>QGSO01000497.1:214190-537862 GCA_011037825.1 Carya cathayensis | reverse complement strand
ACAACACCCCCCCTCCCGGCCGCACCTCCCCGTCGCCACAGCCCCCCCTCGCCGGCCGGTACATCTCTGATCTCTCTATTTTTTCTTTCTTTTTTTGTTTTGTTTTACATTTAAATTTTTTGTTTATTTAGTGAAGGATGAGATTAATGGATATGGAGGATGGGATTTGGAAATGTGTGCTGTGGAGGATTGAATGTGCATGTGTGTGAATCTATGATGATTGTTCGTGTGTTTTGATTTTGTGCGTCGGATTGATTTTGTGTGTTTTGATTTTGTTTGAGTTTGATTTTGATTTTGTTCGTGTGTTTGAGTTTGAGTTTTATTTTGTTCTTCAGATCAAAGGTTTTTATAATTTTTATCAAAACTTTAGACTCTAATTAAGGATCAATATTATATTTATGGATGAGAGAAAGTTTGAAAATTTCTTGGGCATTATTCTTTAATTGGATTAATTGGTGAAAATAAATAGGAAGATCTGAATAATTTTGTTAATAAATATGTAAAGTTTGAGGTTTGAAATTGGATAATTTAAATTGGATAAATATGTAGAGTTGAAAATTTGTTTAAATATGATTTTTAGGGTAATGATGTTTGTAAAAGTCATTTTGATTGAAAGATATTGTTTGGATAGATAGAAATTAAAGTTCTTTTTTTTTTTTAAAAAAAAAAGTGATACTTTTTTAAAAGACCAATATATGATCAATCCAATAGAAGTCTATTTTACAGTATATATAAACACATAAATATTAGAATTTTACAGTATTTATTGAACATAGATGAGATTAAGGAGTCGATTTTTCTTTCAACCTAAGTTATAGAATTAGGACAAAATTCTTTTAATCTTAGTTTTACACATGACCCATAATCTTATTGCCAGGATTTGTACGTATGCATATCATGACAATCATGTGTCCAACTTCTTTCAACTAAATTAATCCAATATATATTCATTATTTTTTTTATCGTATTATATATACTAAAATCCAATAAATATTGAATATTCAGCCATGTATTCACATTTATTCATATTATTGTACTATGACTAAATTCCAATAAATATTCTGCCATTCACATTCCAATAAATAAATTCCAATAAAATATACCTTTTTATAAAGCTTGATTAACGGTTTATTTGGTTGTTACTGTTGGATGTTAATACTTTTCATGTTTGCTATAATTTCAGATCTATTGTTTGCTTGAGTTCATGGAATTGCCGACAGACTCTAGTGCGAGCTCCCCTATTGAGGGTAGCAATGCCTCTACCCCTACCCCAATTGAGGGTAGCTTTGTCTCTACCCCTACCCCTTGCCCCGCCCCTAAGCCTAACAAAAAACTTGCTTCCATAGTTTGGTCTCACTTCACCAAACTAGAGGGTAGTGATCCTAATAACTCTCAAGCCAAAATGTAACCATTGCGGGAAAATTTATGGATGCCATTATAGGAGACATGGCACCTCGCAATTAAAGGTGCAATTAGAAGAGCAATGTAAAAAAAGTCCAATTCTAAAATCTTTGCTAGAGAAGAGTCAATCTAGGTTAGAAATTGGACTTAAAAAAATGGAGGATGGGAGTAGAGGGGGTATTCAGTTGAAGGGGTATACGAAGTATGATCCTGAGGAGTGTAGGTTACACTTAGCCCGTATGATAATCATGGATGAGTTACCTTTTCAGGTGGTGGATGGGTTAGGGTTCCAAGCGCTTTGTCACTACATGGAACCAAGGTTTCAACTTCCTTCTCGTCACACGGTGGCAAGGGATGTAAAAAAACATTATCGATCTGAAAAAGAGAGGTTGAGGGGTTTTTTGGCGGGTCAGTTTGTTTGCCTGACCACTGATTGTTGGACATCGGTCCAAAATGTTAATTATATGTCTATGACTTGTCATTTTGTTGATGAGAAATGGAAATTGCATAAGAAAATTCTCAAATTTTATCAAATCACCGATCACAAGGGTGAGACGATTGGGAGGGCCTTGGAGGCCGCTATAAAGGAGTGGGGGTTGACAGGCGTTGTGACATGCACAGTTGATAATGCATCGTCCAACGATACCGCATTGGGATATCTTAAGACCTTTCTTAGAGAGGCAAATAAGACAATCTTGGGTGGCCAGTATTTGCATGTGAGGTTTGCGGCACATATTCTTAATCTTATTGTCGGTGACGGTATGAAAAATCTTGATGACTCTATTGCTCGGGTCAGGACTGCTGTGAAATGGGTGAGATCTTCTCCTGCTAGATTGGAGAAATTCAAGGTTGCTGCGTGGTCTGCGGGAATAACATTAAAGAAGGGGCTTTGTACTGATTTGGCTACGCGATGGAACTCAACATTTTTTATGTTGGAGGCAGCCCAGGAGTATAAGTTGGCATTTGCCTTATTGGGTAAGGAAGACATCCAATATGTAAAATATTTTGAAGATTAACCAGGATTGGGGAAGCCGATGACTGAGGACTGGGATGTTGTATCTACTTTCGTAGATTTTTTAAGGCTTTTCTACGAGGTTACGACGATTTTATCTGGTTCTTTGTATCCTATATCCCATCATTTCTGTCAACAAATATGTAAGGTAAAAGAAAAATGAGATGAGATTATTGCAAGCGGTCACACTAGGTTGCGGGAGATGGCATTATTGATGAGGGCGAAGTACGATAAATATTGGGGGGGAAATTTCGATAGGGCTAATATGTTGTTATATGTAGCTGTTGCCATTGACCCCTGGTTTAAGATGGATGGCATGGTATATGGATTGGGTATTGCCTATGGGCAAGTATGGGCGGAGCATATTGCATCAAGGGTTCGAGAAACCCTTGATAGATTATTTGATGAGTTTACCATCTTACGGGGTGGTAATATTACGGCACCTACTGCTATCCCCCCACCAGTTCCAGATGCTAGGGGTGAGAAAAAACGTAGAATGGACTGAGGTGATAGAATGGAAGAGAATCCATTCACGAGGAGTACTACAGAGGCTAAGTCAGAGATAGACAGATACTTTGGTCTAGATCTTGAACCATATGTATGAGACTTTGATATCCTGACTTGGTGGAAGATACATGCCCCCAAGTATCCCGTCCTTGCACAAATAGCCCGCAGTATTTTGGCCATCCCTATTAGTACCGTAGCATCGGAGTCGGCCTTTAGCACTGGAGGGTGCGTATTGGATCCATTCCGGAGCTCATTAGATCCTGACACTGTTGAGTCTTTGATCTGCACCTCAATTTGGATCACAGGGAGTTCAATTCATGTTCCAAATGTTATTGATTATGATCATGTCAACGCCGACGATGAGGGTGATGATGCACTTGGATCTGGTAATTGCCTATG
This sequence comes from Carya cathayensis, assembly GCA_011037825.1. Classification (NCBI taxonomy): domain Eukaryota; kingdom Viridiplantae; phylum Streptophyta; class Magnoliopsida; order Fagales; family Juglandaceae; genus Carya; species Carya cathayensis. The sequence goes on along the minus strand of QGSO01000497.1, from coordinate 534,543 downwards.
AATTCAATTATATTATTTTTATTTATTTATTTAAAATAAATGATGTTAATTTCTGCTTTTAATTGTTGTAGTGATGCCTGCATTACCTGGTGCTGGGACGACGTCTACAGTTACATCTTCCGCTGCAGTATGAATTCTTTTATATTAGACTCTACATCCACCATTGCTCATGGTTTGCAAAATTGATCCCTTACTTTATAAGTTAAAACTTTATATTGATAATTTTAACTCGTTTTATTTTTAATTTATTATTATTGCGGGATTTATGATCTTCAATTTGTCTGCCCATATCTCAACACAATGGAATGTCTCAGCAAACTCACCGCCACCAAAAATTGATCAAATTTCCGAATGTTATGATTATGTTAATTTATAATTAGTTGTAATGTTAATTATTAATGGTACAATTTGTAGTATTTATTATTTTTATGTCTTTGTAATTTTGTAAGACTATAAGGTTGACCGTTAAAGTTTTTGAACTTGGAATTTAGTAATTAATATTTGTATTTGTATTCTTATTTTTTAAAAAAAGTTTTTTTTTAATATAGAAATATAGTTGTAGTTAAAATTTTCGTCTATAAACAAATTTGAATTGTGTTTCTGGGTTATTTTGAGCCCAAAAAACTTATTTGGGCTCAAAATGGCCCAAAATATTTCAATGGGCCAAGGGCCCATCACCAAAGCCGGGGGCCGGACGGGGGAGGGGCTCCCCCGCACCCTCGCTACCGGACGGGGTACCCCGCCCCGTCCATGTGGGGGCTGGGGAAAAAAATCCCCCCCCCCTCGCATGGGCGGGGACTGGGGGCGGGATGGGGGTGGCCCCGCCCCGGGGGGGGGGGCGGGTAGCACCCCTACTCCTTATGAAGTTTGGACTGGAATAAAACCCTCTGCAAGTTTCTTAAGGGTGTTTTGTTGTGTGTGCTATGTCCATGTACCATCTCAAAAAAGAACTAAGCTGGAAGAGAAGGCTGAAAGAGGAGTCTTTGTGGGTTACAGCATAGTTTCAGAATGTTTTCGAGTTTTTAACTTGGAAACAAGAAAATTGGTAATAAGTGGAGATGTTAAATTCAATGAACATGCCTCTTGGGATTGGGAAGCTGAGAACATAATTTAAAAAAATGTTGAAGTACCGTTCGAGTCTTTAACTGAGATGAGAGAATAGGAAACAGTTGAGGAAAGTGTTTTTCAACAACTTGAAAATAGAAGCCATACGGATTCTCAATTATATTCTGATGATAGTGATGAAGAATCATCTCCTGAATCTCCCATAAGAAGAACAAAGCTGCTGAGTGAAGTGTATGAGCAATGCAACTATGCCACTCTTGAACCCGTGAGCTTTGCTGCTACATCAAAAGAAAGAGTTTGGCAAAAAGCTATGGAAGAAGAAATTAAGATGATTGAGAAGAATAACGAGTTGGTTCCTCAACCTGCAAATAAGGATGTTATTGGAGTAAAATGGATTTATAAGACAAAATTTAATCCGGATGGTTCTATATTGAAGCATAAAGCAAGGCTAGATGTTAAGGGATATGTGCAGCAATATGGAATAGACTACAATGAAACTTTTGCTCCTGTTGGTCGGATGGATACCATTAGAGCTTTGGTTTTACTTGCTGCTCAAAAGGGCTGGAAAGTGTTGCAATTAGATGTGAAGTTAGCCTTTCTAAATAGGGTGTTGGAAGAAGAAGTCTATGTGGATCAACCCAAGGAGTTTGAAAAAGAAGAAGGTAAAGTTTATAAACTGAAAAAAGCCTTGTATGGATTCAAACAGGCTCCAAGGGCCTAGTATGGAAGAATTGATCAATACATCATTGAGCAAGGTTTCAAGAGGAGTAAAAGTGAACCTACATTGTATACAAAGTCTCAAAACAGTAATGATTTTATTATTGTATCACTTTATGTGGATGATCTGATTTTTACAGGAAGTAATGATGAAATGCTTAAAAAATTTAAAGAAGATACGATGCCCAGCTTTGAAATGAGTGATTTGGGAAAGATGAATTATTTTCTTGGCATGGAAGTAAGTCAAGGAAATGATGGTATTTTCTATTCTCAAAAGAAATACATTGAAGATTTGTTGAAAAAATTTAATATGGTTGGTTGTAAATCAGTAGCAACACCATTAATTCCAAATGAAAATTTGAGAAAAGAAGATGATGAGAAGAAGGTGGATGCATCAACATATAGAAATTTAGTGGGAAGTTTGCTATACTTATGCAACACCAGACCTGACATACTATATGCCACTAGCTTGCTTTCAAGGTTTATGCAAAGTCCTAGTCAAATTCATTTTGGTACCGCTAAGAGAATTTTGAGGTATTTGCAAGGAGCAATCAATTTTGGCATTTGGTATGAGAAAGCTGCAAGAACAAAGCTGGTTGGATTCACTGATAGTGATTGGGCAGGCTCAATTGATAACATGAGGAGTACTTCTGATTATTGTTTCAGCTTGGGTTCAGCTATGTTTTCATGGAGCTCGAGGATGCAAAGCAATGTGGCACAATCCACTGCAGAAGCCGAGTATGTGGCAACTGCAGGTTGTGTAAATCAAGCTCTTTAGTTGAGAAGAATACTTGAAGATATGGGGGAAAAACAGGAGGAATCTATTGAAATTTTTTGTGACAACAAATCAGCCATTGCAATTGCCAAGAATCCCATTCAGCATAGTAGAACTAAGCACATAGCAATCAAATATCATTTCTTGCGTGAAGTAGAATCAAGTGGGGAAATTGTTTTGAAGTTTTGCAAGTCAGAGGAGCAGCTTGCTGATATATTCACAAAGACACTTTCAAGAGACAAGTTTCAGTTTCTTAGATTACAGCTTGGTGTAACTGAAAAAATAAATTAAAGAGGAGTATTGAAGTTAATTTATGTTTTCAAAATCTTTTCAGTTTTCTAGTTTACTATTATTAGTGTTTGTTCTTGTTAGCTGGTTTGGGAAGTTGTATTTCTGCATTAATGTATTTTGTAAGTCTCTATGTAAGTCTTTATAAGCATGATTAATGGAAGATGAATGGTAGAACATTTAGAATCAACCCGTGAACAGTAGGATTAAGGTTTCTCAGAAAATACCTTATATTTTTCTCTATTTTCCTGCTGCTGGTTTGCTGTTTTTTGCTTCATTGCTTATTCCAACAACACCATATATTCCAATATTGAATGCATGCATGCCAGAAAAGTACATTTTCCTTATCTAATGATATACTAGTAAATGAGCTATGTGCAAGGCACATATGACCTGTAAATATAGGACTTGCGATCAGTAGTTAGCCAGAAAAGCATTATAGAGGACCTATTTGAAAAGTATTATTATAATAATATTTTTTGTATAGAAATATTTGAAGTTTAATATTTTTTAGAGAAATTTTATATCATGATATAAAGAAATAATCAATTATTTCAAATAAAGTGACTGATATAAATACATGCAATTCACAGATAAAAAAAAAGTATATGAAACAAGTTTTTCGTATGCAGATATTAAAGAGCAATATATAAAACATGTATTTAAACTATATTGAAAAGTATCACATGAATTCTTTAAGGGTAAGTTCTGAATTAGAATAATATGTACATCATAAAAGTTTGTTAAAGTTAAGGAAACATTATTTTTACAGTATGAGAAAAATATTTCCATCGATAAGTCATGTCGTTGTTTTGATTACGAGATGCATAAATATCACGTTAAATTTTATGTGTTGTACTTGTTTTTTGAACACCCAAAAGATTAGACACAAGGTCCAATTTCTAACTATATAATTTTACACTCAAATTCCAATTATAAATTGTAAAACTTTCCAAACATTGATATTAACTTTGCAACAATTATTATAATATAAATTAGAGCGAACAAAACAGTGAAAGAAAAGAAGTTCAATAAACTACGTGTTAGTAGTTATAAAAAAAAATTTAGTCAAGCCCACTTCACTATAAATAAAATTCTACAATAATGCAAATTTTTTAATTTTTTCTTATTTTAAAATTTTAATATAATCATATGCACTATCCACTGTAGTACAATCAATAATTTCTTGCGCTGTTGGTTCGAATTTTACCACTACAAATTTAAGAAAAAAAAAAAAGAATGAAAAATTTAGCTGAATAAAATTTTGAAACAAATGAAATTTTTTATTAATGAGTTTTAATAACTTTATTGATAATATTATGAATGACATTTTTTTTTCATTGATAATATTGTGCCAATGTGCCTAATCCTGACCATTAATATGTTAGGTGAAGAAAATATCTCCCTACACTCAAATCTCCACCGTCCACCTTAGCTTCACAAGATGCCTAAAGGCTAATTCACAAGATGCCTAAAGGCTAAAGCTCATGCCTTTTACCCGTCGGCTCACCCAAGAAACAAGAGAAAACTTCTTCTCCCATTTCTACAGCTCTTCTCTCTCTCTCTCTCTCTCTCTCTCTCTCTCTCTCTCTCACACACACACACATTTTCTCTCTCTTTCTCTCCACCCTATACTTTCACCATCTCCCTACCGACGGCCGCAAGCCCCGACGAAGAGGACAACCACTGCTGTGTGAGGTTTTTTTTTTTTTTTTTCTATTTGTTGGATCTAAATGTGATACGACTCTTCCCTCATTTAATCTCCTTCCTGATTCTCCTTCGTCGTGCATCTTTTTGTTTTTTTACCTCTTATTCTTATCTTTCACCCGTATTCGTCCTTCCCAACTGCACTGCATGTGCCTCTTCTCCCATTTTTTCCTCAAGAAACAAAAACAATATCAACCAAGTGTGACGTTTCTCTCCCAAATATGTAAGAAAAATTTTATTTTCCAACGTTTGATGTATCTAAAGATTTTTCTTATTAACTGTAAAAAATTTTAGATATGCAAAAAACTTTATTTTTACATTGTCTCTACTTTTGATGAGATTCTAGAGATCTGGTTCTTTGTTCGGAAAGATTTTTTATTTTTTTATTTTTTCCGGGTTGTCATCTGAGAAGCTGCGGAAGTTGTGGGTTTGGAAAGGAAGATCTAATTGAAACTTTTTTCAGGTCTAGGTTTTTTGGTCTGTTGTTGCTGTATATTGGGTTGTGCCTATTTTTTATTTTTATTTTTTTTTGCTTCGACGTGCATCCTCTTTTATTTCGCTCTTTGTTAGGTCTTTTTTTATTTTTCTGAATTGCAATAAATTTTCGACTGCTGTTATGTTACAAATATGGAACTTTATTTTCTAAATTTGGGTTTTTTTTTTTTGGCGCTATTTGCCTTGCCGTATACTGAAATCTTATGTTTTTTTGGTTGGATATACATGCTCTTCGATGGTTTTTGTGTAGATTCCATTTATTTAGCTTTTTGTGTAGATTCCATTTATTTTCTCTCGGTGGGATCCAAACCCAAAGGGCAACTTCACAAATTCATTCCATATTCTTGTTATTTGATTCAAAACTCTTATGATTTTGTAAAAATGTACCAAAAGTAGGGATTTATTTTTTCATTTACTTCCGTATAATTTGGGGTTTTATGGAAAATATTTGGAAGTAGGGTGTAAATTGATTAGAGGATTCATCTGTTAATCTAGATCTAAGTTGAAGAAGGCCATTCAAATCTCGTTTGTCCTCTCTGTGTTGACTTCGTTTGGGTTTTTTTTTTTCCTGTCAGGCATATTTGTATCATGTATTTGATCATAGTTTGGAAATCAAAACATCTTCAACTGAGAGAAAAAAAAAACATACCGACCTATAGAAGACAATTAATATATTTTGTTTTCTTCTTCTGTTGTTTTTTATTTTCTAGTTTTTGAGTTGCATGTGTACATATATGTTTGAATCCAGAACAATGAACATTAAAAAAAAATACCTCTTAATGTTGAGAGCCGAGATGTAGGATTTAGAAAGCAGAGGCAAATAAAGGATTTGGTAAAGGTTAAAACGGGAGAGAAGTCGATTTTATTGGATATGAAAAAGTAGAAAATAAAGAAGGTGAAATCAATTTTATAATAAGTGGTGGTAGATTTATCTTTTAAAATAAAATTTGAATTTATATAAATTTTGGCATCTACTAAACATTAGACGTTTTAAAGGGAGGCACAAGCGGTAGCTTTTGAGGAAGACACTAAACGGTAGCTTTTGAGAGAGGCACTAAGTGGTAGCTTTTGAGGGAGGTAACGGGAATTTGAAAATCTAAGCAGGGGTATAATGGAAATAAACGTTGTAACAAAAAAAAATACTGTTTATTCACGGAAAGAAGATATTTCCGTGTTCAATATTTTGTGGGTGAAAGAGGCAAAAAAGAGAGAAAAACCGTCGTCAACATCGACGAATTAGAAAAAGACAAAAAGTGGAGATCGACAACGAGAGCAATAAACGCAAATATATATATAGAATCCCAAGTTCCCAACCCCAACTTCTCGATTGTGTGCTTTTTTGCACTGTGGATGTAGAAGGCCGCTCTATCCCCACTTGTAACGATTGTGATATCCCTGAGGGCCCTCTCATTTCTTTTTGGTGGGTTCAAATAACTCGGAATAAGTCTGAATATGCCGCACGTCAACCGGAAAATCCTTGATCTCATCCTTCCATGGGTTCCTCTTGTCATCACCATTAACAGTCTTCAATGCTCGCCAAACTGCACTGCTACACTTGAATCCGGATCCAAATGCAATCTGCCACAAATTATCACCTTTCTTGATCCTTCCCTTTGCCTCCCCATAAGATAATGCATACCAAACTGAGGCACTGCAAGTGTTCCCAAACCTGTACAAGTTCATCCTAGAAGCTTCAACATCTGCCTCGTTGAATCCTAGGTTTTTCTCAAACTCGTCCAGAACAGGTTTTGTACCGACATGAGGGAAAACATGCTCTATAGCTTTCTTAAAGTTTGGCACGTAGGGTTTGACGTCGGCCAAGTGGAAGTGTCTGACGAAATAGTTTGCGAGGTATCGGGTTATTTCAGATATGGGAAGAACTAAGGGACCAAGTGCGTGGATGTTGGTTTCAACGGCCTCGACGGCGACGGCTAAGAGGTCTTTGGTGATGGTTACGCCTCCGATTCCGACAGGGTCTTCTTCTTCGTAAATGCTCTGGTATGAACGGTCAAGACTGGCGGTGTGGGTATGGACGGTGTGGATGAGCTGATATTTGGCCTTGTCATGATCGGAAGGCCGGTTTGAGAGGAGGACGGCGGCCCCACCAACACGAAGTGGGAAATTCATGAAGAGCTTTGAGCGTTCGTTGCCTCTGTAGATCATTTGCATGGTGTTTTCTGGGCTTACCAAAAGGGCATAGGTATTAGGATGCACCTGTAGAGAATCCATAAAAAAACATAGTTTTAGCACGTGCTAATAATCAAACTGGTTTGATTAGTAGAATAAAGATCAATAACAAGTTGTGATCTAATTAAAAATTTAAATAATTCAATGCGACAAACATATATTATTCACTGGATATATATAATAATATTTTTCTTGTTTTGTATCTTTGTGAGTAAACTTGCAATTATTCCAAACAGAATGATAATAATAATAATATATGCCAATAATTAATTAGCTTGACGACTACTAATTAGACCTTTTACACGCAAGCAAATTCAATCCAAGAAGAAATTTAAAGAGCTAGCTTGCTTGAAAGAGACGAATTTTCTTCTAAATTCTACTGTACGTTGGACATATTATTCATGCAGAAGATCCAATAATTAAGACATGAGAGATTTTAACGAACCTGGAGTAGCTTTTGGGTAAAGCCAATAGCTCTAAGTCCAGCACTGCAACCCATACTCGTAAGATTGTAGATCAGAACATTCTCTCTCAGCTTATACCTCTTCACAATCATGTCAGCTAGAGATGGTACCACGTTAAGAATAGTACAAGTCACTATTACTATTCCGATATCCTGAGTATTCACTCCCGTCTTTTCCAGTAACAAATCCACTGCTCCAAACATCACGGATTCAACCTCGTTCCTTTTTTCTACAAGGCTCACATCTGGAGGATCTCTCATCAAATATGACGGCATGTATGTCTTCTCACCCAATCCAGACCTCCCCAGAAGCTTTCTCATGAACTCAATGCTGGTCTCGTTGGAATTTCCATAGATCTTGAAACGATCTATGAACTTTTCTTTGGTGCACATTTGGGTGACTGGTGGCTTGTAACATGCAAAATCTACCAGGAAAACTTTGCACGAACGCTTGGTGATGAAAATGTATGAGAATATGCATATTAAGAACAGAAGTAGTAGTGGTGCAGGAGAATTGAGATTGAGTAGTTTGTTGATGTGCTCATGAAGATTCTCTAACATCATGGTACTTCTGAAACCAAGCATGTTTTTTGTTTGTTATACAAGTTGGACGTGAATGAGGGTTAAGGGTTTTCTGCAAAACCTAAAGCTCTGAGACTAATCTTATATGGAGGAGATATTAGCAGATGCTCGCTCATTAAAGTTGATGAAGAACATGAGCAGCTTGCCGAGCTCTATCTCATAAAGGATAAGTAATAGCTAAAAGAATTTCTGTGGGGTGTTTATATGGTACTAGGTTGCGTTAACCTGTTCTATTTTTTATCCGAGCCGGCTTCTCCAACTCCGCCAACCAATGAAGACCACCTCACTTGGTTAGGTAGGAATCCTTAATTACTGGACCCACCCCAGACCTCCAAATCCAGCAAATCAAGTAATTAAGGGTATTGTTACAGTAATTAAGTGTATTCTTTTCTTAGATATCGGCCAATGTATTACCAGAAAATTGTTTATTTATAGTCCGTGAAAATCTTGGAACATATATTTAATCAGAGTTGTAATTGAGACATTGACATTTTTGCCTTGTATTTGTGAATGTTTGGGCAAATATTGAATTTGTTCTTCCGAAAAGCTGTAATGCGCATGTGTAAGAGCATTCCTATCTGGTATCTTAAAGTACCTGATTTCTCATAATTTGATAAAATATTTAGAGATTTCATCTTAAATCACCTTCATCTCATTTCTCATTTTGAGATAAAGGGATATGGTTGCTACAATGAGTCTCTAAATATGAGGATTTACTGTGTCTCCAAATTATTATTTTAAATTTATAAAATTAATTTGTAGTTAAGTTTATAAAAAGAGGTGAAAGAAAAATGTAATAAAGAAATAATAAATAAATGTCATTTTAATATAATAGAAAAAAGATAGGAAATGAGATGTACGAAGTTTTTAAAAAATAAATAAAATTAAAGAAGAAATTTAAAAAAATATATTTTTTAATTAAATTATAAAATTTTTTATTAGAAATAGATGTGAATGCTCTAATGTGGTTTGGTCCGGATGGAGCCATTGGAGTGCGTTAGTCAAATTGTATGGCAGTGGCTTTCAGTGCTTGACGAGATCGATATTGATGTGGGCATCGATGGTTTGTGAATTATTAAATAATCTCCACCTACCTCAACCGGCCCGGTTTCAGTCATTTCTCCCTTAGAAAAAAGTCAACATATTATATTTAATTAACATTAAGATAGATATTATTATAAAATCTTTACACCACACTATTTATATGATATAAGTTATTTCAGAATATAAATTTTAAAATTTAAATTTTATAAATCTAAAATGTGTAAGCACCATTATAAAAAAAATAAGGGTCTCACTAGAAAAAGTAAATTTTTACATTTTTTTTTTATGGTGAAATCTATTTTTTTATAAAAGAATGGAAGGTGCAATACTTTTATTATTTGAGACTTGCAAAAATTATTATTATATAATTAATTAATGGTTTTGGAAAAAAGAACACCTGGATAGAGATATATACATATTCAAAATTGGCATGCAAATTGTTTTGTCTTGATCATTGGAAATCTCCACCAGAACTTATCATGTTTTGATCAAGGTTTTAAAATTCGTTCCGTTCCGACTGGAATGGCTGGAATTTTTCGTGCCGGAACAGTGACCGGAATGGGATAGGTATCTATTCCGTTCCGGGTCAAATTCCGGCCGTTCCGGTCAAATTCCGGCCATTCCGGTCAATTCCGGCCGGATTCCGATATTCCGGCCGGAATAGTAATTCCGGTCCAAAATTAAAATTAAAATAAAAAATAGCTCTCTTGTAAATAAGTTAAAAAATAATGAATAAAATTGTACTTTTAGAATTCAAAAATCCCTTTCCGTGCACTAGAAGTATTGTTATTTTTAATAATCGGTCTATTCTTTAATTTTTTTCCTTTATTTTTGTATCTTAACTCAAGTTTGTGATTTTTTTCAACATATATTCATTTTATAAATCTTTAATTCTTCTATATATATACACATATACATAATATACACTTACATATATATGTATTTATTTTATTAATTGTTAGTTTATATATACATATAAATATTTATATATAATATATAATTAATCCCGAAACAGTACACCGAAACGTACCGGTACCGTAATATTCCGTTCTAGTACCTCAACCGGAATGGTCTCCGGAACGGATTTCAAAACTTTGGTTTTGATCCCCCCGAGAGAAGTTCATGTCGTCTAGTATAATATATATTGGTGTTTTTGTTAGTTTTTTTTTTTTTTTTTCAAAGAGAATATTGGTTAAATCAAGTCATGTTAATTAATTTACTATCTCTTAATTGGTTTAATAAAGAGAATTTTGTGGTAGTACAAGAGCAATATATATATGTGATTAATTTGTTATCATATGATGAGGAAAAATGGTTATCATTTAATTCTAATTATTTAAAAGTGTGAAATCGCCATCTTTATTAAATGTACTCTCCCTCACATGTGAGTTAAACTCTCATTCATTAAGTGAGTCTAAAACATAGAATATTTAATATTTAAATAGATAAAATATAGAATCAAGACTCAAATTCAAGATATACTATATGAAATCATTATAATTTATCACAAAAACTTAAATGGATGAAAATAAATAGATTCAATTAGTACTGGTATTATATTATTAACGTAAACCAAGAATATATATGATCTTTAACTAGGATCACGTGAAACTCGTTTATTCGTATTTATTTATTTTGATTTTAAAAAATTTGAGGAGATGATCGAACCAAGATCTTCTTTGGAAGCTGGGTCTCATGCAAACTTTAGAACCAGAGGCTTTTGGCCGTTTATTCTTATTTATATTTTCGGGATACGAACGATTAATTCCACGTGCATACGTTATAAGTTGAGTACAACTTTTATATATATGTCAAAAATAGGGGACGCCTTGGAGGAAAATTCTTCATTTTTTGCGGCGGCTGCAAAGCTTCGCACAACTGCATATACTACTTTCCGTAACTCCTCGATCCGATCATTCTTGGAAAGAGCCACCAAGTTATTAGACGTGGCATCACTAAGGAGGTTATTTCATGTCCCTTTACCTTAAATTAGGTGACGTGAATTTCAGATTTGTAACAAGTTTGTAAGTCGTGTTAATTAATTAGTGCCAACCTTACGTCGACTTGACTAATTAATATGAATACTGTTATATGTATTTATAATTTTATATATAAGATTTATTTAATTAATTTTTTTAAAATTTAAAATTTAAATTTCACAATTTTAGTATGTGATTCACAGTTGATATATAAGTCGTGATGAACAAGTATTTTTTATACAAGTAAAAATAGCATTTTTAATTGCAGAAAAAAGCACAGTTTATAACATGATATATATATTTATTTATATTATAATATAGGTTTATCAGATCGAATAATATTTAACGTGCATGTGTTCTTGAGTGACGTGTTCCACACCATGTAGAAAATGATGATGGATACATGATATGGAAAATGGTAAACTTACTTTTTATTAATAATTTCTATACTACTATTTATTAGAATAATATTATTTTAAAAATTTTATTTTGACTACATTGATCATTTGATGTGTTTAAATATAATAAAAAAATATTATTATATTTATAAATTGTAAATGGGTTGGTGGCCTATAATATTTCATTTGGACTTGCGGGTCCATGTCTAACACTCAGAAAACCCAAGGTCAAAGCTGCTAGCGTGTGAATATATATTGGTGGGCAGGCAGAAGCACGAACCCCAAAAAAAGGATTTTAAAATTCAAGCGGATGACTTGATGAGTACGATCTGTGGAAGAGATAAGTCAAATGCGTGGTTGGTGGGAGAGACAATCAATTGTCTGTTAAAGAAAACGTGGATAAAAGGATCAAGACCCGTGCTGGGTTGGATCTTTGGGTTGTTGGGGTTTGAAAATTGAAACAGTAGTCCAATGAAGTGACCGTCAATAATGGTTGGGGTTGGTGATCCACCTTCATATTAATTTTAAATCCATGCAATATTTAATTTACTTAGTTGTACTGCTTTTCTAATTACTATATATCTTCTATATATAAAAAGTGTGTATGAAATGAAAAATCTTGTTTTAACGATTTTTCTTATTTTTTCGTTAAAGTTAACACCGTTTGTTTAAATACGTGTGAATATAATCGGTATATAGAATGAAGACATAAATATTGAGAGAGATAGTATTCAATGTTGTTATATGATTTATTAATCACAATAATTACAATACTTAATAGTTTATATAATAATAAGTAATTAAAGATTAGTTATTTTATTTTTCTCTTTCTCCTTAACATATACATGTATATTATGTGCATAAGACGTAAATCCCTAAGTATAATACACATATATTAGACGTTTCATTAACTTAAATTATTGAGTATTCCAAATTTAAAAATCTCATATAATATATAATACAAGTGTGTTTAATCAAAATTTTTTTTTTCCTATGGTAATAGGACGTAGCTTCCGCTAAGTCATATTCCATACATGGGCTTGCTATGATGGGCACGTGACAAAAGCCGTGATCCTTGAGTTAATCAAGATAGAGTAAATTCGGCCAACAATTTCAAAATATATTTTAGGATTTATATATATCCTATATATAGAAAATATTATAACACAAATTTTATAAAAAGATTATGTTTTAACTTTATGTTGATCATGATCGACTCAACCAACAGCAAAATAAAAATTTCAATGTTGTCTCTATTGATCGTCTATAGGATGACATAAATTGATGAATTATAATACAAATATTAAACGACACATATTTTGAACTACCGTTTGTGTTGGACTTTTATTAAATTTTTCGTATGCATATTTGCTAAAATTATGGATGTTATAAACATGTATTGGATTATATAATATTTTGAACTAATTTTTTTTTATCTTCTCCAATATGCTTTAAATTATTAAGTGACATCAATAATTTTTATAAAATATATTATTTTTTACAAATAACCATTTCATAAAATTAGACAAACGTGCTTTGCACGTTGCTCCTACTTAATATATATAAAAAGTGTGTATGAAACGGAAAATCTTGTTTTAACGGTTTTTTTTTTTTTTTTTCCGTTAAAGTTAACACAGTTTGTTTTAACGGTTTGACATATAAAATGAAGACATAAATGTTGCGAGAGATAACATTCAATGTTGTTATATGATTTATTAATCACAATAATTATAATACTTAGTAGTTTATATAATAATAAGTAATTAAAGATTAGTTATTATATTTTTCTCTTTTTCCTTAACATATACACGTGTATTAGGTGCATAAGACGTGAATCTCTAAATATACTATAAGTGTATTATACGTTTCATTAACTCAGATTATTGAGTATTCCAAATTTAAAAATCTCATATAATATATAATACAAGTGTGTTTAATTAAAGTATTTTTTTTCCCCATGGTAGTAGGGCGTAGCTTCCGCTAAGTCATATTCCACACGTGGGCTTGCTATGATGAGCACGTGACAAAGGCCATGATCCTTGAGCTAATCAAGAAAGAGTAAATTCGGCCAACAATTTCAAAATATATTTTAAGATTTATATATATATGCTATATATAGAAAATATTATACCATAAATTTTATAAAAAGAATATGTTTTAACTTTATGTTGTCCCTGATCGACTTAATCAACAATAAAATAAGAATTTCAATATTGTTTCTATTGATCATCTACAGGATGACATAAATTGATTAATTATAATACAAATATCAAACGACACATATTTTGAACTATCGTTTGTGTTAGACTTTTATTAAATTTTTCGTATACATCTTTGCTAAAATTATGGATGTTATAAACATGTATTAGATTATATGATATTTGGAACTAATTTTTTTATTTTCTCCGATATGCCTTAAATTATTAAGCGACATTAATAATTTTTATAAAATATATATTATTTTTTACAAATAATCATTTCATAAAATTAAACAAACGTGTTTTACACGTTGCTCCCACCTAATATATATATATATACACATGCAACTGTTGTTGATAATGAGATCTATCAATCTCTAAGACTTTAGTGTTTAAAATATTCTTATTATTATAACTTATAATTTTATATATGTCACAAGATTAACGTCACTTATATGTAACAAAAATGATTATTTTTATTAAATTGAATTTATTCATAAATAATTATTTTTTATCGCGTAATCGTATTTCGTTTGAATAAAGAAATTTTACGTAGAGAATAAAAAATGGTCGTGTTTTGTCAACGAATCACGACGAACTCGGGATAGGTAGAAAATTCATTTGATTCCCACGTATATGTTGGGTCGGAAGCCAGAAAATCTGCCCTGTCGGCCAAGTATTTAAGAAAAAATATAAAAGAAAAAAAAAAGCCTTTCACCCGATCAACATAAAGAAAACTAAAAAAAAAATTATACCTGCTAACGAATGAAGAGTGATCGAAGAGATAGGGAAAAAAAAAAAAGGAATTAAGGCGTCACCTAACTTTCTTGCAGAAATGATTAATTAATGGATCATATATTAATTTACTTTATCATATTATATCAGATTAGAAAGTGGTTTTTTGTTTTATCTTAAAGAATATTATCATATTAATTAGTCGTGTTAACTAATTTATCATGTTTGAAGTGATTTTTTTTTAATTTAAATAATTAATTAATAAAGTTACTTAAAGCATATCGGATAAACTAATGTGATTAAAAATAATAAAATAAAGAATACAGATCATATTATGGGAGTATTGTTATTTTAGGACCACTATACTATATATTGTTTATGTGAAATAATTTAATTTAGAAAATAAATTTCAAAATTTAAATCTTATAAATCAAATCTTATTATTTAAATAATATATTCTATACACCGATTTAAGAATAGAACAACTTTGTACTATTGCATCTAATACAAAATTTTGAATACCATTTCGGTTAAGGCATTGGAACAAAATATTTTGATAACGAAACTGTTTCGGATATGGTTTCAAGATAGTCTAGATATAATAAATTAATTATATATGTATAAATTAAATTTCAAAATAATATCAATATAAGTCTTAAAAAGTTAAAATACATATTTATCAAACTCAATAATACTTCTAAGGTAGGAAAATAGTATTTAGATGTGAGAATTTGAGTGAAAATTATGAAAAAATATGAATTTTTACATTAATTATAAAAATTCACAAATTTTAACCGATACCGGTACAGCTGGTACCCTGAAAACTTGTCGATATTGACCGAAACGCATCGATACAGTTAATATTTTACTTGATACAAAATAGATATATTTCTTATACCGGTCACTATTTTGGTAGTAGAAATATCAAAATTCAAAACATTGATCTATTATGCTTTAGATTACATAGATCCAGTTTGGTACATAAAAATTCTCATCTTAAATTTAAAATTTTCATCTTATCATTATAATTTTCTCAAATACTTATACAAAATATAATAAATAATTTAATTTTTTCTTAACTTTTTCAAATCTTAAAATAATAATAATATTAAAATATAATTTCATCTTAAAACTTAAAATTTTCATATCAAAATTTTCTATTATCAAACCGAACCTATGATGTCCTTGTCGACAAGTCTATGTCAGATTCTATGTGTACAATAGGTTGAGTGTTGGGCTATGGCTTTTGGGCTTAGGGATTCCCTCAGAAGGCCGTGTACTTTGAGGGAAGCGTGGACAATCGTCACAATCCTTTGTTAGATTCCATGTGTACAATATGGTGAGTATTGGGCTGTGGATTTCGGGCTGTTGATTTCCTAAGAAGGTGAGCTTTGGGCTAAGGGCTTTCCCAAACCCATGTATACAAAATGGTGAGCATTGGTATCGGCCTCCGGTTCGGATTGCCTCCTCCTTCCCTCTGCCCCTTGAGCATTGGGCTATTGGCGTTCATGGCAAACCATAATGGATAGGACAAAACAATATTTGACATGTTTTTAAACCAGAAGTTGGAAGTAGACACACAACTTAGGTTGTTCTCTGATGAATTTTATCATATGATAACCAGCAAAAATATAAGAACAATGCAAATTTTAACTCAATATCGATATTTTTTACTAATAAAGATCACTTTAAGTTATTCTTATTAAAAAATCCAAGACTTATAAAAAGAAATATTGATGACAAGTTGTTGAATTCAAGTTTTGAATGGATACAATTAAGGATTAAGGAGAGTTGAGGTGTATTGGTCATGGGATGGATGTGGATTTTCACTTTTTGAGTTCATCTTCTTCATAAAATCAATGTGATTATCAACTTAAAACATGTATTATTTTTTTGATAAATTGTCAAGTGGCATGAGAATTCTTCTACTAATCTGTTTAGTTATGTTGTGACATTGGTCGAGAATAATTATTTGAATCTTTAACAAAAATATAAGTTCATTGTTTATGGATGACGAAGTATTTAGTTTGGAGAGTAAGTCTATACATATGTCCATAATTTCTCCAACTCCATACGCTTGTCAAGGTGGGTTTATCCCATTTTTTTAATACAATAAAGCATGTGCATTTTACTCCCACATTCCCCCCCCCCCAAAAAAAAAAATTAGTGACGCGTTTTATTCTCAAAATTCGCCCCCCTCTCCCCAACAAAAAAATCAGTTTCCTCTTCTTCATGAAATCAATGCTTTCAAAGTTTTGAGAGAAATGTTCTCCCTCCGCCGCTCGTCTACTGTTCCTGTGATATTTGTTTCAAAAGTCCCTTGCAAAAACAACAAAACACCAAAATCTCTCTCTTTCTTTGTGAAATGCTTTGAAGTGTTGGTTCATTGGTTGTTCTATCTTGGTCTCAAGAACAGTAATAACAACATTCAAATTCTAGGACCATGAATGCTTTTGTGAAAAAATTATTTAAATATTAAGTTCAGACAACAAGATGCTCACACTTAGAAATTACAAAAACTAAAATGATTTTTACATCAATAACGACCACCTTTTTTTTTTTTTCCAAAACTGTAGATTCGGCTTCTTCCACCACTTTTCAAGTATTTCTTTTGAGTTGGGGGTTTTAGAATGAGGATTTCTTATGTTTAGCATTTCAGCATTGGGCTTCTCAAATCTCCCAAAACTAGCGATTTTTGTAACTTTTTTACAACTTTTGGGATTTTTGCAAGTTTTGGGTTTATGTGAAGATGAAGAAGAAGATAAATGACAAGTTTAGAGTTTTTGCGAAGATGAAGGAGAAGAGAAATGGCGAGATTGGTGTTTTCTACAAAGACAAAGGAGAAGATAAATTTTCAAATTTGCGTTTTTATGCGAAGACGAAGGAGAAGAGAAGAGGATCGAAGGTGGGAGATTTTCTGTTTCTACATGTTTAGGGTTTCTGTGAAGATGAAGGGGAATAGAAATGGTGAAGAAGAAGAGGATCGAAGGAGAAGAGAAATGGCAAAGGTGAGAGTGTTTTTTGTTTCTGTATGTTGAGGTTTTCTACAAATATGAAGGAGAAGAGGACTGAAGGAGAAGAGAGATTGCTTTCTTATGTTTTTGAGCCGTTTTACATGCAAAACCGTGACATGACAGTCAAACCGGATTTGCCATGTCACAATGTGTGGTGTTGGAGGGGACCGAACTAAGAGTAGATTAATTCTAGTTTGGAATAGAATATTCCTATTTCACTTGGAAATAGATATTATCCAAACGTGAATATTACTACATTAGTACCATCCATTTAATATTCACATTTGCAACTAAATTGATACTATTAATTTGAATTAAAATAGAAGGAATCTTATTTATTTGGCATTATTCTATTCTTAAGTTATCTATTGTCAAAGATTTTTGAATAATTCTACGTATAACCATTAAGTGAGTAAAAGCTACGTAATTGTTTTGAAAAAGAGTGAGATCTACTATTAAAAAATTAATTTTTTTTTATGTGGATCCCATGTTTATTTACTTTTTTTTAAAACGATCACGCGACGATTATACAATTCACAGTTGCAAATATCTTTTATCAATATATTTTTATTATATACAATCATTTTTACGTGTTCTTTATGCAATCTATTGATGTAATTGGTCAATACAGTTATTTTATATTAAAAAAATAATACATTTAATCACATTAGTGAAGTGTGCAAATGAGTACATAAAAGTTAATGTATATAAAATTTTTTATTATGATTTTCATTTGTAATCAAATTAAAAGGAGAGAATCAATGCATATAATACTGACAATTTTTTATTTATTTTTATAACAAATCAAACATTCATTCATATCAAAGAGTCCTTACAAAAAGAATATTTATCAAGCCAAATGGCTTAACTTACAAAAGAAGGACATGAATCCCACCACATAACAATGTCTTCAACTTCCCTAGCATATCTTGCCAATTGATGAGCAGCACCACTACCCAAGCGATGAACATGCTCAAGTCTTGTTTCTTCAAACCCATGCATAAGCCTTCGAATATCTTGCAAGATAAACTCAAATTCAGTTAGACACTCAGAACCTTCATTCAAAGAGTTGACAAGAATCAAAGAATCAGATTCTAATATAATTTTTGGTACCCCCCATTGAGCACACAGTTGTAGACCTCTCAATAAAGCAATGGCTTCAATAAATTCAAGTGAAGAAACCTCCCTTTCCACCTTACTAACAGCTACTACAACATCCCCATTATGATCTCTCAAAATAACCCCAACCCCAGCAGAACAAGATTCACTAAATGTAGCACCATCTACATTTAATTTCAAATGACCCATTGGAGGGGGATGCCAATACACAACATGATTAATCCTTTCATCAAACCCTGAAAACACCTGCACTCTAGTATACTCTTGCTGTAAAGATAAAGCACTATTAACAGCAGCATTAATATTTAGAGATGCATCCTCATAAATGAACTTGTTTCTTCTATTCCATAGTCCCCAAGCAACAACCAAAAAAGTAGATAACACATCATTAGAACCTCTACTTCTATCACGAGCCAAGTTTGCCAAATCCCAAAAAGAGAGATCAGAAACAATCTCACTTAAATCAGGACAATAATCCAACTACACTTGTGTCACATCACTGCAATAAAATAAGGCATGAGCAGCATCTTCCACACCACCATAACAAATAACACAAAAAGCATTGTCAAGCACATGTTTATGTTTTAAATTCTGGAAAGTTTGTAGTTTTTCATGGCAAGCCCTCCATGCAAAAATCTTAATTTTTTTAGGGATTTTCAGATGCCACAAACACCTCCAAAAAGCTGAATCCATGCGCTCCCTTGAGTGCTGCCCCATATCATTTGAGAGACCCTGCTGTAACATTTGGTAAGCACTCTTAATTGAATAAATTCCATTTTTTTCATGCACCCAAAACAAAGAATCTTCAGCATGAACAGAAATATTAAGCTGCAGAATTTTCTGAATCACATTTGGATTGAATATAGCTCTTAAAGTTTGTATATTCCACCAACCCGTACTTATATCAATCAAAGAATGAACTTTTAACTCTTCATCAAACTCAGAATTATTGAGAGGTAAATTATAATCAGGAATCCATGGATCTTTAAAGACATTAACAGATATACCATTCCCCACTCTCCACCTACAACCTCTCTTCAAATCTTTGATAGTTGCCAAAATACCCTTCCACACATATGATGAATTACACCTTAGATTGGCTTCAAACAAACTTGTATTGGGGAAATATTTTGCTTTAAAAACACGATGAACTAGGGAGCCCTCATTCCTTAACAGCCGCCAACCTTGCTTAGCTAAAAGAGCTAGATTAAAAAGATGTAAATCTTTAAAACCCATTCCTTCTCGAAATTTTGAGTTACTTAGTTTCTCCCAACTTACCCAATGAATTTTATTCCCCTGCCCCTAATTTCCCCACCAAAACTTGGCCATCATCATCTCTAATTCTTTACAAAGAGATTTTGGGAACAAAAAACAGCTCATAACATACGTAGGTATAGACATTGCTACTGCCTTAATAAGTACCTCTCTTCCCCCTTGAGATAATAACTTACTTTTCCACAGCTGTAATTTCTGCCAAACTCTACTTTTGATACTAGAGAAAGCTTGTTTTTTGGATCTCCCAACTAAAGGTGGTAGTCCCAAATATTTTTCATATTGCTGTGTATGACTTCCTCCCCAAAGTTGCATAATTTCAGCTTTTAACTCATCACTAACATTCTTACTAAAGACCATAGAAGTCTTTTCTTTGTTAATACATTGCCCCGAAGCTCTCTCATATTTGCCTAATAAGATCTGAATCTTTTCATTAGTGGCAACATCAGCTTGACAAAAAATAAGACTATCATCCGCAAACAGCAAATGATTCACTCTAGGTGCACCTCTACAAATCTGAACCCCCTTAACACCTTCTCTACCAGCAGAATTTTTCAACAAAGAGATTAGGCCTTCAGTACATAAGAAGAACAGATAAGGAGATAAATGATCTCCTTGTCTGATTCCCCTACTTGGAATTATAGGGCCTTTGGGGCTGCCATTAACTAATACTGAAGAGGAAAATGTTCGCACACACTTCATAATCAAACTGACAAAGTTACGAGCAAAACCGAGGGATTCCATAATTTTTTCCAAAAACGTCCACTCTACCCTATCATATGCTTTACTCATATCCAGTTTAAGAGACATAAATCTTTTAATTCCATATCTCTTCCTTCTCAAAAAATGCACAATTTCATAAGTAACAAGCACATTATTAGAAATTTGTCTACCCGGAACAAAAGCACATTGAGTATCAGAAACAACATCAGGCAATATCTTCTTAAGTCTATTTGCAATGACTTTAGACAGAATTTTATAAAGCACATTACAAAGACTAATTGGTTTAAAATCTGCCACTTTTGAAGGGGATTCTTTTTTAGGAATAAGGGTAAGGAAAGTATGATTCAATTCACTAGGAAAATCCCTAGAATTCAGAGCTAACAGCAAAGCATCAGTAACAGATTTACCAATCACATTCCAATACTTCTGGAAAAAAATAGGATACATACCATCGAGTCCGGGTGCTTTTGAGGGATGCATTTGTTTGAGAGCATCCTCCACTTCCTTAGCCACAAAGGGTTTTAAGAGCTCTTCATTCATATCATTTGTGACTTTCCTATCAATACTCGATAATACCTCCGTCATCTCCACTTGGTCCGTTGCTGAAAAAAGGTTCTGAAAATAATCAGTGATTAAAGCATCCATCTAAACCCCATTCTTCCAATTTCCAGAGTCATCACTCAGCTGAACAATAGTATTCTTCCTTCGTCGAGCTGAAGCCTTAGAATGAAAATACTTAGAGTTACAATCCCCCTCCCTGAGCCACTGAACACGAGACCTCTGTTTCCACATTAACTCATCCCTTTCCAGCCACTTCTGAACTTCATCATGGGCCTTATTAAACTCAGCTGGGAACAAACAATTAGGATCAGTAGCTTGTAAACTCTGCAGCTTCATCTTAGCCTTGGCTAATTCTTGTTGAACATGACCAAAAGATGACTTATTCCAAACGCCCAAATCCTCTGCACATGTAGAAATACAGCTCATAATACTACTCAAAGAAACAGAATTCTCAACACGCCTCCACACATTTTCAATAATAAAGGAGCATGCTATCTCTCCCACCCACATGGCTTCAAAACGGAACAATTTCTTCCCCCTTCTCCGAATTAAAACACTCTCAGTATCTAACCACAAAGGAGAGTGGTCAGAATGTGCCGCTACGCCATGATAAACTCTAAGATTTGGATATAGATCACACCATAAAGTATTAGCAAGAAATCTATCCAATCTCTCCATAATTAAACCAGCCCCTTCTCTCCGATTGCTCCAAGTGAAGCGAGTCCCAACAAACCCCAAGTCTCTCAGCTCACATACTTCCAACACCTCCCTAAACTCTCTTAACTGAGTATTACTCCGTAAACTTCCTCCATATTTTTCAGAATTGTCAAGGATTTCATTAAAATCCCCAAACACTAACCAAGGTATATTAACCCCACGGCCCAAAGTTTTTAAAACCCTCCACACTTCCATTCTCATGGTCCTATCTGGATGGCCATGAACCCCAGTTATCAAACACTTTTCCCCATTACAATCAGTAATAATTGCATGAATATGGTGATGAGTATAATTAATGATAGATAACTTCAACTCATCCTTCCAAAACAGAGCTAGCCCACCGCTCTGCCCCACACAATCAACACCAAAACAGTTACTGAATCCCAACTTGAATTTACACATCTCCACTTTTCTAGCATGCATTTTTGTTTCTTGCAGAAAAATAAAATCAGGAGCTTCCTTCGTAATTAAATCACGAAGCGTACGAACACTCCGTGGGTTCCCAAGCCCACGGAGGTTCCAGCTTAAGCCTTTCATTGTGACCGGTGGGGCTGTTCAACAGCCACCACCGATAAAACTGATTTCGAATCCACATCATTTCAGTCACAAGAAACTTTACCTTTCTTTGCAACACCTTCCAACAGCAAAAGGCCCTTTCGTTTTCTGCCAAGAGACACGGAAACATCCTCCTCTTGACCTCCATCAGCACACCCAGGTACAGCCGACCGGCCTCTCCCATGTTGCCGCTTGAGTTTCATTTTCGTAGCCCTAACCTCTACTGAAGAGATCCTCAGGTGTAACTTAGGTGGTAAAGGGGCTGAAAGAACAACCGATTGAGACTTAGAAGCCTGTGGGTTGTAGCCGTATGGGCCTAAGCCCAACCCCAAACCCACGTCCGAAGCCTGTAGAACTGGGACTTCAGTAAGCCCGTGCGTATTTTCCCTACCATTCTCTTCAGTAAGCCCCGTACACCCAAAGTCTTCTGTATTAAAACTCTGCTCTGTTTCCGTTACTTTCGAAACCAACATATTCCGAGATTCCTCCCTAGCCGTTATTGCAGAAAAAGTCGCATGAACACCCGGACCTGAAAAAGTGGCCTCCGTAATCAACTCCTCCATGACAGTATCTTTATTCCCAGAATTTATTCGCTCAACTGGTGCCGTATCCAGCTTTATAACTGGTTCCGTAACAGACGGAACATTGTAAATGTCAGATTGAGTCGTCGTCCCCTCTGGTTCCCCTCCCTTCGCCGTCGACAGCGGTGCTGCCACTGTTGGTGCTCCTGAGTTTGTGCCTTCGCGCTGCCCTACCACCCTTCGAGTACTCAAGAAGCTGGCTCTCAACCATTGCCCATAGGGAAGCTTGGTCGGGTCCAACTTTACAGCGTCCGGAAACTCACAATCCTTTAGCGTGTGTCCCAACACTTCACAGAAAAAACATAAATCGGGTAATCTTTCGTAGGAAAAATTCACCTAGCATGAAGCTCCCTTCCCCACATTCAAACGCTTTCTTTGCAAAAAAGGTTTGGAAATATTCAACATTACTCGGACTCGCNCACGTGTAAGGTGATTGCAAGTGTAGAGGGTGTTCTACACGGATCCTTTGTAGCGGTGTTGTTCAAAGGTGTAATAGGTTTCTATCTCCACCTGAAGGAGATTGAATAGTGAATTCGGGGATTCTCAAGGGGTAGCTTGAGGCGAGGACGTAGGCAGTGGGGCCGAATTTCGTTAACATACTGAGTTTGCTTCTCTCTTACCCTTACTCTTTATATTTATTGTTGTTTCATATTTTGTTTATATTTTATATTGTATATTTGATTTATAATTGTTATTTTTTTAAATACAACTCAATTCACCCCCCCTCTTGTGTTAGTCATCTGGGCAACACACATCATTTGATTCACAAGAAACTTTACCTTTCTTTGCAACACCTTCCAACAGCAAAAGGCCCTTTCGTTTTCTGCCAAGAGACACGGAAACATCCTCCGTTTGACCTCCATCAGCACACCCAGGTACAGCCGACCAGCCTCTCCCATGTTGCCGCTTGAGTTTCGTTTTTGCAGCCCTAACCTCTGCTGAAGAGATCCTCGGGTTTAACTTAAGTGGTAAAGGGGCTGAAAGAACAACCGATTGAGACTTAGAAGCCTGTGGGTTGTAGCTGTATGGGCCTAAGCCCAACCCCAAACCCACGTCCGAAGCCTGTAGAATTGGGACTTTAGTAAGCCCATGGGTATTTTCCCTACCATTCTCTTCGGTAAGCCCCGTACACCCAAAGTCTTCTACATTAAAACTCTGCTCTGTTTCCGTTACTTTCGAAACCAACATATTCCGAGATTCCTCCCTAGCCATTATTGCAGAAAAAGTCGCCTGAACACCCAAACCTGAAAGAGTGGCCTCCGTAATCAGCTCCTCCACGACAATATCTTTATTCCCAGAATTTATTCGCTCAACTGGTGCCGTATCCAGCTCTGTAACCGACATAACTGGTTCTGTAACAGATGGAACGTTGTAAATGTCAGATTGAGTCGTCATCCCCTCTGGTTCCCCTCCCTCCGCCGTCGACAGCGGTGCTGCCACTGTTGGTGCTCCTGAGTTTGTGCTTTCGCGCCGCCCTACCACCCTTCGAGTACTCAAGAAGCCGGCTCTCAACCATTGCCCATAGGGAAGCTTGGTCGGATCTAACTTTACAGCGTCCGGAAACTCACAATCCTTTAGTGTGTGTCCCAACACTTCACAGAAAAAACATAAATCGGGTAATCTTTCGTAGGAAAAATTCACCCAGCATGAAGCTCCCTTCCCCACATTCAAATGCTTCATTCGCAAAAAAGGTTTGGAAATATCCAACATTACTCGGACTCGCATGTACTCCCCCCATTCCATTTCCCCCTTATCCAGATCAACCTCCAGAACCTCCCCCAACGCACTACCAACCAATTTCCCAATATACTCATTCCGAGCAATCAGTGGTAGATCATGGATACGGACCCAAAAAGGAGCCTTTATTAGTTCAAGTTTACTGATTTGTATCCGACCATCAAACTCCTTCAACAGCACCAAATGTTTATCAAAACTCCAAGGACCTTCATGTACAACTTTGGCTCTGTCTCGACTATCTTCAAATTCAACAAGTGTAAATTCAGCATTCAAATCGTGAAACTTCACACTCTTCACCAACCGCCAAACTTTTCGCATCGTCTGTTTAAAAGCTTCATGATTATAATGTTTCCGAATCAGAAGCTTCATAATCAAACAATTCTCTCCCCGTTCCAACACTTCGTCCAATCTACTCGGCTCCACCGACACCTCCTCATTCTCCTTCTCCGTTAAAGACAAGTTCGCATACAATTCATCCAAATTATCCGCCATCCGATTGAAGTCTCGTACAGGAGACGAGGGTGAAAACCTCTACCCTGAAAACCAGAGAGAGAAGAGGTATCCAATTATATAATACTGACAATTAACGTGAACTCTCCGACAATATGACCCTCAAACTGTTCCTACAATAATGTTTTCTTGATCTTCATTTATTTTGGCCATATCTCTGTCTCTTTCGTCGAAGTTAGCCGTTCAAATATTTTAGAGAATCAGAAATATATTAATCTATTCATTAGTATCTAAATAAACTCACTTTAAAAAAAAAAAATTAAAAAAAAAGGAAAAGTTTTCGATTGCTCGAGGATTGAGGTTTTTAAAGTCCGAAGAAGTACGTCCAAGTCAGCTCTACAAGGAGAACGAGGATGTAGTCGATGGACCAATCATATCTTACCACCTACAAGCATGACGTAGGCATGGCAAGAGGTCATTGTTTTTACTACAATGACCTCAATGTACAAACGATTTACCCTAAACAGAGGGTTCTCATGGTAAATTCTTAATGAACCCGAAACACATCAAGTTCAAAGGGCAGGATCCCGTACTTGTCAATGCGGAAACCCGTTCCCTGCGCCTTCCTATGTAGATGGAAATCCCTCCCATCCACGATTCTAAACGTACACCCTTCTCCACGGCTTCGTAGGATCACATTCCGGTCCTCTTCCTTCTCCGTCTCATGTCTTCAAGACCCGTTGCTTCTCTTCCTCTTCGCCTTATTCCCATGATTGGTTCGTTTCCACGGTTCGGTGCACCCGCCTCTCACTCTAGTGCTTTCGGGAGATAACAGGTCTCAGTTGCAATGGAGATCTCTCGTTGGGTCTTGCTATTATCGTTCTTTCTCTGCCTTTTCGCATCTGGGTCTCTCTGTATCGAGAACTTCCACCAAGCGTAAGTGATTTTAACTGTTTTCTAGTTATTTGGATTTGAATCTGAGGTTAATTGGATATTTTTATTGCTTTACTGGAATGGTCAAAGTTGGACATTTTGATGCTTGATTCCTATATAAAGTTTCCGTATTTGCAATGGGATCTTTGTAGCTTTCGTGATCTTGGTGATACGTTATGTGTGAGGGTTGGCACTTTGTAATTTGTATGTACTTCGCTGCTTTTGGGAACGGAATTCGCTTTAATCTTTCCTTGACAGAAGAAGAATAAAACACTTTGAGTACTTTAATTTAACGGTATCCACATTCTTTCTACATGCGTTCCTTCGTCGTTTGAGCTTTACGGTAATATTTTGTAAAATGAATCACATTGGTGTTTTGGTTAGGTTGTGATCATGAAGAGGTTGAATTGGTGTCAGTGTGAGGTAGAACAATGTAGTGCTTGGACTATGAGACAGTTGGGCCGTACTACGACCTTTTAGTTTAATTTAAGTTGCTTTAGAAGATGAATGATGGCCCAGTAGGTTGGCAGTTTCCAGAGAAAGTAGTTTTTATAGTTTTTATCTTTACTGATGAAAAAACCAAGTATTTATAAGTTTCAAGATATACTCTTCCAATTCAAGCAGTAATTGTCAGCTTACCTCATAATGTTATGGATGCGGCTATCTGCATGTCTTTTGTTGATATAAGTACAAGAAACTTACACTTCACCTTATAACCTCTATGGGCTTAGGGGAAATCTATATGTTTATTTATATTTATTAATTATATCCCATCATTCTTTAGTGTTGTCTATTGCATCAGACGATTGTTTTACTTGTTTCATCCATGGTATCATGTCCTTTTATGCTTATTACACTCTTTTCTCACATGCTTTGGAGATTACTGCCTGCTTATCATTGTTCATTTGATTTTTTCCTATTTTTGCACAATGTTTAGAGGTTGATGCACATCTTTGTTTTGGTACATACAGGTTTCCTATTGTTGAACCTGATCCTGGACATACAAAACTTCGCCTTGCAAGGGAAGGCTTGGAGGCCATTGAGAGGATAACCACTCCTATTGCAGCTGTCGCTGTAAGCCTGAGATTCATGCTCCTGAGCATCTATATTCAACCTTTATTTTCCAATGTCATAAGAGTAAAGGAAGCAGCTCGCCTCGGGTTTATTTTGTTCCCATTTCATCCCATTCGGGGTCTAGAGTTTGCCATACCATCTAAATTTGATTCTACTGTCTTTATTAAGTCATATTATATAATGATATCAATTTTTATCATCCCACCTTAGAAACTTGGCACTCACTCGCTACAGATTTGCACAACTCACTCACCCCCTGCATCCTCAACATCTAACTCTCTAACCTCCATATCCCCAGTGACCGCTAAGAACACCATTGCTACCGAAAAGTAGCACATGAAACAGTCACAATTCTCAGCTCAGTGCTGATGATCTGAGAAATTAAGACTCCATAGAGCTACCGTACGCATGGCTCCCCTTACTATTATGTAATTATGAAAGCTTCGGTCCATTCCGTCACCACCGATGACTATCTTACATTCTGCGAGAGGGTGGTTTTGGTCTATACTAGATTAGCACCCCCAAAGGAAAGCCGTGGGCATTTCTGTTTGATTCATGTATTGGGAATCCTTTTGGTCCTCAAGGAAAGCACATGGGCGTGAGGTCATCAACAGTCTCTATGATGGAACAGGTCTTGTTACACAATATGGGAGCAATTTGGAGTTGTGTTCACGTTCTTTTTGTGGAAATTTTGCAACGTAGTACTTAATGTGGTTGTATACACCGTGGTCATGGCAACAACATCGTACTTGATGCAGCAGTACACCATGATCAGGTTGTTTTGGTGGGAATCACCATGTCCTTTACAAACCCCTCTGCCCTCCATCTGTTCACCAGAATTTCCAACATAACTTTCTCACTTCACACCTGTAAACTCATTTGCTTGGCCATGATGGTGCCCTTAGAGCTCAACAAGTTCTATGGCTCCATCTTTCCTTGCTTCAGTATCTGCACCTACGTCAAATTCAAGGACAAGCATATTGACCTAAAAATGTGATTATTCAAAGCTTGTTTATTTCATGCACGTGGAAGAGTGACTGGTTTCGGCAGTGGCGGTGGTGTTAACAGTTGCTATGGATGTGGAGGTTGGGGAGGTAGGCATTGAAGAGGCAGGAGGTGAGTGGGTAAAGTGATTCAATGATTTGAGGGGATGATTGAGAACGATTTTATTAAAGGAAATGGGAGCAAACTCAATTAAAGGTTTCCAAGGTTAAGAGACCTATTCGAAATCTGCATGTTTTAATTTTTCTAAATGTTAGAAACCATAACACCCTTGGCTTGACCATTTATAGTGTTTACTCCATGCTATGAGGACCAATTTTTCTGCCTTTGCTTGATACCTATGGTAGATTTCCTCACAGCTAATTGATCATTTTTATGTCTTTCGGTTCTGGTCCAGCTTCACCTTACCTATAATGGGTAAATTAATAACACAGCCATGGCTTGAAAACTGAAGCTAGCTACTCTTAAGTTTGGAAAATACCTGAATGTATGGGATTTTCTGTTAGGTGATAGCATTTTGCCTAAATTCTTAAATGCTGGAATACAAACTTATTCATGACTATCATTATCCATTCTATAATGTGAAGCGTTCATTAGATATATCTTCTTGATCAGGTAATTGGGCCATATCGCTCTGGAAAATCTTTTTTGCTTAATCAGCTTCTCTCCCTCTCTTGTTTTGAAGGTACGACTTCATTGTATGTTTTTTCCATAAGACCATGGATTCATTGGTTTCAACGATTTGGTATCTTTTATATTTGTTTTTGACTCTCAGGTTTTGGTGTTGGACACATGCGTGACACAAAAACAAAAGGTAAAGCAATTGGGACATTGACATTGTGGATATGGCTAACCGTTTGTGCAGATAGCGTTTAAACTGTCTCTTTGTTTTCTTTTTCCAGGTATATGGGTTTGGGGAACCCCAATAGAGTTGGATATTGATGGAGTTAGTACTTCTGTCTTGTACCTTGATACAGAGGGATTTGAGAGTGTTGGGAAGTCTAATGTATATGATGACCGGTAATCTCCAGCACATATGTAATTTTGGTTTGCATCGATGATTGTAATTCTTGTACATTCCATGTTTCTAATACCTGGGTTTGCAGGATTTTTGCGCTGGCGAACGTTATGAGTTCTGTGCTTATCTATAACCTTCCTGAGACAGTTAGTTGCTCTGACTTTTACCTTTGCATTGTTTTCTTAGTTTCTATTGTTTGGGAAATTAAATGTTGAAGTGGCTTAGTGAACCGGGTTTTTTGTGTACTTGAATACGAAAGGGAAAGAGGTGGGCAGATATGTGAATACTAGATGTAAGCTTCAAATTCTGGCTACATGGCAATGTGGAATGAAAAATTGGTGGATTTCAGTTGCTTTATAGGTTTAGTAGGGCTGGTTAATGTGTGAAATTTAAGGTTTCTTTTAAGAACTAAAATCCAGGTATGGAGGATGAGAAGAGTTGGATGACCATATCCTGGAATTTGAATGTTTACGTAGAGCAGAAATATGGTTCTAATGTGAATACAATAAACTATGTGTTTGATATGGGGAGCCTGAAAGAATGGAAGAAGTATCATAGAAAAAAGGTCTTCTGATTTGGCATATAGCGATGACTGTAAACAAGAATCCATGTAAAGAATTTTCCAGATGTATTATTTCATTGATAAGACAGTCCTTTTTAGGTTCTTAAGATGCCAATTAATATAAAAATGACTACATATGCGATGCTACATCGTATATCAGGTTCCTAGCTACTACTGTCGTTCAAACCCACTGTTTGCTGTTGATGCCTCTCTATTGGTTTATCATGTTATTCTAATTTGCTCGTCTCAACTGTAAGCACAGATTCGTGAAGCTGACATCTCTCGTCTGTCATTTGCTGTTGAGCTTGCTGAAGAATTTTACGGGAGGTATACACATCTCCAAGTCCTTTACTCCACATTTTATGTCATTATAGGATGTATGTTGCCAAAAGTATTTCTGAAAATTAGTTTTGAACGCCCTACTTTTAGATACTAGACTAACTTGTTTATTTGGTTTGAATTACAACAATACTCACATGGGGAATAGAGTGAAGGTAATCTCTTAGCCCATCTAATGTCGCTTTTATTGTTATTTTTCTTGTGCTGAATTTTACTACTAATACTTTGTTATGCATTTGAATGGCTGGATACTTTCATAGGGGCAAGATGTTGCCTTTGAACCTGCCAAACTTTTGTGGCTTATCCAGCGTGATTTTCTACGTAAGTAAAAAAATGCTTTCCTAGAATAAGTTTCATTGAAGAAGTAATTAAGGAAGCCCCATGGTATCAAGATTTTTATTTGTGCTCGTTACCTTTTTCCTTAGCTTTCAAGAGTGTGCTGTAGGTTGGATCGTGACAAGTTTTTAGCTTCGGAGATAACCTAAGCATGATGCGTCTCATTTGTTCTATTTAGGCAGAAAATAAGAACTTTGTTGGTGTTTTACAGAAGGGAAGTCTGTGCAAGAAATGGTGGATGAAGCTCTTCGACGTGTCCCAAATAATGATGGTAAGTGTTTACCCTGATTGAATTCATCACTGAATAAGTTCTGTTACAGTACCCTCAATGCAGTTTTATAACAAAGTTTTGGTTGTGGTGCACTTGTCATAATGGCAGGGGACAAAAACATTGAAATGGTAATATCTCTTCCTGATTGCCGATTGCCAATTTTGGTATAGTATGTCCACTCTGGAGTTCTGAGTTTACTCTTTCTGTGACTTTTATCAGGTTAATCAAATTAGGGACTCATTGGCCATTATGGGTGATAACAGCACAGCCTTTAGCTTACCACAAGTATGTCTTTCCCCCCATTTCTTTATAATCTCTTTCAGCCACCTTTGGTTCCTCATTTTGGTTGCTATTGATAAACCTAAGTACTAATAGACAGCTGGGTTACAAGGCATGTTGGCTTCCTAAGCTTATTAGGTGAAAAGGACACTTAAAAATGTGGGAGGTACCTTGTTGGACATAAATATGACATGGAAAACAGGAAAAGTGATTTGCGGGCTTTGGATATGAGAAGTATTCAACTTTTGGTCAAACTCGTGCCCATTAAATGTGTCTGGGAAAGGAAAAGAGTTTATCCATGATCTGTTTGATGTTTCCTTGGTTGTTTTTGTCATATTTTCATGTTGTATGTGGTCAATTTTACACAAGATGAATCAGGTGAGTAGCATTTTTTCCTTTTATGCTAGAGTATAAAAGTGACTTCTCTGGTGCTCTGTGAATAAAGATGCAAATGTTTTTTCCCCCCAAAACGTGTATCAGGGCTACTAACTTTTTGAAGCTTTACAGTTTCCAATATGTTAAAACTCCATATTCTGGTTAATTTATTCTAAGAACCAATCTCAAATAGCTGGCTTGTGACCTTTATTGTCATGGATGTTGGGAAAGCACCAAACTTTGACCATTCATGGTCATATTGAGAGAGAGAGAGGTGTGCATCAGGTTTCTCTTCTTTCTAGCAAAGTTATCAGGTGTGCATCAGGTTTCTAATGAAATTTCTGATTTGCTAATAAAGTGTGCATCAGGTTTCTCTTTTTCTAATGAAATTTCGTATGTCTTTTAAGGTCATATGGCCTTGTTTGTTGGCTTTGCTGTAAATCCAGGCTATTCATTAGCAAATACAAACACCTGCTGTTAAATTCTTTGCATCTGATGATCTTGTTGACCCCTCGTGTGAACTTTTGAACAGCCCCATCTCCAGCGAACAAAGCTTTGTGACATGAAGGATGGTGAACTCGATCCTATATATGTCGGGAAGCGAGACCAATTGAAACAACTTGTTGCCAGCATTATTCGTCCAAAGATTGTTCAGGGTAAAACCTTAAATGGAAAGGAGTTTGTATATTTCCTGGAGCAGGTACCTCCCTGTAGTCTCAAAATTATAGTTTAAATTAATCTATAATGAGAATGAAGTCCTCATGTCAGTGTCACTGTTGGGAGGTGATGTGAAACTCAATTGGTGATTGTTTGATATGGAGAATTGCAAATCGAACGTGCTAAAAATTCATGCAAGTTCTGTCTCTTCCTCTTTGATAGTACAGATTTGTAAACTGCTTTCATTCGTCTAATTTAAAGTGGCCTTTGCCTCTTGAGATTGTATTGGTTAATGTCCCTATATATGGAGTACTCCCTATTCTTTCTTAAAAAATACAATCACTGTGAGGGCTTCTGAAGAAGTTCAAAGGGAAGGGGTTTAAATCACTCAAAACAATTCACTAGTGCTTAGTGGTTGCTAGGTTTTTCCCGTGTATACTTCCTATTTACTTGGGGTGTGCCTTTTCGTATCAATAAAGTTTGTTTCTTACTTGTAATAAAAAAGTGTAGATAGGTCATAACTGGTCCACATGCCTTAGTTATATCTAGTGATGGCTGTGGATTGATGCTCTTGACAAGTGGCTACTTTTACTTTTTACTTGCATTTAAAATGAACCAACTGGCATTTCCTCCCCCAATAAATAAAGGGCGAAGAGTGAAGTGAAATCATGGGTTTAATCCGCAACAGTGCCTAAGTCACATATACTTATTAAAGAAACTTGAAGATACTAGTCATAAACTTGAACAGGGTTTCTGAAGTTTATAATAAT
This sequence comes from Carya cathayensis, assembly GCA_011037825.1. NCBI lineage: Eukaryota > Viridiplantae > Streptophyta > Magnoliopsida > Fagales > Juglandaceae > Carya > Carya cathayensis. The sequence goes on along the minus strand of QGSO01000497.1, from coordinate 501,565 downwards.
GATGTAATTTATTTATATACATTCTATTTAACTAGAGATTTTTTAATTATTTAATTCTAGATACTTGAAGCCTTGAATAAAGGGGAGATCCCATCAACAGGCTCTCTGGTGGAGGTTTTCAATAAAGGTATTCTTGACCGATGCTTGAAGCTATACAGTGAAAAGATGGAAAAATTGGGCTTACCTCTCTCTGAGAAAGCTCTGCAAGATGCCCATGAAAGGTCCAGAGTTGAAGCAATGCAAGTTTTTGATCAGCAGCATTTTGGACGACATCATGCAAAGAAATCAGTCATGCAACTGGATGAAGAAATAGAAAAGGTGTGGGTCAGGCAGTTTTAGTAAAATGATGGTTTTATATATCAATTCATTTACATTCTTCGATGCACTGTGAAATAGATGAAAAGTTCCATAGCTAGTGGTTTCTTATGAAACTTGATTGAGCAAGCACACAAAGTGACTTATGTATTTGGTAGCCCAAAGAAAAAGTTAATTTTATGTGCAGTGGTAATTAGTCAATACATTGTTGCCCTTTTATTTCTGTTTCACGATCATGCTGTTTGTAATAAATTATCTTGAGGTGTTCTAGCCACTGGTGGCCCAGCAGCACTGGACATCTGGTGGCACTTTCTCTACTGCATTTGAAAGTTTAAAGGCAATACCTGTCTTTTGCATTTATAATAGGCACGCCCATTTTCATGAATAAGCTATGAAGTTTGCAATGTTTTGAAATGTCATGCGCTTATATTCCTTTTTAAGTTTTGTATAGGTGTATAAGAATGTTATTCTGGCAAATGAATACCAATCATCAAAGCTCTGTGAGGCACTTTATACTGGATGTGAGGACAAGATGGACCAGCTTCAAGTTCTCAGGCTTCCATCCATGGCAAAATTCAATGCAGGTTTCCTTCAATGCAACCAAAGTTTTGAGTTCAAGTGTGTTGGACCGTCAAAAGCAAATTACGAGCGGCGGATGAAGAAGGTTAGGGTTTTTTCTTTTGCTCAAAAATTTCCTTTCAAGTTGTTGAACATCAGAGTTAATTTCAAGATTGATGCTTAGGCTATAGAGAGGGAAGCGCATGCTAGACTCTAATTCTGTTGTATATCCTCACCGGTGGTGTTTATTAATGAAATAATATTCAATTTAGAGAAATAATAAAAATGAAGATAGGAATAAAAGATAGTAGACTTTCATCTTTTTGGTGATAGAAATGAAGGACTTGTTTTAATTGCTTTATTGATACAATTAAACTATTTTATTTACAAGTGTCCAAAATTGAAACATGCCACTCTTTCAATCTACTGAACCATATGCATGAATGTACCATATAAATCTGCAGATGTTGGGGAAGTCACGATCTCTTTTTATTAAGGAATATAATCACAGGCTCTTCAATTGGTTGGTGGCATTCTCCCTTGTCATGGTAGTGGTGGGCCGGTTTATCATAAAGTTTATTTTGATTGAAATTGGAGCATGGATACTCTTTATCTTCTTGGAGACATACACGAGGATGTTTTGGTCGGCAGAGTCTCTTTACTACAATCCAGCCTGGCATTTCATAGTTGCCACTTGGGAAACACTTGTTTACAGCCCTATCCTAGATTTGGACAGGTAATCAGATGGTTATTCTTTTGCACATCCATCCAACTATTGAACATCTCTTGTCACCTCATTCTTGCGTTTGGGTGCCTGCCAGATTGTGTTTAATAAAATTTTCAGTTCTTAACAAAGCAAAATTTAGTGCCATTCTTGCTGCATGGTGTTGCACCTCTAACCGAAGGCGCTAGATTTACTTTAGAGCCACGTGTACCATCCTAGTAAAATCCAAGGATTTCCTACATACAAATATGTTCTCTATCAGCTTTCTAGCTAAAGATATATGTCTTCTCCTTTTCGAAATATGTTCTTATCCTGCATTTGAGTTGCGTCGAGTAGCTACTTGTAAAAAAAAATTTGTTGCATGTTGAGTGGCATTTCTTCTTTGATTTATATCTTGTATTGTATTTATCAAATTATTTTCTATTGTTTGAGACAGATGGGCTCTTCCCATGGGTTTCATGTTGGCGATTGCTATAGTATATTGGCGTTGTTACGGGGGAAGAAAACACGGAACTCGTTGGCTATTACCCCTGTACAACAATCACAAAAGTGGCCCAAATCGGCCAAGATCAGATTAGAAGTGTAGCAACTGCATGTGTGCTTAAAGCTTCTGGTATGCTCCCGTTCAATCACACGATTTATACATGAAGCCCGCCAATTCATTCTTGGGTCCTCGGTAGAGATTTTATTGCAAAACTGTGAAGAGGCGAAAGATGGTTGGCTGTTCTGCTAAGTGTCTTCCCTGTAGCATCTCCAATTGGTTTCTGTTCTATTGATTATTTCGAAGGTCTATTATTCCTCATTTGTCATTAAATTACCCAGTAAATTGGAATGTGATCATATGTTTAGAAGGGGAAGAAGAAAGAAGAAAGGAGGATCATATGAAAAAAAAGAGAGACAATTTGTTTTAAAGGAGTAACAGTAACTAATAGCTTCGAAATTCTTTCTCGCTACTAGGTCTACTGACATGAAATTAGAATTTTTTCTTATTCTTTTGTGAAATAACTGTTAAAAATAACATCTATTCATTTATTAATTGCATGCGTTCGATGAATTGCATGATGAATGTGCGCGATCTGTTTATTATACATGTGCACAACTTTCATTGGATCTAACTTTAATCTATTTTGGCGGGCATGAACTCTTATATAAGCTTTTAGCATCTGAAAGTGTCATCTGTCCGATCTATCCTAAATATTTTTGTTCAAATCAAGGGATCGAGAGGGATAAAGTTGATAAACAACATACAGATCTCATGGTATTTCATTTTGAGGTCTGCATTCGGACAATGTTATCTTTCGTGGAGTTTACATATTCTCTCTCTCTCTCTCTCTCTCTCTCTCTCTCAATTATAGAAAATATTTAAGACACACAATTATATAGTTTTAGTTGTATTTTGGATGTGTTTCGCACGCATAGCCGGGTCTCCTCGGACAACTAGGGGGGGTTGGCTCTCTCACCTGCACAAACACAAATTCAGAGGAGGCTTGGGGGTGGTCTGGAGGCCCTTTGATGCCTAAGTCAATTTTCTTTAATAGTGTTTTATAAGTCAGCCAATTTTCTTTAATGGCGTTGCCAATAGAATTTTAGTGTAACTCTGAAGGTACCTTGTGGCCAGCTTTTATATGAGGTGTGGGGAAAGCAACTCGCATGTGTTGTCAGAGGGTAGTCCCTTCACTTTCATACTTTGGCCACCCAAAGCATTTAATGCAAGTGGCGTATCGGAGAAAAGTAATTAATGCAACATGGGTCTCTGAATGATACCTTGGCAACCTCTCGGCCAGTGTCGGCAATGCCTACTTTTCCCCCATCAGGGTGTGTGACGTGATTTCAAATGTGTTCTTCTAAGTATAAAAGTATCAAGTTGTATCAATGATAAATCTATGATGGTATTTCACATTGACAAAAGGGTATTAAAACAATATTGAAAATGTTATGTAAAGTCTTATGGTTTATGCATAAAGAAATGGAAGGGGATGCTGTGTGAATTCTTTTTGAACTTTTTATGATTATGTAAAAACAGAGTATATGTAAGGATTTATGTAATCTAATTACAAAAGCAAGCTATAAGCATATCTACATTTGAGTCCAAATCTAAGTGATGAAGTATCAAGTCCATTCCTACCACTTAACATGTGAAGAATCTTGAAAATAAGATAAACAAAGTATGAAATTAAGTGCAACAAAAATGAAGTCAAAAAATACTTAAGTTTTCTATCTAAGAAGCAATTTATCAAACACCTTTATGATTCGGTTCATAGTTAATTTTCTCAACTATCAATTCAGTCAAGGAATTGATAATCGGAAGATGGAGAGTTGATGTTCAGATTTGTACTATTTCTCTAAAATATTCACTACATTACCAGCCAAACACATAATAACATTTACCTAAAAGAAGTCTTGATAAATTTTCAAGCCTTTGTTGTATCTTACGTCTACAACAAAGCAAGAATAAGAGCTGCTATCTAATTTCAAATCGATTTAAGACAAGCAACAAAGTAAAAACAACGTTTAAATCAATAGCAATTTCATTAACCTAAAACCCAAACAAATCAAGTCTCATATTGCAACCCAAGCTACCAAAATTAGCTATGCATTATCTTTTTAGAAGTGAAAATGAAAACAAGTAAAACCATTGTTCATAGAGGGAATGCCCAGCGCCGAAACCAAGCTATTGCAAAAACATCCTCTCCTTATCGCCCCAATCACCCTAAAAACAATTCAAGTGTAATTTATTGTCTGTATCTCCCTACCCCGTCTCGCATGCTCTGCTTCTCCACTCCCTCAAGTGCGTGCATGCTCTGCATTTCATGTCGCCCACGTCCCTTGGAATCCACTCACCCCATAACTAACTTCCTCCCCCAGCTTGGTTCATGTCCCACTCTTTCTCCATAGCCTCTGACTTAGCTATTGAGGTTTTTCCTCTTTCTTTTCAAAAATGCCCTGCTTCTTTATTCCCCAAGGAAATGTCGGTTGAAGGAAATGAAACAAGTCTCTCCATGCCTTATGAAGTTTTTCCTCTTACTTTCCAAAAATGCCATACAACCAATAAGCATAATATAAGTGTTTATTATTTTAAGGGCAAATATGAAACTTTTGTATGCAAAATATTGGCATCAATTAATTTGGAATCCAGTATTAGAATTTGGTGCATAATTAAGTGCTCAACTCTTCTTTGATAAAATAAATTACTCACTTAAACAACTTAATTATACATTTCTAACACTTTATCAGCGTGGGTGGCGGTTGATTCTCCCAGACGCCTTCCAGCAGCCGCAACTCATGAGTGCTTGAGGTGTGGACATGTCAGTGTGTCAACTATTGTCAATTCTGTCAGTACTTCATCATTTTCCCACTCCAATTTTTCCTCGATCTCCATTTTTTACAACTTGGGGATCTCTTGGCTGGGTCAAATGGATCTCTTGGAAGTGGGATGGGCCTCTTATTTCCCATTGGGCTCGGCCCATTGGTATGTTTTATCCCTTCCAAGTTGATTCAAAACTAGATGAGTTAAACGTGCATGGCATTATGTGTGAGGCATTATGTGGGCACTCACACATACGCCGTGCACGTTTATAATCACATTTTAATTAAGATTATCATAGAACTTGTTATGCCTTTAATTTGTTTAGAAGTGAAGCTAAAAATTCTTCAACTTATGTGTGAAAAGGATTTCGTAGAAGAATCACGGAATATATGCACTATAAAAAGCAATGCTAAGTATTAATCCAAGTAAGAAATTAGGGTTATGTTTAGAAGTAAATGAACTAATATGTAATTCTTTATTTGTTTTTTTATATAATGTATTAATAAAGTATATAAAAAACCTTTTAGCATAGTTTTGGATGAAAAAAATTATCAATATGGACATTTATTGCTTGAGGATTTCTACTATCACAAAGAAACTTAACGAAAAGTATTTGAAGAATGAAGTGACTTTAATCGATTGGTAAGGCTAAATTAAAAAAATGCTATTTTTTACTTGCGACGTTTCCGTGGATTTAGATCTCCTATAATTCCTTCATAAATTCTGAAACTTGTATTGAAAAATAGAGAGGCTCACAAATTAGTGAGTCTTGCAATATTTATTGAGCATTTAACAGTTCAATAAATATTGTAGAACCCACTTAATATCTTTCTCCCACTCTAATCCTAAAGTTCGGCTAAAAATTTTAGAAGATCTAAATCTCATTCCGGTTCATGATTTCCCCATTCTTTGTGTCATCCTCCCCATTTCCCACCCCAATCCTAACTCTCTAATTAACTCCCACCATCACACTGCCATGATCGGACCCATTAGAACAAAATGTGAGCGTTGTCCGATATATACATGCACTATAAGAAAAACTGGTTGCGAAAACTATTTTCGCCGCAATAAATTAGCCACAAAAGGTCGTTTTTCTTGTAGTGATGTAATTTTCTTGCTCAGAGATCATGTACCGCATTGGTTGAAGATCAGCAGGGGTTAATATTATGAAAGAGGTGATTAATTATAAGCATATTGCAAGAACAAGAAAAACTTAATGAGGAATTAAGAGGCCGATCGAAGGATTCTCATGTACTTGCACAGATGACCGAGTAGTGATTGAAAAATACTTCGTACGTATGGGAAGTTCAGGGATAATATTAATATTATTGTCTTTACCAATATTGTGATTAGACAGTGGAATTTATTAGTGGATCATGATCATCTTCATCCATCAGTATGAAAAAAAAGGTTAGTTTTGATCATTCTTTTGGTGCTACGTACATGGATTGCCCGGCCAGTTGTGTTGATCATGGCCGTTATATATGTGACGCTGGTTTAATTTGTTCGAATTTTTGCGAGATCACTTGGACATGGATTCATGTTTGTGTGGTACTAGGCTGGAATATACCATGTCTCATGTCTTGTAAGAGTGGGAAAATCATGACCAAATCTGATGATTAATTTCAAGGGATTGAACGAACGCAAAATTAATGGTTAATTTGGGGTTAAGGGGCTGTCGATGGATGGGGGTACTAAGGGGGGATTTTAGGTTAGGGTTTAAAATTAAGCAAGTGTATGGCACATGCATGCATGGGTCGCTCACACAAATGAGTTTGATTTCTAATTTTCTTTTCTTTTCTTTTCTTTTCTTTTTTTAAAAGAATCTAGTATACGTGGCTTAATTTGTCAAATATTAGAGTCACGCGTGCGTAAGTATACGTAATTTGTGAGATATTTTTGTAGAGTATTTGTGAGTAAATTAAGTACTTCTCATATTGATTACATGATCTATAGTACTGGTGAAATGTTACATTTGGATAACACTTTTTTAGTTCTGTCATTTATTAGAAGAATATATAATTACATATTTTCCTTCTAAGTTGTGAATCCGGAGCTAGAATAGAGAAATTAGTAAGATAAGAAGAAAATGTTTGGCGGGAATTTAAAAGAAAATAAAAAATTAAGAAAAAGTTTACATGACATATTTTTTAATAATAAATATTGGGCCAAAATCTTAATTTTTTTTTTCAAAAATAAAAATCCTTACAGAAGTCTAAATACACACACACACACACACCCATATATATATATATATATATATATATATATATTATATATCCATGTTCTTTCATATTAATTTTTATTTTATAATAGGTATTTTGATAGTAAAGGAGGTCATTTTAGATTTTTTAGGAGGCGATTTTTTTTATTTTTTTGAAGAGGCCGGATCTAAGGGGGAGAGGTACTATTACATATACATATATATATATATATATATATATATATACACACACAATGAGCTGTAATTATTTTCATAGATAGATAGTTAATCATTATTTTGGAATATATATGTACATATACGGTCACGTATACAGATTTTATTCCTTAAAATATATGGTCTATATATATACATACGTACATTTTAATCTAAGTATACCCTTATATATATCATACACGTACGTACTTATACAGCCTAATTAGTTTTTTTTTTTTTTCAGTCTTTCTTATTGGCATAAAACAATATTTTTATTTCCAAATTTACATGCAATATTTAGTCAACAAAATAATTATATAATTATTATTTTTCAAATAAATTTGTTTCCTTTTGCCCCCCTAATTCATATTTGGTATGCTAACTAGACTTATCCTTTGAAATTACCTGTCCTATGTTCTGAACGTTGATCTTACGTTTTCAGACATCAGCCCTGACAGACAATTCCTACGCGCACATATACACACGCGTACTCGCTACAAGGAGCAGATACCTGATCAGTGTTCGACTCAAGTGGCTGAACACATAGTGTATTAATCCGAAATAGGTAAATAATACATGAGTACTGTTTCTGCAGCAAAAACACGATGATCACTTCTCGTATTGTTTTTAAGGTTCGAATCAGAAGTCAAAAATAAGGGAGAAGTACAGGTGGAGAGACGTGATTGGATGAAACAAAAGCCAGTATTATTGTGCCAAAGCATGGGATAGTTGTCAGTGCATGAAATTAACGAAGAAAGAATCTGAGTGTAGGTGTCATTTATTAATGGAGTACTCAGAAATAAACTCTAATTCAGAGTGAAGCCCAAATGCATATATAACGGGTCCTTCTCATTATCTTCAGTCTCTATCTGTCCTTATAATCTCTTCATCTCTGCAGGCAAGGGTATGTGTAGTGTGTGAGCGAGGCTTGCTTTCTTCTAGCTCTATAACTCTCTAGGACTTCGAAAATAATAATGGTAGCCAGCCTTCATGAGTTCTTTATATATCAATCATTTGATTTGATTTTCTAGCTACCTTGCCCATTGTTTGTAATTTTGTTCTAAGATTTTACTCATTTTGATGGGGTTTACATGAATATGAGTGTTTCACTTTGTCTTTTTTGTTTTTGTTTTGTTTAGGGCTCGTCGATCTTCATCTCAAAATGAGTGACGCACTAGATCAAGCTCTAAGCAAGCTGCTAGGTGAGATCGATTTCGATATATGCACGGCCTGCAAAAGCTATATATCATTTCCATGCATATATCATGTGTGTGCATTTGTTTTTGTACCTATACTCCGATCCTCATTCTGTTTGGTTGATATATTCTTTATAAATGAGTGTTTGGTTCATATTGGATTATGTTTTTTTTTTTCATGATTTTTTATTCTTGGATCGATGATTCATGAGTTCCATCTTCATGATCACCGAAGGCCTGAGGAAAAGCTTGAATCGATGATGTGAAAATGAGTGATTCATTCCAAAAAGAAAATCAAATTAAAAAAAAAAAGGTGAAAATCCAGTGCCTTGGGTTTGAACTAAGTTTCTTCTATCAATTTTGAAACAAGTTAATTAGGGTTAATGTGATAAGAAAATAAAGATGAAAAGGAGACCTCAAAATGGCCTGAAAAAGGATCATGCATGAGGTTTTTGTTGGTGATTTAATGAATTCATGAGGTTGTGTTCGATCTTCACCTAGAGAGATGGTCTCAACAATCTCCTTGTCGAAAAATCCTTAAGAGGATCAATATATCAGGGATGATTTTACTGACTTATTGAAACTATATTGTATGAGACAAGTTATGGAATCTCAAACTCAAAAAAGATAAATTCATCTCCACTAGTTGGGATCACATTAACCATATGCAAGTCATGATTAATAATTTAACACTTGATATTTGTTCGGCATAATAATTACCATAGTTTGCGGCACTTTCAACACGTGGCAAATACGGATATGTAAACCTTCCAATTAGAAACGGTATTTTTCCGCCCAACTTACGTCGTTTGTGCATGAATAATTATCCTTCTAACCGAAAAACGGTATTTTGACATCATTCCCAACCAAATAGGGTATGTATATTCCCGCCTGATGATCTGCGTTGATTTGTTAACGAGTGTCTGTCCTCTATTGATCATGGTATATAATTTTGCGGATTTGCATAATGTAAAAAGAAAAACTTGATGGTACTTCTATGCTTTTGAGATATATACTAGTATTATGAAACATCCAAACAATTATACCTAATTATATATATGAAGTCATTAGATACTATCCATGAATTCTCTTTCTCATTTCTAAACCACCATAGATCATGAAATAGTATGTACTTTGAGAAACGCATGCTATACTCCCAACTACATGATATGATAAGCTACCATCACTAACTTGATTTGATTTTTGTTAATTCAAGCCTGGTTTTGATTATCATGTATAGGTAGAGTGGGATCTAATAGGCTTGAGAGACAAAGATGGAGATCATTGCAGATGATTAGAGGAGGGCGAATTGAAAATGTTTCAGGAAATAGGGTTAACATATATATGATATTCGAAAATTAATCCTTTAAATTTCTAGAGCTTTACATGTGCTCCATTAGGGTTTAAGGTTTTCATAAAGAAATTTAGTATATAGTCATCAATTTAGCCGTGCTGCCTAATATAACCTACTTAATTACGCACTAATTAGTTATTAATATGAACGATACCGCCTTCTGGAACTTAGCTTTTTAGAGTTAATTTACCTAAAAATACAATTATTAAATTAGCCTTGCAAATTGCTTCATTAATGTGCCTAAAGATATAAGGTAATTCAACAGTAGGCCTCACCGATATTTCACTATTTATGTATTAATTAGACGATCTATATATCTAATTCATTATAATTTGCCGATTTAAATAGGCTATTGATGATCATCTCTTGATACGGGATCATGATCATGCATGTACTGGTATTATTCATGTTGGATGTGCAAATATAAATGGCAGTCATGTGCCACCAAATTAATCCTTGTAGTTTGTTAATGTAATTCCTCATGTAATACATCATGAATATTAATGTTACACTCTAGATGTGGTTTGGCTAATGAAATTAGATGATATGGTTTTAGAAGAAAGTTGAATAAAATATTGTTAGAATATTATTTTTTAATATTATTATTATTTTAAAATTTGAAAAAGTTGAATTGTTTATTATATTTTGTATGTGAATTTGAAAAAGTGTAATGATGAGATGAGATAAATTAAATGCTTTCACTATCCAAACGGGGCTTAAAGTGCCTGGGTATCATGATGTGTACACAAATTGGTATTAATTAATTTCTTGTTGCAAATAATATTCATGTCTTTCAACCACTAATGATCTCCATCAATATATATCCTCTAATTCTATATGATCAAATAATAATATTTGAGGTAAATGAGAAAATAACAACAAATTTACTAATTAATCATTAAATGTTATATTAATAGAGAATAATCGAAGGAGATCAATGATTAAAAAATAATTAATAACAACTTTCTTCTTTATTATTTAGTTATATATATCGAAACACAATTCTTTCATTTATAATTCAATTAATTAAGCTCATGATGTCCCAACATTTAAGCGTACATACGTACGTGTTAAGGCCTTGATCATATATTATTGAATTCTCGTATTATGCATATATTATATATAATTACTTGATCTAGCTTGTAAAATTAATAATATTCGTGGAAAACAGAAGAATATCCACTGTCTAGTTGTTCATCAAACGGAGGTGTCTGCACCTCCTGCGGCCTCGAGATTCTTATTAACGAAGGTATATCAGCGCCTGTTCGCGAGGAAGCTCCCATATTGCCCGGAGATGACGACGCAAATGATCAAGATGATGTTGTCCAGGAGCGCAGAGACAGTGACTTGGTTAGCCCCTTGGAAAATGTGGTCAAAATGATCACTACTGCTGATGATCATGAGGTAAGAAATTTAATTAAAAAAAATTGCTTAGTTTATCTCCCTAGCTAGCTTGTTCTTGAATATCATACGCATTTTTGTGTCGAAAACTTGCAAATGACAAGACCTCGATCTTATAGATCATATATAAGTACTTATATTATAATTTTTCAGAGTCATAAGATCAGCAACGTCTCGAATGTTGCTGATCAAGAATCAGTGTTGATTGGAGCAATTGTAGCTAAGGTGCTTGGTGGTGTGAGGTACATTGGCCAGGTTACAGGTTATGAGGCTGAAACTGGACGGTTCAAGGTTTGATCATATATATATATATAAATATATATGCTATTTTTTCATGATGAGCTCGTACTTCTTTTTCTTTAATTTAATTACTTAAATTGCCACTATTAATACTAACAGAAGATTTTCTTGTTGCAGATTATATATGAAAATAATTACGAGGAGAGTGTGGAGAAGGAGGAATTGCTTCAAATGTTTGCCTCCCAAGATCTAGTTCGCACCTACTATAATCGTGTAGCAACTGGGTGAGTAATGTTAGATACAATCATGCAGTATATAAGCCCTGCACAATCATTTTATATGGTTCCATATTTACTCTTGCACAATCAATAACTACAAATATTATTTTCCAATCTAAAATAATGACTGATCATATAGTACGTACGTGGTATATGCATGATCATGTTTAATTTATTGATTCATATATATCCATATATATAGTGAAGATCGATCAATCTTATAATGATTTCATGACAATACTGCGAGGGCATTTCCTAGAACATGGTCATGATCATCTTCCACCTAGAAATTGCATGTTTTAATCCTTCATGCTGCATGGTTTTAGAATTTTTCGCGTTTGGATTTTCCAGCAGACTACATCAGTAGTACGTACTAGCTAGCTAGCTAGCTAGCTATAGGTATCATGATCTAATTCATTTTGACTAGCGTAATGAAACCTGCATTATTTACTTCTGTCATATATTAACAACTTTAATTAATTCAAACATTAATATTTAGTGGTAAACCGAGAAAAACTCGAAGGAGAAAGAAGGCTGCAAAGGCCAGGCAGGACAAAACCGACTACATCCCAGCCAAAAGGGTCCCAAGAGCAAAAAAGGAAAGCACGTACATTCCCCTGGCATTCCGGGAGACGAGGAAGGATGCCTACTATTGGTACTACTTCTAGTTATAAGGTCAGTAGTTTTGAATAATATTATTGCATACTTATACTATATAATTAATTTGTGACAATAGTTTATATATATAGTAAAATTCTATACACTATACTAGTTTATATTGGTCCTATTATTCTACTTTCATTTCATTAAGTAAGATGCGACGCATTTATCACTATTAAATTATCATTTATTACATGATTCTTTATTATCCAATGGTGATAAATGTATATCACATCTTAGTAGGATGAGAATATGGTGTAGAACATTACTCATATATATATATATATATTAAGACGAAAGATCAAATATATTGATCACCATATTATATTAATTGGGTTTGATTGAATGATTAATTGTTTTTTATCTCATATATATCTAGGTTTAAGGATGCGATCAAGTAAATCAAAAGGAGCTGGCAAACGAGGGATATTGCATGCATACTAGAAAGTTTAACTTCCGATCCATGGCTAATACATCTCTTATTATTTAGTCTACCTTAATTTATTTAGTACTCCTTATCTCGATCGTTCGTTTGAAGTACCTTAATTTATTCAGTATTTCTTATCTCGATCGTTCTTTTGAAGTATCCAAACTAATTAAAAGTATTGTTGCAGACGTGCGAACTAGTGCCTGCACTATGTTGTCATTTCGTTTATGTTTCTCATGATCTTTCAGACTAATTACCAAATAAAACTGATCTGATCTAGTACTCTCTGGGTAGCTAGACTATAAGATGTTTGATCTTCTAGTACTTGTTAATTTGGACTGCAACGTTCGTTGTCAGACAATATATATGTCAATTGAGTCTTATTATCTTTGATCTTATATATAATGAAAAATCAGAGCCTAATAAATTAATGCTTATGATCTTAGGATGGCATGAAGTACTCCCTCGATCTCCCCCTTTTTCCTCTTGCTAATTGGGATTATATATATGCACGTACACACCTCCCCCACCCCACCCCCCCCCCACACACACACATCTTAGTAAGATCAGTATATCATTTTTGGTCTATCACATGAGTGATCAAGCTGTTTTTTAAGTACTCATCATGACGAACTGTCTGATCATGATGCTTTGACTCAATTAATTAAGTTTATATACCATTAATACAAATGCTAGCTAGCTCTTAATGATTAGATCGTGTGCCAGATATCATCATGTAATCAATATATATACTGTTCATACCGAAACTTAATTAGAAGTTAAAAAACTAATTAGGACTCGATCGAGCCAGTGATGATCATCTTATGAGGGAGCTAGGCGGGATGCAGGAAGATGGCGACATTTCAATTTGTGTCCCATAAATCTAAGTAATGCATCTATAGCGAGCTAGGAAGCATATTTTGGAGTAAAATAAAGAATATTAAGGACTCGTTTGGATAATGAGGTGGAATGAAATTATTTGTGATCAATAGTAGTGTGATTGTTGAGTTGAAATTAGATGAGATAGTTTTTAAAAATTTTGTATGTTTGGATTATAAGGAAGTGAGATTAGATGGTTTTAACTTTTAATTTGAAAATTTGATAGATATGGGTCACACCAATTATTGCATAGTGTTTGTAATGATTTTGTTTTATTTATAAATAATAATAGTAATTTATAAATTACCTACTCAAATTTAATTTTTTATAATATGTTTCATAATAATATTATAATAAAATATCAAATCAAAATATTTTTTGTCAAGAAAATAATTAAATAATTAAAAAGATGTGAAACAAGCTAGAAGCTCACTTCAAAATGAAACAAGCTGGCGGTTTCATTTCATTTTTCTAAGAAGCAAAAGCATATGACCGTTGTTTTGTCTTTACTCAAAGAGTAATGCTACTTATCATCCTAATTCTCATTATTTTCATATCATCTTATGATGTGGTATTAGATGATTAAATATTATTTATTATATTTAATTTGTAAACCTATAATCTAATGCCATATCATAGGATGATGAAATGATTATGAGAATTAAGATAATGAATAGATTTTTTCTTACTCAAAAACATGTGAAACAAGCTAGAAACTCGCTTCAAAATTTCAAAATGTGGGTTTGGATATGAAATCATCTCCCTAAGCATGCTTTAATTAATTTAACGTGGATAAAATATTTGGTCAAACGTTAATGCTTTACTAAATTAGATTTGAAGTATATTTTTTTCCTTTGAAACTAGTCGATCGTATGATATGCAGTAGTACTACTACTATTGTCAAAATGTTCTCTCTCTCTCTCTCTCTCTCTCTCTCTCTCTCTAACGATCGAGTATTAGGAGATATTTGGTAATGTTTTTCATCACATCTCCTTTTCAAACATCATTCAAATAAAAACACATTCAAACTAATCATGACATTTTTTTCAAATTAATCATTACAAATTTTCCAAATTTTCAAACAAAATATATAAAAAAAAAAAAAAACTCAACTTTTTCAAATTCTAAAAAATATAATATTAAAAAATTTTTATTCTAACAATATTTTAACTTTACAATATTTGTGTTCAACTTTTTCTCTCCTTTTCCAAAACTCCATAAAATATCATAACTCAAATCATTTTACAACTATTCACAAACTATTTCATTACTATTCACAGATTTCTCATCTCATAATCTCATTCTCCAAGCATGCATCCCCTTAATGTCAAATGTCAATATATATAATCCAATAAATAATCAATTTTGCGGAATTGTTGTCTAAATAGCATGCATGGGGTTTTGGAAATAGAATGAGAAGTTGCGTAAAAACAACATGAATTTTGATTTTTTTTTTCTTATATTTTTTGTTGGGTAGCTAGGCTAGAACTTAAAATGTATATCATGTGGAAATGATTAATTTAGAGTTTCTTGACTTATTGAAATGATAAACATTGATTTGAACGATAGGTGATATGATCATTATGATCATGTGATATTTATGTAATATAGTGGCCGGCTTTGATTGCTTCCGGCCAAAATTAACACCAGCTAGCTAGATCATCATAATCATCATCAATAAGTTAGAATTAATTTGATCAGATATTGATTCATGTACGTGAATTAAGCCCTAATTTAAAGATATTAATCATGATCATTCAAACATATCCAAATTTACCTAAATTTCTCCGATACACGTACGACATGATCACATGCACGATGCATGTCGTCCTCACTTGCTAGAGCGTTGTCCCTCCCTGTCCTTTTGATGATCTTCATCATCATCCTCGATCCACCTCTCTGTGAATTGTCACCCGGTAATTTTATGTCGCCGTAAAATGCCGCGAAAGCCTAAAATGCGTAGGAATGAGATATATGTTTTTGCAACAATCATAATATGCAAAAGGGTTTTGTTGTCGATTTTATGTCACTGCGAAAAGATTATATCCACGCCGCAAAGAACCAAAATACGGAAAACGAGATATGTGTTTTTGCGGCAATCATAATATGCTGCAAAGGGACTTTGTTGTCGCTGCAAAAACAAATACAATTTTGCACTTACCCGAATTCTACCATGAGCAGCGGAAAGTTGTGACGATGTAGAATTAGCCGCAAAAGATAAGTTTTAGTGTTGATTTCTCTATGGTTAGAAATGATTTGGTCGCAAAAACAATATAAACTTCTTGTGCCCCTAGCTAACGCTTGACCTGCAAAACCCTAGCTAGCTAACTCCCCCCTGGCCCGCCCAACCAAGCTTCTAGTTTATAATAATTAACTCTGCCTACTCAAACAAAATGAACACGTACGCATCCTCGAACCTAATTAACCTGATCATAGAAATTGTTCCCGTTCTCTCTTCTGTCATCATGATCTCTTCCATCCTCAAGCTAGCGCAAACTCCCGCTGGAGTACGTACGACCATGCGCCCCGACCCCTGTGTGCAATGGTGCCTTGCACTGTACGTCAGCAGCGCCAACGAGTCAACGACCATGCATTTGCACCTTCACGGATTTACAACACTAGTTGGATGCATGTATACCACTTGAACAGGAACGTACGTGGATAATCAAATACTGTACATGATTTGAGTACATTAATCTTTTTTTAATACAGAAAAATTTATGAAAAAATCTATGAATGATGATTTTATATACATATAGTACGTTATCCCAATTATCAAGAGGTACAAGAAAAGGGGAGGGGTTCATTATATGCAATTTATATCCTAATGCATATTACATGATATGCCTTAATTTATTACGTTAATCTGATCATTTATATATATATATATATATATATATAACAGATACAAGACAAAAATGAGTTTTTATGGAGCTAGCTAGCTTAATAAGATAATTCTAAGACATACTATCAATAAAAGATGAGTTTTTTTTTTTGGCAAGAACTAGAACCCATTTCTTACATATCATGTATTAATTCACCTGATATTATATAATCTCTTCTCACTTGTCAGTAGGATTCATTTGGCATGCACTCAACTTCCACACTTCGAACCCCAAGTTCCATGCATGCATTCTCTTTTCCTCAACCTCTCTAGCTGCTCATGATCTCTCACACCTTGACCAGAAATCATGGCAGATTTTTTCTTTAATAATAAACCCACTGTCCCTGGCCCAAATAATTTTATTTAGCATCCATGAAGAAGAACCCAGATGGGACAGGCCGCTGGCCAAGTAAAAAAAAAAAGGCAAGGTTGGGGGAGGGTTTAAAACTAAAAGCATGAAAATCTATCCATTGAATGACAAAATGGAAATTTTTTAGAGTTGTCATCATCTCACAAAATTGAACAACAACGTGTTCTTATTTTCTAAGCATACTGACATTGACATCAACAGATACAGTCTCAGTTTTATCCCATAAAAATACTCTCATTCAAGTGCCGCTTTTAGGGATTTGGCGAATGTTTCTAATTCTTTCAGCCCTTCCTCACGGGATTTCGCTTCAGCCAGCACCTTCACCATGGCACTCCCGACAATAACACCATCGGCTCCCCATCCTGCTATCTTTACCAGAATTTACATTGAGTAATATTTGCATACATGGTAGGAAGCATAACAGTAAAAACAAGCATTAATTAAGGTACATGTTAGAAAACAAACCTGTTTCACATGCTCAGGTTTTGATATGCCAAAGCCCACTGCTACAGGTTTGGTTGTCTCCTGTCATAAAATTATCATGCCATTCATGTAAAGAATTTAATCATATCATCAACCCAAGGCTTTTAGTTAAGGGCCACTTATCATGCTAATTGCAGATAGTTATCCAGGCCCATTCCTGAAAAGCAGTTTAGACATGTACATCATACTAGGGATCAAGGGTATTTGATTATACCCAAGCATCTCAACAGATTCTTTTTCTGGGTAAGTAAAGGAATGTAATAAGATGGCAGAAATCATACTTGGATGATATTTATATTCCGAAGCACACTGATTATACATTATTCAACTCTTTAGACTCAAATGTGATGTATTGAATGTTGATGCTAGAGGGCCTGTACACCCCCATGATTATTCGGGACTTTGTTCTCGGACACCCAGTGCCAATTAAAAAAAGAAAGAAAGAATGTTGATAATAGATTAATGAGCATCTAGTTTAGTTCTAGTTATAAAACTAGTTGCATATAAATCTAATTTTAACATTCCATACATGATACATTGTAGTAGACAAACCCGATCACTAATGAGAAAATAATGTTGAAAACTAGAATCCTCGTTTAGATATCTAAACTCATCTCATCTTATTTCATTTCCAAACATCATTTAAACACAAACATTTTCTAATTTCAAATAGTAATCTTTTCATCTAATCATTACAACTTTCCCAAACTTCCAAACAAAACACACAAAAAAATTCAACTGTTTCAAATCCCAAAACAAAAATTATATTATAACAATACTACAACTTAATGTTTTTATAACCGAGATCTTTTCTAACTTCATCTCTGAACAAAATTTACAGGATATTCCTCTTGCAGGTGGCTCTTTCACTTGGTCAAACAACCAAGATCTTCCATCTTGGTCAAGGCTTGATAGATTCTTAATCTCTCCAGATTGGGAGGCACATTATCTGGACCTCATTTAGAAGAGACTTCTCAAGTTGTGTTTGGATCACTTTCCCATCTTTTTGAGTAGCGATGGCATTTGAAGAGGACTAAGGTACTTCAAGTTTGAGAACATGCGGTTGAAGTTAGATGGATTTATGGACAGAATATGACATTGGTGGTTTTCTTACCAATTTCATGGCAACCCTAGTTATATTCTGGCTTGTAAATTAAAGTCTCTGAAAATAGACTTGAAGGTGTGGAATGAGCAACTGTTTGGTAATGTGGAAAGTCAAAAAAAGGTTCTCTTGGAAGAGCTTAAGGGTTTGGAGGGCATGGAAGAGGAGAAGGTACTATTTGAAACCGAGCGAGCTCGAAACCCAAGTGATGGCAAACATTGAACAGATTTCTCTTCGGTAAGAAATTTCTTGGCATAAAAAATCGCAAGCTTTATGGTTAAAGGAAAGGGATAGATGCATCAAGTTTTTCTGCCAGGTGGCCAACTCACATAGGCGAAACAATGCCATAGAAACTTCGATGATAGATGGGGTGGCCTCATCCAACCAAACTGAGATCTTAGATCATATTGTCAATTATTATGATAATTTGCTTTCAGAACAATTCTCGTGGAGGCCAACACTCGATGGGCTAGCTTTTGAGGTTCTTGATTCGTAGGCAACGGAACAACTTGATGTTACGAAAACTGATGACAATGAAGTGAAAAATATATGAAATGGGAGAGAAAACAATCACACACAATACAAGATTTACGTGGTTCGGCAAATTGCCTACGTCCACGGGAGTTGCAAAGGATTTATATATATGAGAGATCACAATACAATGGAGGAGGAGAAATATTGTTCTTCACAGAGTTCTTGAGACACACACACAACCAAATGAAGTATAAATAGCCTATTTATACTTCTCACGGCGGAAAACCCTAATTCTGGGCAAAACACAGAACATTCGCTCGAGCGGCGTGTCGAGCGCGCGTCGAGCGAACTTCCCTTCCGCATTCGGTCGAGCTCACTGTCGAGCGCACGTCGAGCGTTCGACTCTGCTTGATTTCGCTCGAGCGGCCAATGCCTTCGCTCGAGCGAACTTCCCTTCCTGGAGGCACCGCTCGAGCTCACAGTCGAGCGGTCTTCGAGCGTTTGAATCTGCCTGGTTTCGCTCGAGTGGCGGCCTACCAGACTCCACTACTCAACACTTGAAAGGCCATTTGATGAGGAAGAAGTCAGGCTAGTAGTAAAAAGTATGGCGAGTGACAAAGCCCCAGGCCCTGATAGCTTTTCCATGGCCTTTTTTCAGACTTGCTGGGATGTGCTTAAAGGAGATCATGGGGCTTTTCCATGAATTTCATGAAAGTGGGCGATTCGACAAAAGTCTAAATGCAACTTTTTTAGCACTCATTCCTAAAAAGCCTGACACGGTAGAGATAAAAGATTATTGTCCTATTAGCTGGGTAGGTTTTACAAAATTTTACCCAAAGTTTTGGCGAATAGGTTGAGTAAGGTGATGGAAAGCTTGATTTCAAAGCCTGAAAATGCCTTTGTTAAAGGTAGGCAAATCCTTGACTCGGTACTCATTGCCAATGAATGCTTAGAGAGGAATTCAGTCGGGAGAGCCACGGCTCCTATACAAGTTGGACATGGAGAAAGCTAATGATCATATCAATTGGAGATTCTTACTTTATATGTTGGACAGATGTGGTTTTGGCACTAAATGGCGTACATGGATCTATCATTGTATCTCTACGGCTCATTTTTCTGTATTGGTGAATGGTACGTCAAATGGCTTTTTCAAAAGTACCCGAGGATTGTGACAAGGTGACCCTCTTTCTCCGCTTCTCTTTGTTTTTGTGATGGAAGCTTTTAGCAAGATGATTTCAAGGGTCGTGGCGGGTGGGTTTCTATCAAGATTCTCAATGGGCGAGTGACCTTCTAGCTTCTTCTTTTTTTTTGATAAGTGACCTTCTAGCTTCTTGGAGAGGTATTCGAGGCAACTCCCAAATTGCATCTATATGGAAGATGATACCTTTATGTCTATGGTGGTGCACTTGGAGGGAGCAGAATGCAAGAAACTTTGAAGACCAAGAGCGATCGGTGGATGAGCTTATAAACTTGTTTTTTAATATTTTACTCCATTGGTCGATTGTAATTGATTTCCATGGCATGTCTTTTCATGATTTCCTTATAACTTTAAACTAGCACGCATAGGCGATGCTCTTGTATATGCCCCGTATACTTGGACATTTGCCCTCTTTTTTTATCAATAAAGATTTGTTTACCAATAAAAAAAAAAAAAGAATAATATTTTTATCCAACTTTTTCTCTCTCATTTCTCAAAACCCAATAAAATATCTTAACACAAACTATTTCACTACTATTCACAGATTTTTTATCTCATCTCATCTTATCTTAACATCCAAACGAGGTCCCAAGTAGACACACCTGTTTAATATCTTGAAGAAGGGTTTTAACCCGATCACTCACAGATGTGCGAGCACCAGTGACCCCGACTGAGCTTACCTATAATTCAAAATAATCAAAGTTAACTCTCATATACAGCATAAATTTTCTCTTATAATTAAATGAGTAAGTAAAACAATTAATTTTCTTTTCCTTCTCCTCCCATTGTGGCAAAACAGTAGCATGCAAGAAATGAACTACATCCACTCTAATTTTTTTTTAAGGATGAATGTATCCACTTTCTTTACTAAAAAACAAAATTTATAATAGCACTGCTAAGACCTACTCAATAGCGATGGAAGCAGACCTGTGAAGATCCTAAAAAAGAATCAAGAATGGACAATGCTTTGGTTTCTACATCTCCTTGAAGTTCAATGGAGACCAAAATCAAGAAAACGAGTTTCTAATAATATGATAAAGCTGTATCACCATACATCTGTAGATTATCATCTTGATGTATTTGAAAAATCAGAAAAGTATATTGAGCAATTTAACACAAGATCCTGCCGCCAATAATAAAGGTGTGGATTTCTATACTTGGAAAAGGGAATATGTTGTCAACATAACCATCATCTCTGTCTCATAAACAAACATAAATTCTGAAAATGTAAATTCAAATCCCCTTTCCCACAGCAGAAGTAGAAAATAAATGGGCAATCTAAAAAAAAGGCATAAATGTAGAGGCTTTTTGGCAGGGACATACCAGTTACAGATCAATTAAATGAACCAAAAAAAAAAAAATGAAAGAAAGAAAGAAAAGGAAACAAAAGAACATGGTAAAGAGTATCAACAATAGAAAAGGATCTTACAAGATACACAAATCCTTCTGCAGCTTCAACAATGGCTTTCATTCGAGCTGTTGGGGTAGTGGGTGTTGTGAGGAGTACCTTAACCGCACCATGACACACATCAGACCAAAAGAATTCATTAACAGGCTATTAACCACGTAAGTATTTTTAAGAGGGCATTGCATAGCTAATCTGAAGGGAAAATCTTATAACCACTTAGTAAATGAGGTCAACTCAAAAAACACTTATGAGTCTTATAAGAACAGGGTAGGGGATAAGGTCATAGCTTCAAAACCTACCAAGTACATGGGTAATATAATAAAACAAAAACAATTTAGAAAATGAGGTCAACAAAAGACATTGGCATCTTAAAGCAAAGAGTTGTAATAAAAAAAAAGGAGCATCAAGCCATCTCAAAATGGCATGCAGAAAATTTCCAAGATTACAGTTTTTAAGACCAATAATTTACTTACACTTTAAAAAAGTAATTAAAAATAAAGATGAATGCAGAACCTATATGACTAGAACCATCACCTGACTACTACCACCTTAATGCTGTGAACCACAGTTTCATATTTCATAAAGCAAAAAAAAAGAAGTGGATTTATTATGGCATAAGATGCACAGCAATACTAGGAAATACTTCATCCAGAATCCAAAAATGAGGGAAAAAAACATATTCAACTTAGAGGTAGGCAAACCAATTCAATTCCATTCTTTGCTGCTTCCTTTCTCAGAATTTTAGTCTCCTCTAGAGGAACATCTGGGACCACAAGCCCTGGAAACAAAAATACACAATAGAATTTAACAGAATTAGAAAACAATCCAGAATTCACAAAGGAAACAAGACAAGGGCAAGAGGTAAAAATGCCTATGCTTTTTACAAGAAATGAATATCAATATGCACAAGAATTGTTTAACAAAAATGATGCATCCTCTTCTGCAAATATCTGAGGGTACTCTAACTGCAAATTAGAATGCTTTCAGAAATATTCTTATAATTTATGAAAAAACAACAAGTATGGAAGTAACCATTAGGAGTAACAAATTCCTGCCGAATATAGGCATAATATGATTGTTCCATGTTATTACAGAATGTAATAAGGCCATTAATAGCCGGTCCAAGCCTAGTCTCTAGCTGTTTCATGTTTGTACAAATAGGAGGAATGCTTGCAATTTGAAGTACTGAGTTCAATAGTACTCACAAGCTTATATGCGCGCACGCGCACACCCACACACATATATGCAAGGTTGGATGGTGATGATCACAAAGGCAAATGAGGTAAAAATCTGGACATGAGTTAGTACACAATTCCCCAAGCTATATCTTGGTTAAGAGAAGTTTGAGTTTGTGTATCATGGAATAAGCAACATGAAGCATAGAATAAGGAGTATGCCGCATTAATCCAATTAGTAAATTTCACAGGCCAATGACCATCAAAGAGCATAACCATAGCATCCCACAATAGCCCCTTCGGTATCATATTTCAAATCATTCATAGTTTATCAACTGAAATCCAAGTTCACCAAGATAGGGAAGATTATGACCAAGACCATTTAAACTTATCAGCAAAAATGGGATATCTTATTCTACATCATCATGCTGGTTTTCCACAATGGAGGAGCTTCAGAATTTTTTTATGCGCACTTTAATGTTGTGGTTCTCAGCCATTGTACTTGATGGAAACAATGTCCATGACTTTCTTTCCTTAGCTAGAATGTAATTAGGTGTTCTTTTGTATACTCCATGTGTACACGGGCTATGCCTATTTCATTCCTATGAATAAAAACCTCTTATTACTTATAAAAAAAAAAACATCATCATGCTGGTTTTCCCAAAAGTTATAGCAGAAAAAAAGTTGGATAAGCAGAGCCCAAATGGTAAGGAAGATATCTATTGAGTAGTGAATACATCCAGAACATATACACAGGAGGGGCACATGTGCAGCATGCAACTAGCATTTGGGTAAATGAAATGACACCGTGAAAAAACTCAGCTTCAGCAAATAATAAGTTACCATGTACTCCAACATCTTTTATGGTGGACATGAACTTTTGGACACCTCGCTTGAGAATTGGGTTGTAATATGAGAATAATGCAAGTGGACAAGATAATTGTGGAACCACCTGTCAAGTCAATAATAATAAACATGATAACACTTTCAACTCAAAAATGATAAAAATAAGCAAAGAAGCAATAACGTTTTACACTTCCCATTCAAGTGATTGTCCACTTACCTACATGCATACATTTATTACAAAGCATGCCTTTAAAGTAAAGAACAATCAAGGACAAGTGTACCAGTGATGAAAAAAAAAAGTTAACCAGTAATGTCAGAGGAACATGTAATTTTAGGTTTGAGATGGTGGAATATTTTGAAGTAATATATAAGATGGGTGAAGATACATAGCCCATCCTATACAAAATGACTAATGGTAAAATAATAATAATAATAATAATAATAATAATAATAATAATACCAACAACAATTATTCATTTTTTTCTAAAAATATATTTACTAGACTAAATAATATACAGAATGAGATATTGGCAAAGCATCAATCTTATTGTGCAAGAAAAAATTCTCAAACACACTTCTTTATATTGAGTTTTTACAGAAAAAGATAGGTGGCACAGCCTCAGTCAAATTACTATGCTTTACAAACATTTGACAAAGACCTGTTATTCAATCTTTTGCCTAATACAGCACACTCGCTCAAAACTAAAAGAAAGAAATCGAGCCTGTCATTTTATCAAGATCTGATGATGAGCAAAAAGATGGCATGGATTGCAGAATGGACATACCTCCTTCAGCATTGAAATAATTGCATTGAAATTGGTCCCTCTTGCCAAGGCACGTGTAGCCGCTGCCTAAAAAAGACACATTCATGAAGAGAAGTGCACACAGCAACTTAACAAACAAAAGATACAACTATAGGACCTGGATAACTGGACCATCTGCCAAAGGATCAGAGTATGGTGCACCCAGCTCGATTATGTCTGATCCGCAGGAGTCAAGCACCTTCAATGCTTCTGCAGTGGTAGAAAGGTCAGGATCACCAGCCGTGATGTATGGAATAAATGCCACCTTCACATCAGCATGTTCATTAGAGAAACATTAATTGATAGAAAAACTTGTGAATTGAACACCGGATAATAGCTCATCCCAAAGCACTTCTAAGTGATTAGTATTCAGAAATCAATGAAATGAATGCATCTGATTTCACAATTTGGATAGATGCTAAAATTTACAGTACAGGGAGCTCAGCAATTACAAGAGGTCTGTAGCTTAATTTTTAAGTATAATAATGACTCCCAGGAAATAGGAATTCTACACTTCAGAAGATAGAATGGGGCTTTAGGATATTTTGTCCTAATTCAGCTTGGGGATGTAAGCCCTGCAAATTTCATCTTTGGTTAGTTATGAAAAACGTAGGAAAACAAAGTCAGCCAGAAATTGACCAAGTTCATGTCAATACTTTTTTTTTTATAGGTATGTTCATGTAAATGCTTAGAATGGAATACAGTTGCAAATCAGCTTTCTTGTTTTTTCGTTGGTAATTACACACACCAGTGGTTCTTAAAACTACGAAGAACTAGAAGCAGTAACTGATTCGCCAGTTACAAGGAAGCAACTTTTGAGCTAAAACATCAAGTTCTCCACCAGAAAATGCCAGAGGCCTTAACAAAATCTCAGCTTGTGGAAAATGATGATCAATTTGCTAATTGAACGGGATTGTAGAGTTTATAACTCGCACAATCAAATGCAGGTGTACTACCTCCACGCCTAAAGTTGGACGACAAAAAATTCATGAGATTTTTGTTCAATATTTTTATATTAATAGATTAAAATCACGGTGTATCCGAAAATCATTAACTCGTGCTCCATTACCACACCGACCAAGATCAACAATGACGTCTACTAAAATGACAAGAAAACGAGGATAATATGATGCACAGCAACAAGGCAATATACGAGTAGTCCAGTGTCAAAACACCCAAAACACTAACTCAGAAAAAACAGATATAAAACAAACTACCAGAAATCCAATTGAAACAGAAAATAAACTGTGGAAAAAAATTAGAATGAAAATTGAAATATAAATAAGCGAATCAGAAAGTGAAATGCTTGCTTACTTTGCCTTGTTTTCTCAATCTAGTGAATGTCTCAGAGAGCCCAACGGTTTGGTTAGTGCTAACAGAAGCCATTGGAGTGAATCTTGTACTTGGGACTGCTAACCTATGAGAGGGAAAGCGGATAAAAGACTGGGTGTGAGGGCTCTTCTTCAATTGAAAGAAGCTCGTTTTTGGTGACTTGAAAGAAACGGCCATGGCCAAACTAAAACAGGAGCAAAAAAGGTTTTCGCTTTGTCTGCAGATACGAATCAAATTCTGTTCAATTTCTAGAATGGTTTTGAATTGAAAATGAGAAACGGAGATTTTCACAAGTACACCTAAACAACTCTGATTGGCTGACCTAGAATTTGAGGATTTCAGCAAGAGAGAATGTACATAAAATAAATTTTATATTATTTAGTATAATAAAAGTCGTAATATTTGCTTTAATTGTTTATATTTACCTGATTTACTTATTCTATTATGCTTTTTTCTTTTTCTTTTTCTTTTTTTAATCTTTTTCTCTTTTTTTTTTTTCATTCTACCATTATTCTCGGTTCAATATTTCTTTATTTCAAAGAGTTATTCTAGTATATTGCGTAGAATATATCATCCAAAATTCAAATAACTCCTAAATGATAAAATTTGATTTATAAAATTATATTATTAAATTAAATTATGTCATGTAAATACTTTATTAAATATATTCTAAATCTACACACTGGTAAATATATACCAATGTATTGTCATTGTAAATATAATCTTGCTTACTGTAAAATCCAAAAGCTCCAAATTTGATTTTTACCGAAGGGGAGGAGGCCTTGGCTTACTTCTCCTCCTTCCCCGCCTTCCCTAATTTCTCTATTCACCTATATTGTTTAGTTTTATTTTACTTTATTCAAGATCGAAAAATACATATTTACAACTTTCTAATAACTCTCGAGAGACACGTGCAATACAAACAGATTCACGGGTATTAAATCGTTTAAAAGAAAGTGGTGATTTTGCAAAAATCAGTGAGCATGGTTCTCACGCGCCTCTGCCCACATATGTGTGTGGTCCTCGTGCGCCACCCCTTCCGACAGCTCTTCTCAACACATGTCCAGATCACCGGATTTGTCACCTCCAGACCTTTCAAATTTAACATTTGTAACTAAAAAGAGACAAGTGTGTTGGCTTCACAAACCGTCACATATTACAAAGTCTACCGGAGTTTGTCAAAACTGTAATCCATTCTTTTTTTCGCATCTATCTTATTTTTTCCTTTTTGGTTTCCTTATTGTTAATTAAAATAATAAAAGAATTCGTTTGTCAAACGTTTATATATAGAGGTTGAGTCATTTCTTTGTATCAAATATGAGATTGAGTCTCTGTTTAGGCAAAGAGTGTTGTCACTTTGATATTTATTTGTAGAGAGTATTAGCAATAGTGAATACTAAGCCAGTCACAAAAGAAAATAGTATACAGGTGGAGCTCCAAATGCATTATTTTGACTTATGATACCATGTTTGATATGGGAATATTCTAAAATGTATCCGATTATGGATTTAAGTTTCTCTGATAAATAAATGATGACAATTTCTTTTTTTAAAAAAAAATAAGTCTATACACCGATTTGAGAATTTAATTTTTTAAAAAATAGTAAAAGTATTTAACACCATAAATGTAAGATGATTCTCTATGAATAACATAAAATATATTTAAAATAATAAACTTTTGTCCTAAAATAGACCCAATAGATAAGGTAAAACAACTGATCTATATTCCATTCATTTGTATTAAACATGTTGTAGCTATGTTCACCATCTAAATAATCTTATTTTTTTTAGTATTTCTACTTCATTTCCTCCCTAATTTTCTTTTACCCTGATTTTCACCATCAAGTCAGATTCCTTTTTATTATTCACAATCTAAAATACCTCTATTTCATTTTCTTCCACAAAATGTCTTGGATATAGATTCATAAATGTGATTTCATCTTTTCATATTTTGATTTTATTCTAAGTTTTTTTTTTTATTATATTTTCTTATTTTGTGTTTATACGATGAAATTATAACACATTGTATAATGAGACATTATAAATTTATTGGTAGTTAGAAAAAATATTTGAAATTAATAAAAAATAATTACTTAAATGATAAAAAGAAAAAAAGGATCAAATATATGATATATTGTAAAAATCATTAAATGAGTATTAATTTCATTTGAAAATATTATTTTACAATTAAATCTTGATACGTCTCCTTATTTAGAAAAAGTAATCCAGCTTCCGCGATTAGGATGATGAGTCACGACCCTTTTATATTGGTTAGAGAAAAAATAAAAATAAAATTAAAATATGGAAGAAGACAAGCACCAATTCACTGCACATTTGAGAACGGTCAAGGTATAAAGATTATATATTAAAAAATAATAATTTATAAATTAATTTAATTTTATACGATATATTAAATTTATTTTATATTAAAAATAATTTTATAATATAATAATTTTATTAAATTACATTAATTTAGAAATTTATTTTTATATAATTTTTTTATAATTAAAATATTTCTTTTACTACATTATATGCTCCAAAATATGTCAACATCAGGCACATTTATGATCGTATCTATAATCTATTAACGAAAGGAAAGTAAATAAAGATGTTAGGATTTATCACGCCTAACACTTTTCCTGCAGATCTTCTGCATTTTCTTGGTGGATGTCTTACTCAGTCTGTCTTCTTTCTGCATTTGCTCAAATATAATTTCTTGTCCATTCTTATCCTTTTCCTTTCAAATATAATTATATATTTTCTATCACTAATTACATTAATTATCTTAAAAAATAATAATGTTAATTACTGTTTTAAGGTATATATTGCATATTTCTTTTTAAAAAAATAGATTCCACAGTAATTAAAAAAAGAGTTTTTATATGCATATTTTAAATTTATTAATATATTTTTTTAAAAAATATGTTAGATTTACAGAGTCTAAAACTACACAAATCATTTATAGTTAATAAATACAAAAATCAAAGTATAGATTTTAAGAATGCAAGTTGGGCCGCTGGCCTTATTGTTATTATAATTTTTTTTTAATTTTTTTAAGAAAAATATATATCCAATTCACTACTAATTATGTCTGTAACCTTAAAAAAATAAAAAATAAAATAAAATATTCGAACAATAATTTTAAACAGTAAATTTGAGGAAGGCGAGTAGCATTTTCCATTGTTGGAAGTGGGCTGAGGTTAGTAATGTGAAAACGATCAGTTCAGAATGCTTTCTCATTTTCTCTGGTTGTACGAAGCTGTTCAAAGCTGAAGAAAATTGCTTCCCAGTCGATGCATAGTTGTTGTATGGATGGACACTTTGTTGCACATGCAGTGTGTCTTTTCTTTTTGACTTAATAAACATTGCAGATGGACTTTTTGTGCACATTATTAATGCACCTTTTCTTTTGCAGATTTGAGATTGAAGAAAGCAATCACATGTAGTTTTGCACTGTCTGCTAATGTGAAAGAATCTGAGAGATTATATACATGGCTGAAAATCAAACCATATGGGAGGCACCTCAGGTGGCTCAAATTCTAGAGGACACCATTTTCATAGCTCATTGAAACTAGCTGTTAGCAGAATCCATAATAATTCATGTTGACCAAAGTGCATTTAATATGACATACAGCTAAATTCTGTGGATTGGTGTGACGCCTGACTCCCATGTACGGAAGTGCAGAGATCGTGACGTCGGGATGATAACAATACGAGTCAAGTATCCCAATAACAAGTATTAAGTATGTGCATATGCAACACGTATAAGATAAAAGACGCAACAGATAAGTTAAAGTCAATCAATTAAGTACCAGAATTATTTAAATACAAATTCACTTAAATATATGTGTTTCAAAAAGTATTACAATGATCTAGTGAAAACAAATCTCAATACAAGAGCAAGTGATCCCAAATCACTCTTCCAGCGGAGCCAAATCTTCAGGCTCTACTTTATCATATGTATCAAAGTCTACGGTACCTTGAAACAGTACCGCATCGTATCGAATACCATGAGATTGCAAGTCTCAACAAATAATAAACTAAACAGTCTAAGAGATAAAAATACATTCATGTAACTAACATATATGCATGCATCAGATGAGGCATGTATGAGACCCAAAACTATTATCTCCCCGAAAATGATTATTTTTCAACACACGTCAAAATCTCATTTGGCACAAAAACAAATCCATTAAAATAATTACCTGAAATTTTTTCAGAAAATGACCCATTAACCAAATAGCACTGTAGGTAGGAATCGTAGACGGAACTCTATCACCATCTCTGCTTACTATCATCCCTACCGCGTGCACCATATGCCGGAATCAAAGACGGGACTACCACTATCCTTGCTTACCATCATCCCTACAGCTCCCACTATAGGTGAGAATTGCAGGCTGGACTACCACCATTCATATTGCGTACACTGTAAGCGGGAATTACAGGCAGGACTCTACCACCGTCCCTGTTTATCATCATTTCTACAGTTACTTCCAATCCATTCAAATACACACGTACCCAAAATCATTTTTCAACATAAAAACCCAGTTTTCATCCTTAACACATGAAAATGCATAAACATAATAATGAATGTTATGACACCAAACATAACATATAAAAACTTGAGCATAAACCAATTCACAGATAAACCCGTCCTTAATCCAACCTGACCCTCATACTCCTCAGACTCTAACTCTGGCATAATCAACCAATTGCAGACAATTTGTTAGTGTATAAATATATTTAAATCTCAATAAGTTCTTTGAAAAATTACTTATAGTGCTAAAATATAATTTTAAGATGATCAAAGAGGTGCAAGAGGCGGCAACACAGCAACGTAACAATGCAATTTGGGCTAAGGTCGTGGGTTTCAAAATACCCAATTTTGAACTTGGACAAATGAAGATTTGAGATAGCTAGAGAATGACTTAGAGGTATAGGTAAAACTAAAAGTGGTGATGGTTGGTCGTGGGTGGTAGCATGGGCGGCGGTTAAAGGTTTAAAAGCAGAAATTAGAGATGGAGATGGATGAACTTCAATGGTAGCAGATCGGAGCTAAGGAAGCATGGTTTTGGTGGTTTGAGGGCCGATGGTGATGTGTTGAAAAGCTAGTGGCCAACAGTGACGAAACAATGGCGTTGGGACGAATGGGTGCCGTGGCTTGAAGCCACGCATAGAGACTAATGGTAGTGAGAGAGGGGTTGAAAATGGATGGAGAAGATCACCGGTCGGAGGGGAAGAGACAGGGAGGAGCGGTGGAGGCCATGGACGGTGCACGGCAGCGTGCTGGGTGGACGAAAAAAATGAATGGGGGAGAGGGGAGGAGAGGCTAGCACGGGAAAGGAAAGCAGGGGAAAATAAAAGAAAGAAAAGGAGAAAAAGGGAAAAGAAAAAGAAGAGAAAAAGAAAATGAAGGGAAATAAATAAGTTTTAGTATTTTCAATATGGGTCTCAAAACCGATCCAACGAAAATATTTTAAAATAATAACTTAAATTAAAAACATAGTAACTAAATAAAAGAAAATAGTAAATCCAACAATAAAATAATTTAAAACAATGAGTAATTTAAATAATATAACAATAATTATTAATAAGGAAGACACATGATTGAAATAAATTTCACAGCTTAAAATATCATAAAATAATATAACAAAACTCTTATAAATTTTAAAATAAGAGGACCAATAATAAAATAAAATAAATAATTATTTACTTAAAATACATGTAAACACAGGGTATCACAATTGGATTACTTCAACATGTTAATCCAGACCCACAAACAAAACTTAATGGTATATAATATAGAGTAATGTTACGTACAGTCGCTTTTGCATACTCTTTGCATATTTTATTGATATGATTGGTTGTATTAATTTTTTTTAATACGCAACTAATTACATCAATAAAATGTGCAAAAGAGTACGTAAAAGTAACTGTACATAAAATTTTTGTATATTATATTTATTTTACAACAAAAATAATTTTATAATTTGATATATCATATCGAACTATATCACTTTATAAATTTATTTTTGTAAACTTTCTTTTCGTCTAAAATATTTCTCTTATTTTAAATATTGTCTTTTTAAAATAAAAGAGATAATAATTCTTACATACAAGCTAGTGTGGAGAATACATTAAAATAATTTTATTTGTAAGAAAAACTTAATTCTAAATTCTCTTAACAAATTGCATCCTTTCTACCGACTTGCAAATATAATTATTATCGTAATGAACGAGAGTCTTTTGTGTGCTTTGTAAACATTGTCGTTGTCTTAGAAATATGATGTAGAATCCAGGACAGCTGCATCCAATAAAGACAGGACTAGTTTGGATATTAAAAATATTTATAAATAATAATAAAATATTTATAAATAATAATTAATAATAAATCAGTCTAAATTATAAAAATATATAAGAATAGTTGTATTATCGAATAGATATTGATTAGCAATATAGGAAGCAGCTCACTTCAAGTTCACACTTTCCACTTATATGTCTGTGTCGAAAGGGACGGAAGAAACATCAAATTCGACTGCACCTGTGTGTCGGTGAAACCCCATGTCCGCTGAGGTTGACGGTTGATGCACAGGCTGCACAGCCAATTTCACGATTCATTATTGGTTTTGTTGTTGGTTCCGTGAACAGTATCAACCTCATCACCCATCAATTATAATTTGCCTGATTTCTCACTTTTTTTATTATTTTAATATATTTGAAATTTTTATTTTTTTTATTAAAAAAATTTAAAACAATATACAATTTTATAAATCGTCACTTCCTGATTATGTAAACAAAAAAAATTAAAAATATAAAAAAAGTAATAAAAATATAAGTGGAGGATAATAAACCTATCATTATTTTGATTTGCACATTTTATGATAATATTTGTATATGTAAATGGAAAAATAAATTTATTATCAATTTTTTTGTGTGTAATTAGATGATAAATTTAAAAATAAAATATAATAAATAATCTATAATCATGTAACGCTACGTCATTACCCATTATTTATTAATATCCAATCAAATTAACTGATTGACCCGAATCCTATATTATTGATTCTTTACACTTTAATCTCGTATCATTGAATTCTTGTCAAACAAACGAATTCAAGAAAAGTGAGAAAATTGGCTTTATAACTGTAATTTTACAGAAGTGGAGGCCCTTTTAGATAAAGTATTGTATTTTTAAGCAGGATAAAGGTTCCCTCTGCTTTTCGTTTCCTCCCTCTCTCTCTCTCTCTCTCTCTCGCTGTTTGTATGATGGCGTAGATGCTCTTCGGGTCTCTGAACTTGTCAGCACGACTCGCCTCGAGTCGGCCAAGTCTCCACCTCAGTCCGTCAGTCTAGCTAGTTCATGGCGAATAACCACCCATCCGCCGAGGCCACCACTAACGATGACTTCCTCGACCAAATTCTCGGCATCCCGACCTTTGGTTCTGCCGACCCCGGAGGCTTGCCTGTACCGGACGCTGGATTGTCCTCCGGCGGTCATCGGCCTATGATGCTTCAGCTCAGCTCTGGGGACGGCTCCGGAGGGTTTCACGGGCAGGTATTCCCGTTAGGGCTGAGCTTGGAGCAGGGAAAGGGAGGGTTTCTGAAGCCCGAGGAGGCCTCTGGGAGTAGCAAAAGATTTCGCGATGACCTCGTTGATGGTAGAGCTTCTTCTATGAAAAATGTAAGATACTCCCTTTTCACTTTTCTTGTCGGGGCAGGCAGAAAGTAGCGGAATTTGAAAGGTCAATAGTCTAAACTAAGCTCAGCTGAATGGTTTTCCTTGAAGTCGCAGGCTAACAATTTTAGAATTATTTCCTTTATCGAAATTTGCTCAGCAACCAAAAGGATCAATTTCTCGGTCTCCTGTTTTCTTCTTTCTGCGTCAGTCTTTTAGTAGAGTGATAGAGTGTTAGTCAGAGAGTAGGAGGAGAATTTGTGTGGATAAATGATATGAAATTCAGTTATTTCTTTTTATATTAGTAGCTGAGGAGACAACACGAAGATAAGGACATTGGGAAACATATATGTGCGGGTTTGTAGAAGCCGTGTGGAATTCAAGATTTTATATTGGACAAGAGGGAAAAAAAACTAGGGGGAACGTGAGGGTATCTGTTAGTTTTGTATGGAAAAGAAATGGAGGAGATTAACAAAAAAAAAAAAAAAACAGAACAAAAAGCCGTCTGAAATATTGAGGCATGTGAAACATAATGGCTATGGAATATTCATTAGTGGTTAATGAAGGGATTTGTACGATATGGATCGAAGCTACTGGAAAAGTAATTAAATAGACTAAGAAGTAGCAATCAAGAGTGGAAAATAGTGTTTTCCTCGTAAAAGTAAGACCAAATTGACGAGGTTTGACAACTACTTTGTGGTTTCTTCATAAGGTGTTAGGTAGAGTTTCGAGTGACCGGCCTGTTTTTTTCTGCGGTCTGATTTTGAGGAGTATCCAACGAAAATGTTTTAAAAAGAGAAATATCTCCTGAGGCAGAGAAAATGATCAGAATGAGTATTTTCCAGTTCGGCCATGGGACAGCCCAAAATTGGTTGGACCTTAGTTTTTTAAGATCCTATTTTTTCTCTTACAAGCGTTGTCTGTGGTGATGCATTTGAGATCCGTTTGCAGGTTTTCCATGGCCAACCAATGCCTACTACTGTTGCTGCAGCACCACATCCGCCAGCAATGCGCCCAAGGGTACGGGCTAGACGAGGTCAGGCCACAGATCCACACAGCATAGCTGAGCGGGTAAGCTTGATATTCATATCAATCATGCACGAGAACATCAAACATTTGGAAACTTATAAGAACACACACCATGCTGCTAATTATGATAAGTTAATTATTTAATTTGGGCCCATTGTCTGGATTCTTGATTTTCTTTTTTTGATGTCTTATCTTTTCCCCTGTTGTTATTGTCAATCAAATCGGTATTGATTTTACCTTTTTTGTACAGTTGCGGAGAGAAAGAATAGCAGAAAGAATCAGGGCATTGCAGGAACTGGTTCCCAGCGTCAACAAGGTCAGTGGCTTTCTCTTTTTATGTCAATGTAAGTAAAAGACTGAAGCATGTCTTTGCCTTTATCTTTTAGAAAGTAGCATTCTGCTTTTTGCGGTTATCATTCATGTTGAAATTCCATCCATTTTGAAAAGAAGACAATTTGTTCTCAAGTTTCTAAAATCTAATAAAAGAGAGACTATAAGGGCAATGAGCCAAGATTATTTTTTGCGACTGAAATTGAAAAAAAAAAAAAAAGGAACAGGGCAATTGATTATTAATTGGCGGTCCAGTCTAGAGAAGTCAATGTACAGATAAGAGGCCTTTGCAGGGCAAAGAACATTTTTATGTCCGTTTCTTCTTATCTTCTAAGTATTTCCATGTTCTTTAATCCCCCCCCCCCCCCTCTCTTTGTAAACTACCGTATGTTTTGTGTATGCATGACAATGCTGTGGATGAGTTTCACTTATTTTTTTCACAAAAGAGAGGAAAGCTTTAAACTTATTTTATAACCAGTGAAAAATTTTCTGCCCCATCTTAATCATGGTATGCTACCTTTTTAGCCATAAAACGTAACTGTTTGCCAGTGAGATATGCATGTCTTGTAGCATGAAGTCTTTGATGATATTTATTTTGCAGAGTACGAAATCAATAAGAAACCTTCATACACTTCAAAATCCAATGTTGCTTTAGTTTGGAGGAAAGGAATGATACAATTTTTATTTTATAGGTAACAAGAAGTTTTATTCTAAGTAAATAGGCATAGCCCAAGTACACAAGAAGTATACAAGAGAATCACCTAAATACAAGCTAAAGCAAAACAGAATTAAAATAAAGCATTACAGATATTCATATCCCTCACTAGATTGTTCACCCAAAAATTTAAAGTCCTAAAGAAAAAATCCCTAAATTCCCCCATTGTGTGTTCAGAATCTTGGAAGCACCTCCTATTTCTCTCAAGCCATAAACACAAAAAAAAACACGAAGGAAGATCGTCTTTAATTGTCTAGCTGGTGTGTTACTTTAGTTTGGCACAATTTTCATGCTTCCTCGTCTCTTTTCTTATTTTGGATTAGGTAAAAAAGTATAAAGTTAGTTTTACAATTGCTCACCCCCACCCCGGGGGAAAACAAATAAAGGCATACTGAACTTGTGAATTTAAGACACAGCACTTACATTCATGTGACTTACATATTAAAAAACAAAAGTTGGGGAAAAGGCATTGGATATCCATGTAGAAGAGTCAAGAGTTCTTCAGAAAGTCAGTAGTCATGTGAAAATCGTTTCATCAATTGTAGCATTGGATTCTTTCTTTGCTTACCTAGTGATGTATATTGTTTCTATAGACGGATAGAGCCGCCATGCTTGATGAGATTGTGGATTATGTGAAGTTCCTGAGGCTTCAAGTAAAGGTGAAGTAATCTCTTCTCCTTGCAAATTCCATTTATCTTAAATGGCTGTGTAGCTAACCCTTAATTATATTGGGTCCTAGTGATGGTGACGTCCTAAAGTATCAATGGGCATTATATTAAGTTATTACATTCTTTCAGTTACTCAGACACCAATGAAAATTGTTTGAATTTTAATTACCGTCACCTCATGCTAATTTTGTTCAAGCATGGATTGAAATTATATGGTGTTAAACTTTATTAGTTGCCTCACCATTGCCCTCTGTTAACCTTAATGCCATACAATGCTTATCTGGCATGGTAAAGAGAATGGAGCACACCACAGTTGCTTAAGTGATCATTTCCGTAAACAATCTTTTTTGCCCTAGTTACTACGCACAATTTTTTTAAATCTGATGATTGGCTAACATGAAAGGTTTGACTCGACCACAAAAACGAATTTCCTTGGAAGATTGATTTTGTAGTTACAACAGACCGCTTAAGAAATTTGCATACGCTTCAAAGAGTGGATTTGAACAGCCCAATATGTCTATAATGAAAGCATTGCATGATTGATATTGGCCTTTGGGTCAATTTTGTTAATAGAGTAGGGGGAATCCCCCAGTAGTTGAAAAGGGTGTCCAAGCGATTGGCTGTTTGTGATCATATAATTTGGTTCTATTTCTTTTATTAATTTTCTGCTCATTTCACTTTACAGGTTTTGAGCATGAGTAGATTGGGCGGAGCTGGTGCAGTGGCACCACTTGTAACAGATATTCCACTATCATCAGTTGAGGTTATAACATAAAGATTAAGTAATATTTGCTACATTTCTTTTTTATCTTTCTCATGTCTTTAGTCACTATGCTACTTCTCTTTGTATTTTAGGAAGAGGGCAGCGATGGTGGCAGAAACCAACCAGCGTGGGAGAAGTGGTCTAACGATGGCACCGAACGTCAGGTGGCTAAGCTCATGGAAGAAAATGTCGGGGCCGCCATGCAATTCCTTCAATCAAAGGCTCTCTGCATCATGCCTATCTCATTGGCATCGGCCATCTACCAGACACAGCCATCAGACACCTCTAGTATTGTTAAGCCAGAAAGCAATCTCCCTCCATAGACCTCATGAAAGAAAACACTTCCCTCCATGGTCCCATCGGAAACTCATTATATGCTCCTCGGTCCCACGCCTTATTTGTCGTTTTCAACCCCCCACAAATTTAGTTGCTCACTCGGTTCAAATTGCAATCAAAGTCAGATGCCATGGTTCTTGCTTTGTCCCCCCCATCCTTCTTTTTACTTTTTGTCAAAACAGGGCTTGATTTCAATGCCCAAAAAAATGCAAGCAGGACCTTAAAGTCTTGCCAGCTCCCAAGTAAAGGTGAAGAATCGTCAAAGCTCACTTGATATGCTTTTTATTCTTTTTTCTATTTTCTGTATCAATGGTGGGGGATGGTGGAAAATGATGGAAGCACTTTAGTAGTGGGGCTCTCATTTATGGGTAGTGCTTGTGGGACCTTCCAAGATGGGTAGTGTATGTTTCAATTTGTATATCTATTAACTCATTTGAAGCGCTGAATTGCGTTACCGTGTTTCGCGCACTTTCGCTCTTTTTTTCTTTCAAGAGAAATTCTTGGTCGGCATAGAATTCTTATGCAAGATAGACTGATTTAATATCACTATTTTTGTTATAGAGTAAATCTGACAAATCACATTAAATCAAGTCAGTGAATAGACATTTCTGCATAAGATTTTTGTATAGACCTAACAATTTAATTTAATTTTTTTTATAGATAAGAAAAGTGAGAGAAAATTCTTTTACAGTCAGGTGGAAAAATCAAAATACATGGTATTTTGTTATGAACAAATGTGTAACAAAATATTGGTATTTTGGAAAATTTAAGGCAGTCGCTGGTCTTATAATTAGGCAAAGATTCCCATGGCTTCTCAATCAATCATGTACATACTTTTATGAAGAATACTTTATGCATTATTTTTCTGTCGTCTCAGAACTTTTTTCTCCTCTCGTTGAAGCCCCCTCGTGACAGATGCCTAAGGAAAAACTATAGTTAAAAGGGGAAAAAACCAATTGCATCTGCTGCTGCATCTCATGTAACCTCATATAGTTGCAGAATCCTTTCTTGCTGGCTCTGTACTTCGGACATGCACAAAAAAGGTTCTGTACTTGACATTATGGCTGGCCCCAATGTGAGAGAGATCCTCCACTAGAAGTTTTATTCTTTGCTAAACATCGAAAATAATGGTAAAATAAGTTAATCCAATTGTATAGCCCTGTTAGTATTTTTCAGAACCATTTGGACTGGTGTTTTTGATACTTAAATGCTTTGCTGAATGATATTCTAAGCCCATCCATATCCATTGTCTTAATCGCTTGTGGTGGCCTAAAATGAAATACATAATCATTTCTTGTGAGGAAAATATTTTAAATCACAAAAGTGATTACATAAAAATAAACTTACAAACTGATGTAGTTTGATATGATATGTCAGATTGTAAAATTACTTTTATTGTAAAATAGATCTAATGAATTATATAAAATCACATCAGTTTGTGAGTTTATTTTATATAATCTGTTTATATCTGTATCAGTTCTCTTCTTGTAATGCTTTGTGTGAGAGCATAAACACGACTCTCACAACAACATCAAAGTGGAGAAACAAATTGAGGACATCTTCATTGCATTTACTTCAAAAAAAAAAAAAAAAACAAAAACGTTGCCCAATGTTATAAAAACTGATACATCAGTTGGTGGGGATTACCCAAAAAGAGTCCTTCAAATGCAGTTTATATGATTTTTTTTTCTCTCTCTTCGAGATAGCACAGATTCATTTAGGTTTCAATTTAGAAAATCTTTACTGATTAATGATTATGGGATTTTGGTGCATTTGAAAAGGAGGTGTTTCAATTCAAATTGTAACCAATATTTTTTATGGAAAACATTTATGAATGAGAAGTGATAGGTTTACCAAAGAGTTTTATAAAATTAAATTTATAAACTTACGTAATTTAATGTAATATGCTAACTATTTTAGTATAAAATAATTTTATAGGATAATGCTTAGTCCACAGATAAAACCACTGAAGCTACCATCGATTTTTTTTTAAATTTTTATTAAGAAAGTGTTTTTAAATGATGTTATGAATTTTTAAAAAAAGATATTTAAAAATATTAAAAAATATATGAAAAAAAATGATTCTATTCAGTTGCTACCTTCAGTGGGTTTTATCTGTGGACGTCGCAGCGTCCAATTTTATAATCTACCATATCATACCAAATTATATTAATTGAGTGAGTAATATACTACGTGTATTTATATTTTTACTTATAATTTTACATATAATACTCATTTTATTAATTTTTCTTGAAACTTAAATTTTAAATTATATGATTTTCAAAATATTTATAACTAAGGAGAGGTAAATTTTTTTTATAAATTTTTCTTAAATATATTTAATATTTTCCATATTAATTTGTAAATTTATTTCAGAGATTCTTTGTATATCTTTACATATCATTGCTTTTATAAAAAGTTTTACTATATACAAATAAAGTCACGTACTAATTTGTATATCAATACTGATTATTTTATATTTAAAATTTAAATTAATACTATTTTAAATAAAATTTAATTTTTAACTAATAACGTTAAATTAATATAAATATTAATACGCAATTTCACTTTATCTTTCCGTCTATAAATCTAAAACCACCCTCCATCTCTACGCTTCCGCACTTTGGCGCGCAAACAGTCTCTCAGAGAACATAGAGAATCAGAGATAAAAGAAAGAAGAGAGGATGGCATTGAACCGGACGTTACCATTCCAACCATCTTCGTTATCTACGAGGAGAACAACGAGGAACTTTGTCTGTATAATACCCAAAATCCCATTCTCAAACCTGAGAATCCCATCTCTGGCTCCACCATCTTCCAAAAATCGGTGCTTGCAGTTGAGATGCTCGGTGGATCACAAGGACCCGCAGCAGTACAGTAACAACACCCAGGTGGCGTATCCGAAGCCCACGGAGATCCCGTGGAGTAAGGAGCTCAACAACACGGTGAATCTCATAGGCATTGTCGGCACCCCCGTCGAGATCAAACACTTACCCACTGGCAAAGCCCTCGCCTGGACGCTCCTCGCCGTCAAGAAGTCCGCCTCTCTCGCCTCCTGGTCATACTTATCATCCTCTTCTCTGTTCGGATACGATTAAGTTGTTTTGTTTCAAAGGTTTGATGTTTCCATTGTAAATTTTGTGACTTTTTTGGTTTTTAAATGTAATTATATATATATTTTTTAAAAATGTTAAAGTGGGGAAATAAATTGAGTGTTGGGTGCTTGACGTGGGTGGCGGTTGAGAATTGGTGTTTGTGTGTGTAAGCTTTTCTGGGTTTGAGTTGTATTTGCCTTATGGACAATGAATTTAATTTTTGTATTTTATTTAATTTTAGGAATTCCACTTGATGTCTTTCTTGGGGGGAAAGAGGAAAGACAAAGGTTGAGAGTTTACACTTGGGGGATGGAGGGACATAAAACTAGGTTGGTGACTAAAGAAGAAGAGGATTGGGAAAGGGGAGTGGGATTGGGAGAAGGAAATGAGCCATTGATGTATCTGGAGCAATGAATGTTGATTGTTGAGAATGTATTAGTTCTGTGCTGATGACATTTGGATGATAATATGGTTTTGAAAAGACAGAGAGACCAGCAACTCAAATCAGAAAACCACCGTTATAAATTTTGGTCGTGTGTGTGTTTGACTGGGCTATATATATTTTTTGTTTTCAGCTGATTCCCTCCCATTAATCAGGTTATTTAGTCTTAGCAAATTCACCTATACGTGAATGCAGTGTCAGTAGCTCAGTGCTAAACCCTTATCTTTCTTGAGAATGACAGTTATGTAATTCAGGATAAATTTGACATTTTGGGATGAGCTAGTTCATATTTCTTTTCAGTATGTGGAGAAGGGCCACCAAATATATGTCTTGGGCCGGCTCATCACAGATATAGTTGAAAGCAAAGATGGAAAACAGCAGACCTACTACAAGGTTTTCATTATGTACTCATTACCAGAGGCGAGTCCCTATATATAGTTTGCTTGGCCCCTGCAATTATGATTGTTTTAGCTTTTTTGCAGGTAATTGTTCAACAACTTAATTTTGTTGAAAGGAGCCTCTCATCCTCGCCTTTGTATGATTATGACTCTGATTCCATGATGGCAGGTGAGACAGATTCTCGATTGAGAAGAGTTTCTTTCTGTTTGACTGCTCCTGTTAATTGTTACCTCTATTTTCACAGGTAAAAAGCTTGGAAATGTTGCTGCAAGTAATGCGGGTTCTGTCGAAGAATTATGGCAAGCCTTCTTTGCTAATCCAGTGGATTGGTGGGATAATAGGAAGAACAAGGTACTTGCTCGTTGATCAAAAAGGTTTATGTATTTACTTCTGTTTATAGTAATGGCACATAAATTTTCTTAGTAAGGAGAATTAGATATCCGGTTTATGGGTGTGCATGTGCTTACACCCTTGGATGTTATAAGGAGAATAATACCCATGCTTTGCATGCATGAGGGTCTCATTCACCATCTTATGATGTAATCTGCACAATTGAAAAAGCAGTGGTTCTACCAATCACTACACCTAGAGGGGGGGTGAATAGGTGTACTCCAATTTGTGGTCTTTTGAAAAATAGTTAAACAAGCAGTTAATAAACAAATCAAATAACACAAATGATTAACACATGATCTTGATCACGGAGTGGAAACTCATTTGAAGAACATCTTCAAAATCTAAAACCACTCTGGGTGTAAGACACCACCTCAAATCCACTATAGAAAATAAGTTTGTTACAACCAATTTAGAAACACTCACAAAACCTCTGTAGTAGCTAAACTTGGCTTGCAACACCACAAGTGACCCATTCGATCTCTACACGCATGTAGTGTCGGAACTCCGACCTTTCTATAGCTTCCCACGAGAACCTCTCGATCTCTGCATTAACAGCAGCTCCGGACTCTTCCGGCCAACAAATATGTCCACTTCAATGGACTCATGTAAAAGTTGATTTTGAGTGTGGTTTTGAGTGTGGTGTGGTGGAGATGTGTTTATCCAAGAGAGAATCAACCAAGTGGGGGAGAGGTTACTCTAAAAAGTTCTTGGAGGCCCTGTAACAGCCCGCTAAAATTTAGTCTTATCTCCTCACTCTTCTCTTTTCTTTTCACGCATAGTAGACGGCAAGGCAATCCGTTTTGGTTTCTCTTCCGACAGCAATCACATCTCTCTCGTCTTTACCCTCATCTGGAATCATGCGTATAGATTATCTTTTCCGTAAATCACGTAATTTGTTCTTCACTGACAACTGTAAAATCATGAACAGTTTTATCCTAAGCGTTGTACCTCGATGGCGTTTTCCCGGATCTTATCCATCGAATTTCAAAGTATTAGATAAGCTTGTTTTTAAAGTAGCACAATTATAATAATTTAGTGAGCTCTGAAAATATTATAATTGTGGATAATTATTTAGATTAAATATTTTAATTGTTTTAAGATATTAAGAGGTTTAATTTTACGTTGAAAATTCTTATTTAAATTTAAGTGTTTTATGCACTTTGATTAATTAATGATACTTTATCATTTTATATAATGATGAAGAAAATATTATTTTATAAACCTTAGTTTATAAAATAATATTCTATCTTAATTCTTCTCAGTGTAGTAATTAAGTGTTTTATTAATTTAAATGATTTTATCATCTTCGATTAATTAACGGTACTTTATCATTTTTATATAATGATGAGGAAATATTATTTTATAAATTTTAGTTTATAAAATAATATTCTACCTTAATTCATCGTAGTGTTTTATTTAAAGTGTTTTATTTAAAATAAAACATTTACGCGTTTTTAATCAGTGTTTTAACTCACTGTTGGTTTATTTGAGGATCCCGAAATATAGATTTGAAGCGATATACTCTGGCCCTACCTTTTTCTCTTCACTTTTTCTCTTTTTCTTTTTATTTTTTTTTATTTTTCTCTCCCTCTCTCTCTCTTGGTCAACGGAATGAAGGAAACCTCCATAGCCGATCGGTTCAAGGTCCCAGCCGGCGCCACCTCCGGCCGCCGGACCCCACCTCCCACTCCGGCCTCTTCCTCTCCCTCCGGCGAGTCCAACCACGCCGGTGGTGTACTAAACCGACTTCTCACTCTCTCTCTTTCTCCCTTCAAAGATATGGGTCTCTAGGGGTTTTTCTCATTTTTGGACCACCATACACGGCCAAATCAACCACCAAGCACCACCATTGGACTCACCTCATCAAGGGCTTCCTCCCCATGTCTTTCTTTTTCCCAAACTCTCACTTTTCTCATATGGGTTTCTTAAAAACACCCGTTCGGTTTCACCACCGTGCGCCGCCGTACACGGCCACCCGTGGTGTTTCACCACCACCATCTTGTTCCTCTCATC
Organism: Carya cathayensis; assembly: GCA_011037825.1. Lineage (NCBI taxonomy): Eukaryota > Viridiplantae > Streptophyta > Magnoliopsida > Fagales > Juglandaceae > Carya > Carya cathayensis. The sequence goes on along the minus strand of QGSO01000497.1, from coordinate 457,878 downwards.
CTCATGAACCTCTCCAAGAAATTTCATGGCCAACGGAGCTTCGTAGAGCTCACACTCTCCTACACTCTCCAAGGCCAAAAATGGGTTCAAACGGCCGATCCGCCGCCGTTAGCCACCGTCCGACCACCACCTCGCTACCACAGCTTCACCACATGTTCATCTACCTATCCCTAGCTTGCCATGAAGTTCTATGAAATTTCGCTATCTCGCGTTTCCGCTCACCGTTCGGATTTACTGTTCACGGCGTGATGCCGCCGTGCTCCGTCACCTTTGACCACCACGAGGCGACCGTGAGTCTTCCAAGACCACGCCTAGCCTTTCTCAAGCCCAAACTACCACTTTATGTGGTGGACAGCCACCGTACGCCGCCACGTACGTTCCTCCGACGCATGTTCGTGACGAACAACGAGCGACGCACGGGTTATCCCGTCGATGGTATAACCTTCTATCTCTAGTTATTTTACGTTTAAAATAGTTAGTTGGTTGGTTTGTGGATTGTGTAGTTATATTTGTGGAGTTCGTTGCGTAGTTGTGAAGCGAAGTGTGGTTGTGAAGTGTTGAGTTTGATTTTGTAGTTTGTGGACTGTGTTGTGAAGTATGGGCGTGAGATGGATGCCGTAGATGTGATACGGCGGGTTGTGTGAAGAGAATACGCGTGTAGCGTATTCTGTGTAATGCAGCGACGCGCCGCGCGACGTGCGCTGTAGTGATGTGTGTCGTAGAAGGAAGGGAGTACGCATGTAGTGTACTCCGTGTTGTATGGCGATGCATCGTGTGATGTGCATCGTGTTGATGAGTGTTGTAGCGAAGGAAGTACGCGTAGCGCGTACTCCGTGTCGCGTAGCGATGCACCGTGAGACGTGTATCGCAGTGATGGGTTTTGTAGTGTGAATGGAAGAGAGTTCACGTGAGTGTACTCTGTACTAGGTCGTGATACACCGGATGGCGTGTCACGAAGGGTTGGATGGCGTAGCAGAGAAGTGTGGAGCGTATGGTGTAGTGTTGGGAAACTGTATGACAGTGTCCCGAAGCAGTGATGATATGGATTATAGTCCGGGGTGACTGGTGTCATCTTGTGGTTGACTATGGCTAAGAGTATATGGATTGAGAAAGTGAATTGTTTGTTTGGTTATTATTGATAATTTTAATGAACTTGTTTTAGTGCAAAGGCTTTCTGAAGTCAAATTATCTCTTCTGGGTATAGTGAAACCTCAAGTTGCCGTGGTGTTGCAAGTGCTCATAATATGACAATTGAGTTCAGAAGTGAAAATCTTAAGGACTTGAGTGTTCCTCTTCCAGCTGTTGTGCAGTTCCTCGTGTTTCGCACTCTATTCTCATAGAACGCGACGATCGAGGTAAGTTAGCTTCTAACTTACTATCAGTTTATTGTGTATGTATGATGGGTAAGGGAACTACAATTTATGTATGTATGTTATCATATATGCCATGTCATTACATGTTTATCTGTTACGCATGATTTATTCTTTATGAATATTTATCTATTACAAAATCTTTTATGTCATGCAATGTTGTATGTTATAAGTATGCCATGTTAAGTATGCCATATGTTACATGTATGTCATGGAATGTTTATGTTTAAATCATATTGTGCCATTTACAAGTATACGCCATGTTAGAAAAGTTCATGATATTAAATAATATCTCATGCATTAAGAAAGATATGATATTTAAGAGTGACACGGACCTAAGCGTGTTCACCACAAGTTATGTTAAGGATGGCACGGACCTAAGCGTGTTCATCACAAGTTATGTTAAGGGTGACACGGATCTAAGATGTTCACCACAAGTTATGTTATGCGGTGGCACGGACTCAAGCGTGGTTCACCTTATGTAAAGTTCATATAAGTTTCAGATCATGTTCAAGTTAAGTTATTCATGTCAATCACGACCCTAAATGCTAGGATGGGGTAATATCCTAGTGGAACTCCTTTGTTCACGCTGGAGTGTCTAAATAGGTGTGAAATTCCCTGGGTTGACGAAGTACAGTCAACAGGTTGCGAATGGGGCCTAAGTAACTGGTCACCGGAGCGCGCCAGGCACTAACGCCGATGGTGCCATATTTTATGTTATGTGTATTCATGGGGCCACAACAACTGTGGAGCATGAAGTATGGGGCCACAACAACTGTGGAGCATACACTACGTGAGACACAGCAATTGTGACACGTAGAATACGTGGGGCCACAACAACTGTGGAGTACGTATTAACGCACTCACAGCTGGTCTAGATACCTGTGTTGTGATGCGGTAATCGGCAGGGACACACGGCTCTAGGGGACCCGTGTAGCACCCATATGGTCACGTTATTAATCAAGACAATTAAATAAGATTCCAAGTTCATGTATTTCATGTTCAAGTCATATTTCACGTTACGTTATGTGTACGTTCATGTTAAACTTAAAGTTCAAGTACATGTTATGTTTCAAGTTCACATCCATGCTATGATTTAAGTTCATGTCACGTCAAGCTAAGCTTCTGTTTCAGTTCAATTATGTCAACTCATGCCATGTTATGTCATGTCACATTATGCTTATTATTTTATGCCATGTTATGTCAAGTTATGTTATGTTTACTTTCGATTTTGATGGTGCATTCATACCTTTATTTCTATGCATACATCATTAACCTGTGTGAAAGTTTTCTGTTAACTTGCTGAGATTTGTAATCAAATCTCACCATGGTAGTCCCAACTACCATTTTTCCCCAAATGGTAGGCGATGTGTCAGGTTCAGAACAAGGAGCAAATACCGATAGGCTGGAGGATGTTGACTAGACGCCGCAGATGCGATGCAGAGTTTTCAGCTTCTATAGTTAGTTTCTTTTGGGACAGTATTCTAACCTTGTTAATTGAGTTACGCGAGTTACTCGATGAACTGGTTCAATAAGTGTATTTTGGTACTGTAATATAGAGTCTAATCACCCATGTTTTGAGATTACAGTCTTCTGAGACCCGTACTGTAATCGTGGTTATTTATTTTGTTAAGTATGCATGGATTATGTTTTAATTATTTGGGATGTTATAAGTTCGGTGCATAGTATAAAAAAAAAAAAGAATTATCAGCCGCGAATATTGCATAATGCTAGATGCATGTTAGGAACATTGTATCCTATATGTCATGTACGGGGGCAGGTAACCTTGTGTTACATGTCCCGACGCTTCAGATGTCCGTCCGATCCCAAACGGAAATCTGAGGGCGTCACAGGCCCTTAGGGTTTTTGCTCTGATTCTCCACGCTTAGAACAGAAGAGAAGCTGTTCTATTTATAGTCCCAATCAAAGGAGGCGCTTCAAAATCCTAAATTTTAAGTGATCTGGAACATTGGCTCGAGCGAAGGTCGAGCGACACATTCTGTCTGAGTTCGCTTGAGCTCAGTGTCAAGCGAGTATCGAGCGTTCCAATCTGCCTGTGTTCGCTCGAGCGCCCTGTCGAGCGAGTGTCGAGTGTTCAACTCTATCTGAGTTCGCTTGAGCGCCCTGTCGAGCGAGTGTTGAGCGTTCAACTCTGTCTGAGTTTGCTCGAGCGCCCTGTTGAGTGAGGGTCGAGCGAAGACATCTGTTTTGACCAATAATGAGCACACTTCAAGCCTTTTCGCTTCAACTTACAACACTATTTTATACAGGTTTTCACAAGAATATGCCAATCAACTCATTTTTCCCTCAACAACAATAATTTACATAACTGAATAAAAAGTACTAATGAACACTAACAAAAAAACGTATAATGGATCAACAAATAGTTCTTTCTATAAATCTTGTGATAAGATGTTCTTTCAACTAAATAATGATAACAGGAATGCTCTGGAGTATTACAAGCGGATCTGAAATTTTATCATCATCCAACTAATTTCTTGTTGATTTTTCTGCAAAAGCATCCCAAAGATCAATAGAATTTTGCTTCTGTTTTTTACAGAAGAACCCAAAATATCCAGATTTTAAGCACAAAGATGTTGGAGAAGCTTTGTGGGTTGAAGGCAGGTACAATCCGCAATGGGTGAAGTCCCAACTGGCAATACTGGATACACGAATGGGGTCCCTCTATGATCAGGATGCTAGGATTGATGCAATTATAGTGGCTGGTGATAAATATTTGCCTTTCTAGGTGCTTATGATGCTGATCTTTAGGTTTGGTCTTGATGGGGCAGTTTCTCTGTATGTTTTTCTCCTTTTGGCCAGTAAGCTGGAAGATCTCCGGAGAATGTGTTGAAAGTTTGCAGTCTACAGTGTGGTTTTTACATGATATGCAAATTATATAAGTCAGTCTGTAAGTTCCCTTGGAGGTTATGATGTTGATGTTTGGGTATTGGTGCTAATGGGGCAGTTTCTCTGTATATTCTTCTCCATTTACTTGAGGTATGTTGAGATATGTTGTGAATAGTAGTGAAAAAGTAGATGAAAAGTAATAATAGAATATTGAATAGTAGTAAAAAGTAATGAATAACATTAAAAAATTGGTGAAAAATAATAATAAAATAATAAATAGTAGTGGAATATTCTGAGAGTACCCGAGGTACTCTCGGTACCCAAATGTGGCCTTGATGTTAGCAGTTTACTTGAAAAAATAGATTGGCTGGTCTCCCATTTCTGTTCTTCCAAGCAGTCAGATTACTTTTTAACCCTGGAAGGTGGACTTTCAGATTCATTTGAACAAAATATCATTTATTCTGCTTGTTGCTTGTTCATCAACAATTACATTTTTGAGGATAATCGTTGGTTCCAATGTTGGTGCAATAAGGCAACAATGTCTGCCTTCACAAATGTTATTAGTAATTATATCCTTTGTTACGCCATAATGTTATTCATAAGCTTGTTAAGACGATGTTATGTTTGCAAAGGCAATGCTTTAGAAAGTCTTAAAAATTAGGTTTTCTAAAGGGAAATAACTTTGTCTAAGATCATCCATTAGTGCTTGGTTATCCATTTGACTTTTGAGATGATTTTTATTGTTTTTTACTCTAGATCTATATAAATTGTGATTTGATTGCCTAACCTGTTGTGATTACATTAGAAAACAAACATATCAACCAGGAAAGGGGTCCCATATATTTTAGCTTAAAGACCAAGAAACAAAGCGGTCCTTCTCTTCCTTTGCATTAAAGATATGTAACGTGCAGGAATGCTCCATCCAAGCTCTTACAAATAAGTTATCGCTTGGCTACAAAAAGCAGTAGCGGATAGCAGAATCCAAGGTTGGTCCATGAAGTCGTCCTATGTTGAGGTAAAGGACACAAATTATCATGCATTTTTTCTGTATAAAACTCGCCATCTGGATCAAGTTGTCTGAGCAGTTGGATGCTTGGTTGTTGATTGGTCTATTATTACCAGCAAGCATACCTCAGCTGCTGGGATTTCATGATCTTCAATATCCTATGTCATTGTTTTGGGACACACCCCACTGTCAAAGTACTCCGACATTATCTGTGATAATACCAGGCTCATGCACATGGCTTAAACAGAATCAGAAACATGTGCCCTGTTTACATTTTCCGATACATTACCTTTTAAGAAAGAACAACCTATTCAGAGGTAACTGGAATGACTCAAGGAAAGTTCTAGTTATGAGCCTATATTCTTAAAAAACTGGTCAGTGCTATAAAGGGAGTCTCTTACAATCATTCAAAAGAACAAGAACTTTTTTTCCCAGAATCTTCGTTCATCACTTTTCTATACCCAATTCGAAGTAATACACTAACAGACTAAAAGTATACATGTTAAACATCTTTCAACCTGGTTTTTAATTTCCTAGGATCATCCTGATGCATCTTAATAGAAGAGCTAACAAAAAAATGTAAAAAATAAAGTTGGAACACCTTATAGGAGGACCAGTACTAGTGTGAGTGGGGGTGAGGATGGGGGAAGTGGGTAAGAAATGAAGGAATGAGTCAGCCAACATCTTGCCTAGTCGAACCTGGGCTCGCGTGGTTAGGTGCAGACCATCCGGCTCAAGTGACAGACCCTTGGCGTCCACTGTTCGCAGGTTCAAGAGATCAATTCCCAACTGAGCTTCTCTAACAATCTTTATAAAAGGTCCTGAACCTGACGCCAGAGCCACCTACCCACAAAAAAACTACCAACCTTACTCCACAATTGTAAAAATGCAACCACCTCATTTACCACTGATAGAGCAGTTTTGTAATTGCTTGCTGTTGGGTTGTGACCTTTGACTTGTAAACTTCTAATCACTGTGATTGTTACAGTTTATTAAATTCATTCTCTCCAGAGAGAGAGAGAGAGAGTATCAGCTTTGCCCCGTGCTGAGTTTCAAATAATATAGATCCCCATGCATGCATATTTTACTTTGGGTCTTTCCTTTTTCGAATCAAACCAATTTGAGAGGATGTTAATTAATTCTGATTTTTTATTCCTTGAATTATTGTTTCAAAAAGAAGTACATATAAAAAGCTATCAATATTGTCACATGATTTAGGTCATCTAGCTTAATTTTAATTAAATAACTCAATTCCCATTACTAGAAAACAGCAAACGATCGACCATCTTATATTTCTCTCAGTAACCAAACCATTTGCAGATTAATGAATTGTAATTGAAGAAGACATAAATTTAGTAAACTTGTAACCTGGTTCAGTTAAAATAAAGAGGCAAAATCGTGCGTTCGTATACCTGGATTATTGGGAGCAAAGGAGACTGCAAATCATCCCGAAAGTCCAAGAAAAACCTCTCCAGCTTTCTCTTATACTCGGTATCTTCTTTTGTCACTGTGTCGCTCTCGCCTTGATACCAAAGAAGCGCTTGAATAGTGCCACCATCTTGCAACGAAGACCGAGCCCTCCTCATCAACTGTTTGTAAAGGAAAGTCCCTTTACCCCACTCTCTTATCTTAGTCCCACCGACCGCGCAAGGCACCAGGCCAATGACCCCAAAGGTGGCGTCTTTGGCCAAGACTGCGTTGGCAAAAGCCATGCCTGGTCCAACCCCAACTGTCTTCTTGACATCAATGTCCGCATGCAGAGGCTCATGCGCTAAAACCCATGTGAGGTTTGCGCTGAGTCGGAGAATGGAGCGATTGGGTTTGCACTGGGGAGGTACGATGCCGTCCCAGGTGGCAACGACACCGGTGATAGTTTCGTCAACAACGCCTCCACGTCCGGCCATGTTGCTCTGTCCGGCTAAGATGAATATATTTTTATTTAGCAGTTGATCATGGGGCCTCACCGACCAAACTTGAACGAGAAGGACTAAGAAGAACAAGGGTTCCATATCCCTTTTCTAGTTTTCTCTTTCAAATTGCAGGCGCAGTATTGTGGGAAGTGAAGGCCGGAGGGATCGATGATCCTCTTTTTTCTCCTTAATTACGTCGAAAGGAAGACATATATATGCTTGCTTCTCATTCTGTATGTTGAATATTTCTGACAGTTTTGGCGTAAATATACGAGTACCGTAGTCATGTTCATTTAATAAACCTGTGAGTGATGGGAGTTGTCTAATGTTTGTTTGATTGTTATGTTTGTTTGGGATGTCAAGATATTGTTGAACTTTCACGAAAGACAGATGTTAAGTAAAAACTAACAAAGGAGGTATACGTTGCTTTCTATGCATGTTTTGATGGATTAGGTATCATCTGCAACGTCTTTGTCTCTCTCTAGAGGCTTTCAATTCATCTTCTTGTTACTCCAAAATCTTTGGTTATCTTTAAATTGGAGCGGGTCGTGATTCAGTAATCTTCAAGCCCTCTCATCAAATGCATTAATGGATTAATGGCTACTTGTTGGATCCAAACGTAGTTCAGTTTTGGCAATCAGACTTCATATTCAGGTTTCAAAAAATAATATATATACCATATTCTCGTCTCATTTTTATTTCTTTATATTTGATATGGCATTATTTACAACTCTTGAATCAACACTTGTTTTTAATCGAAAAATATTAATTAATGATAACTATTAATGCCAAATCAATATAATGAGATGAACGATGAATATAATATTGTATACATTAAGGCTCAAAAGGTGAACTAATAAAAGAAATGAAAGTGCTAATTGCATGTGTAAACGCTGATTTTTAGCTTTCTCGATGGATATTATATGGATTAATGGGCCTCCTATATATATATATATTTGATAATGGTTCATATATATATATATATATGTATATCATGTATGTATATATGTATACATATATGTATGTGCGTGTGGTTGAATGCAGCTTTTTCACTTGGGGCCGGAGGTGGAGACGTAGGCTGCCTGATGATCAAGTAGTTGTACGTGTAATGTACGTAGAGCTAGGCCAGCCCGGCGCGCGGCCAGTTCAGCAGTACCTCAAAGCCTTGCTAGCTAGCTACCTTCCTGGTCAACCTGGATTAAATGACTGAAATTAAGCAATTCATTTCTTTTCGAACGAAGCTAAAACCGCTTTCATGAAATTTAATTTTTATCCCAAATAAGTATTTTTAGAGATAAAATTTAATTCATTCCTAAAAGATTTTGTCTCTAAAAATCAAATTTTTTATAGTGGTACTCCATGAATGGCAATTTTCTATAGTCCAACCAAAGCACTAGTAGTGAAATAGTTAAAGTTAAATTTTGGTCAAAATTTAACTAAGTTGCATAAAATTATATTTACACCAAACTTAACAAATAAACATTGTTTTTAGAATTAATCTACGCAGAAACCACTGTTTCGGTGCATCTATTGCACACATGATGTGGCTTAGTAAAATGACCAATTTTTCCCTGCAACTGCACGTTCCTTCTCAGATTTCATTTCACCCATTTTCTATGCAAAACAAAACTCAGTCTGCACTATCCCCCCACCCCCACCCCCTCTTCTCGCCTATCCTCTCCCTCACCCCCACCGCGGCACCTAGCCCTCAGTCCACCGAATCTCTTCACAGCTTCATCTTCCGATTTCCCCCCACCTCGTCCGATTTCCCACCTTGTCTGTGTTCTCCTCTCTGCCCAAAATCTCTTCACAGCTTCATCTTCATTCTTCTTGGTTGGGCACCCTTCGATTTCATCCGCAGGTAAATTTCCAGATCTTCTTTCTTCTTTTTAGGATTTCTAGTTGGGTACAACCATGTGGAAGGGAGGCTTGGGGTTTTGTGATTCTGTGAGGTGGGTTTTGAAGATATTGAGGCTTAAGGTTGTCTGCTGTGTTGTGTGTTGATGCTTAAGTCTGCTTTGGGTGTTGTTGTAGTTCTTAAATAAATAAATAAAATTGCAAAAAATTAATTGAGAAGGATATGATTGTATTTTATTGGTTGTAAATAAGTTTACTAGTTGATTGTATTTTGTTGGTTGTAAATATCTATCAATTCCTTAACAAAGAACGATATTGGGTTCTATCTCAAACATATTTTGAAATGTAAATGTTAGACATTTTGCAAGAATGAGAAAGAATGTACCTACGTTCATATGCCATTATGATAAGGTTTTGGGTATTGTTGGAGTTCTTAAATATTATTAGAGAAGATAATGAGAAGTTATGAGGGGTGCAAAGGTTTGGTTTGTTGTAATTTTCAACTCCTGATAATTTTTTTTATTCTTCTACATCATAATTTCTAGTTTTTGGGCATGTTATGTTTTGAACTGGGTATATTTATTTTGGAGCGTGTGGATGACATTTTGCAGTTCATTGTAGATTTCACAATGAATGTTGAAGGCGTTGGTCACGTTTGTAGGTTAGTCTTCTTTGTTTTGATTTGCTATTCTCAAAATAAAAACATTAATAAGATTTATTTTTATTTTAAACTCTTATCTTTTGGAGCGTCTTTGACTTTCAAAAACATGGCAATAGCAATTATGGTTCACCATATAATGCACATCACACTGAGAGGAGTTCTCAGGGGTAATTGGAGAAATCATTTTTGAGGTGCTTTTGCTATTTTTCTTATAGAGTTGATCTAAAGTTTCATTATGATTAATAGGGTATAATATAAATGATTGTTTAAATTACATTAGTATGATGAGTGCGGATGTGATAATCATTTTATATCACAACTTGAAGGGAAGTGTGTTGTTTGTGATGTTATAGGTGCCATGGTGCTTTGTTTAGTAGTTTTGGACAGCGTAGCTAAAGTGGCTTTTGAGAAACTATTTCCTACATCTCAATTTTTGATGATCCTGTTCTGGTTTTAGCTTTCAAAGTAACTACCCTTTGGGAACCAAACTATTTCCTATATCTCAATTTTTAATAAATAACTTTGGTTTGAATGTAGACCACTTAGTTGATTGTATAATGCTCTTCTTGCTGATTTAGTCCTAAATCTCCACTGAAGCTCTTCTGGCATATTGATGCACTTACTATACCTTACATAATTGGCTCATAGCACGTTTAACCGATGTACTTCCAATGGCTTGGCTTGGATAGTGTTTAATTAATGTACTTCCAATGGCTTGGATACTTCTTTTCAGGATACTGGAATTAAAAGTTTAAATAAAAACAGAATTTTAAATTCCAAAATTCCACTTCTTTACATAGATCTTCTTAAATATATAAAGATGGTTGGTTCATGGGTAATTTTTTTTATACTTTTGTGCTGATTTTTCCTCTTGTACTTAAATATATCAAGATGGTTCCTATGTCCTTAATATGATGTTGGTTTTTCTCTCTGAATAGGAATCTTGGTATAGAGCTTGATGGGAAATTGGGAAGAAAACACATCTGCAAGACCTACCAATATGAAAGGCAAAGAAACTCGAGACGAAGCTGGATTGGATATTATTTTGTTTTGATTTGCGCTGTAATTAATTTGTATTCGAAAAACAATAATGTATGTCGGTTAGTGCTAAGATATGGATATTAGGTCATTTGTAATGTTCATCTAGTTAATGTGTTTTTTAAATGTTGTAATGTTGTAATATTTGTAAGACATTTTGGAATGTAACTTTGAATGTTACTTATAAAAACATGTTTATAATGTAATTGTTTACATTGCATTATGTTGATAGATTGTAATGATAACAATATCTGTCCAAAATTATATTGTAATTTGTCCAAAATCATAGAGTAATCTATCCAAAATTAGAACCAAACTCTGCCCAAAAATACACCAACCACCAAAAATAAACTAACCACCAAAATATTTCTAGAATTACAATAACCAATCTGTCCACAACATTACACTTAACAATATTTGTCTACAACTACAACCAAGATTTGTCCACAATTACAGCCAAGCATTATAGCCGAGCATGCCAGAATTACATTCTAAAATAGTTGTCCACGATTACAACCAAGATCTGATTGGATAAACACATCAACTATGTTATTTGCTTATGCTCCATATCAAACTGAATGCAAAAGTGGCTGTTACCAAAGTACTTCAGAGTTTTGATACCAGTACTGCCAGCTGCTCATTAGACACCTTAACTTCAATAAAATCTCCCAATGACAAAGCTAGTCTTGCAACTAACTGATGCTTACACTGGAAGAGAGGCAAACAAAAAGAATTCAATATAAGAAGTTTAGTAGAAAATAAAGAAGAGAAAGGAAATGTGTGATAGGCCAGAAGATTAAAGTCATTGAACTGCAAAACATAATGGATAAGCAAGAATGATATCTCACACAAAGCTATTATCCTCTATCCACAATGTCATAGAAGAATGAATAACAAAAATAAATATTTTGTCCACAGCAGAAATATTCCTCCTTCCTCTCTTCCTATCTTGGATCATATTCCAATTTTTCAACAAAAGAAAATCACTACAGTACTCACACACAACAACATAGACAATTAAAACACTAATATCACTACCCATACACTCAAAAGAAAAGAGAACCCATTATCAAAGTACTGGAAACATAAATAAAATGCCAAGAGAACCCATTGCAACCCCTAGACAATTGAATAGCTAGTGGTTTCTTGAAATAGGTACACTAGCCTTTTTTTCATTTGGAACTCTGAAATATTGTTTTCTATGCTTTTGTTTTGTTTTGGTTGTTTTTTTTTTTTTGGTTCTAATAGTAGATTAAAGAGGCCAAGCACATCCAGGTCAAGGAATGCTAGAGAGAAAATCCAATGAGATTCCATTCTTTCCCCTCAATATTTCTATTAAAAACTCAAGTTGGCTAGCAAAAGCAAAGACACATAACGATGGTGCATATATAATTTTTTTTTTTCACTATGCCATTATGTGGCCTATACCTAATTAAAGAAGAAGAACCATAACACATGAATTGATTAATCTAGCTACTAGGGGAAAAACAAGAAGAATGGAGGTTTCAGCTTATCCAATGAAAAAAATTAGTCAAAAGTTTAAATTTTTTTAATACACTTAGCAAACAGATCATGTAAAAATCTTAACTCAAATTAGTTGTATTTAAAAATATTGTTTTAGCCAACAGAACTTTCTAGTAAAATTAAATTCCATAGCAGAAAAGAACATACAAACCTCAGTTCTAATAACTTGCCAGAACACTCAAAACTTAGGTAATAACCATAGAGAACAAATACTAAAAAAACTATCAGCTCTTCCATCAGGTCAAAGCTGAATGTAAGCACCGATTAACTAGTACTACAGTATGGGATATAGACCATGTGCACCCACCTAGGCATGCACAACCCAAGCCCAAGCCCCAGAAAAGATTTATCTCCTCGTGCACAACAATCTTGCCATTAAAGGCTGCTTGTAAAGACAGGTTTTCTTCAAGTTTCACATAAGGATGGGATTGCATCAATTTCTAGTACGCTTAATGAAGTCTATGATCTAAATAAATCACACCATAAGCAACATCATACTCTTCTTATTCTGAAAATCTAGCATTCTCACATCAGCATAAATCCAAATAGTGGCGGACATGCATTTAAAAAAAAAAAACTTTATATTAGTTCCTATCTCACATACTAAAGCAGATAACATTTCTAAAAATGGATTCAACCACCAGATGCCACAAACCCAGGCAAAATATATTACAAGTCTAAAAACACAGAGAGAACACTTTATGAAGGATTGGGGTAAGTTTTTGAGATAAGCTAACATTATGTACTATTGCGATGGAATTCACATCTGGCATGGCATGCCTTTTTCCCTTGGGTACCAAATGAACAAACTATAATGAGCCATTATTGTAAGAGCACATATGCAACAGCTGAAAGAACCAAAATGACAAAATGATTTCAAATTTTTAATTTGGGTGTTCTTTTCCATGCAGCCAGAACAACTCTATCTAGAATACAAAACACCGCACGCAAGCCGCAAGAGCAATACTTCTCCTTGCAACTTCAAGTGAGTACACTACTCTCACACCTAGGGTATCTCTTTTAATTACTCACTAAATTAACGCACAAAATGTTACATAAAAAAGAGTAAATTCCCTCTCACTCTCACGCATGCAGACACACTTACCATAAGAAATTCTCGATTATGTTGAAACCTTAAAAAGAAAAAAGAGGAAAAAAAAAAGAAACGCAATCCTGTTAAGAAACAAGAATTAGGACAGCAATGCCTTGGTACCTCCAAAAATAATAATATAGGAAAATAGAAGAAACCGACAATTGCTATTATTTTTCAAAAAATGTAGATTGATACTTTTCTTTTCTAGGATTTTCTCCGCACCCAAACTCGTTCAAACCGGCAGATTCTCTCAAAACAAGTACAACATTTTCAAAATGGAACAAAAAAAAAAAAAGAGCAAAAACAACGAAAAAATGGAATAGTACGTCGAGGTGGAAGACGAACTGACGAAAACAGGAAAAAAAATGAAAAAGCTCGCACTGGTGGACCATGGTGATCGTAGACAACGACCTTGGATGGAGGTAACATGGTGGCCGAGAAAACTCGCACTCTTATTAGGGCTTGGGCCCTCAGAACAATGTGGGGCCATGATTCTTCACTCACAACTTTCAGAGCCACTGATCGCAACATGCTTGCAGCAACGCTGGGCACAATGAGAGGGGCGACGGCAACACAGGGTGCTGTAGAGGAGGGGCGACAGCTACGTGGGTGCTGGGGTGACACGGGAAGTGCAGATTCGAGGGGTGACAAAGGAGGAACGAGCGGTGTCGCCTGGTGGCACTAGAGGAAAGTGACGTGGGCGAGGGATGAGGGGTTTTGAGCGAGGCGGGTGGGGGAAATTTGAAACGGAAAAATAAAATTCATAAGCAACGCACGTTTAGTTTAAAAAAAAAAAAAACAGAAGCCACGTAGTGAGTGCAATGTGTGCACTGCTACAGTGACTTCTATATAGCACTACTCTTACTTTTAACCAACGCTAAACTCACTGGTCAAATTTGGCCCATCTAAGTTGCTGGCCAAATCATATTTTAGCCACAAAATATTCATTCCCTCGTATTCATAGCGCGCCAAACATTTGTCTAAAGAGCAAACATTTATCCGACCTCCCTTAGCGGTGTGGGCTTAAAATTTTCAAATTGATTGGCTCTCTTTCATTTTTTTTTTTTTAAAAGAAATGATTATGTATTTTCTTCTACCTTTCTGCATCATTTTCTCTCATTCTCTCTATTCCCATTGATCTCTCTATTCACACTTTCTCAATAATTTTATTTTTTATTTTTAGTTTTTATTCCTCGTTCCATTTTTCTATCCATGGGTAAAGAAAATAAGAGTTAAATAAAAATCATATCTGTTGGAATAATATGAACGCTAGAAAATTAGTGTGTACTTTTTTAATAATAAATAAATATTCCAATTACAATTAAAATTAAAGGCCGCTCTTAATAAAAAAAAATGATATATACAAGCCCTAGATGCATGATAAGCCTCACACAAGCCCTTTAAAAATAAAAGGATCACACTATAGGAAAGTGTGAAAAACTTACTTTTTCTTTATGGAATCCAAATTTTTATAAAAGACTTATACATTTAAGTCTTATAGCTAGCATTACACATCAATAAATTGGACCACTGAAAGAACGCAACTATGTTGAGTCTTTTATATTGAAAATTCTAACTTTCAATACCCCATGTCTTCGGTTTAGGATAAAGATGAACATAACATGATAGAGTAATGATACATGCATATATAATCTATTTTACAACCATGTTTTAAATTTAGAGTATTTATGTAAAATGATGGCATTTTTATAAGTTATTGTATAAAAATGCCCTTGATTTAAAACATGATTATGTAAAAGGTTGTGAAAAATATTGTATGTGTATCTAGGCTTGTGCATAAAAGGCTCTGGGCCCAATCTATCTGAGATATCCAACATCTTGTCTAACTCTAATACTGGGTTTAAATACCCCATTATCAGTCAAAATTGATCACCGAAAACATTGAAACTTAGCTCTCTTATACTCAAACCCTAGCCACCCTCTCCTTTCGTCGTCACCATTCTCCGTCACCATTCGCCGTCAACCTTCCATTGCTGCTCCCCTCTGTTGCTTCTCCACCTTGCGTCTAGATCTGTACACTCTCACTCGGTGGTACTTCTCCATTTGCCCCACTCTTTCCTACTTCAATCCATCACAGGCTACTCTCTCTTACTTTCTCTCTCTTTTGCTTAACTCTTGATCTTTAGAGAGTTATTGCTAAGTTGTTCATCATCTTGCACTGCCTTTGGGTTTCCACGGTTTCAGAAGTGAAGAACTTGAAACTTTCCTTGCCTTATACATACTATTCTAGGGTCTAAACAAAGAAAAACAAGAATGCTACATCGATCTGCAACCTAGCTAATTTGACTCAAATTAGATTGTAATTATCCCTTAGCTAATTTGAGTTAGCTAAGAGGCTCCTCTCTTCAACATTAAAGTGAATGTTTTTAGCTTCATTTCCACATTCAAATTCATTATTTCTGACTATAAAAAATTCAGAATCATTTGGGTAGTTAGCGTTTTAGGTTATCCCTCTTAAATTATCAAGCCAAACCCAAAACAAAATATAGAAAGCAAAACCAACTTAAAAATCCTGCCTGCTTTCCTTACAATCTGTATGAAAAGGATAAATAAGAAAGAACAAAAAAAAAAAAAAAAAATCAAACTCGAAGAAAGTTCAAAATGATTAATCAGACAAAGCCCTGTATGAAAAAAAAAAAAAAAAATTCAAATCCATAAGAGCATCATGTCTTTTCACATTTATGTGAGGCAAAGTCATGCACGATCCATTTTCATATGATGAATATGTGATGACAAGAAAAACTACAATCAACTTTAACAAGCATTTTAAATTAACCAAATGTCGGGAGACATTGGCTAAAAGAAACCATCAACAAATCAAAAGTTTGCTAAATTTTTTTGTTTCTATGTCTGAGAATGTAGCGAGAGAAAGGCAAATGAAGTAGGCATTTAATTTGTGTTGGTCATTTGTGTACAAGATAATTTAATTTCAAACAAAAAATTATCATCTCCCTTGTATTGGGGCTTGTTTTTGCTTTATGTTTGTTTATAGAAGTAGGCATTTAATGTCAAGACAGATATACATGTAACTACTCCTCTGTTTTTGTTAAAAGATAGCTCGGTTTAATGACTTCTAGGAGTCTCATTCAATTAATATTACAATTTTTAATTGATAACTGTAGTATGTATCTATTTTATCATGGAGTTTAGTTGGTCTGCCACAGTTTTTGTTTTCTCAACTGTTGTCACACTACAACAGCTAAGAGAAGCTTTAATAATGGAAGTATATATATGTACAAACGACATATAGTTGACCCATTATAAAACATACAATCATGGGAAGTGATAAGTTCAATGAACCTTAAATGCAATCCTTTCTCCCACCTCATTTCACTATTAATATATAGTTCTTTATGAGATATTAGAGAAATATCAAAGTGAGAGAAAGTTACAACTCCTTTTTAAGTCTTTGGTTGCCGTTAGCTCTTGCTGCCCATTTCAAACTTGGTTCAGCTTAAACTCCAATCTTTGAGCTAAATGGTATTTTTTTTCCTTTTTCTTTTATAAACCAAGTGTGTTTTCTTTCTTATTCAAATCTAAGATGTCCTATTGATGCACTTGTTTTTTTCTTGATGCATATATGAATTATCATGTAGCATTTGGTTGGCTGAGTTATCTTCTGTTTGTTTGGAGGAAAGCTTTACAATGGAGAAGTTTTCTTTAGAGAAACTAGGCTTTACTATACAAGGGGGTTTTTGTGTGATAGTTTGACATCTGGATTCATATTGGTATTTGTTTGTAAAATGCATATCACAGTTTGAAATTTGCACCAATTGCATAGAATCTCTATTCAATTATACTGATAAGGGCATACTGGCTGCATGTTCTAGAAGTAGATCTCACAAGTTCTTGAAGACAATTGGCATAGCTGGAATTTCAGAAGCGATTATTATTTTTGATATTGATAATTGAAAAATAGGATATCTTTAGGCATCATTAACATTTGCAGAACATCGGCACACTGTGCTAGGGCCTGTATATGCTAATGAGATATATGTTCCTTATTCATTTGAGGAAGATTGTAGAAGCTTATAAATACCTACTTAGGAGAGGAAACAACTCTTACAAGTCTTATAGTTTGTTGTTAATGTGATGAACATACTTACCATTCAGTAAAGCATCGACACATATTGAAATGCTTGTGCTGTAAATGTTGCACGGGGTTTAGTGATATTGTTTGCAGCTTCTTAGAATCTTGTTTTATGTGCAGTACAAGTGCACAAGACCTGGATCTAGCTTTGCAGGGAGAGTGTCATGGTTCGGGGAACTTATTGATGAGATGGGTCTGAATGGAATAAGTTGTAATTAATCCATAATTTTTGTTTCTTTTTTTTTTTTACAATTATTGATCATCTTTGAAAAAGTCTTGATATTGTGAAGTGCTACTCTTATGTTGGAAAAAGTATGAGAAAAAGCAAACAACTTATGCAAGTTCTTGTATATTTTATAATTTAGAGGAGCAATGTTCCCCTCAAAGTTGCTTTCTTTGGGTGGGTGGCCTCCCATGGTAAAATCTTAACAATTGATAAGTTAAGAAAATGTGGACTCTACATAACGGATTGGTGCTATATGTGCAAACGAAACAGCGAATCAGCGGATCACCTTCTTCTTCATTGTGAAGTGGTTAAAGTATTGTGGGATGCAATCTTCTCTAGAGTTGGTATTGCATGAGTCATGTCTAAGAGGGTGATAGATCTATTGTCTTGTTGGCAAGGGATTATAGGCAATCGCCAGATCGCTGCAGAATGGAAGATGGTACATTTATGCTTAATGTGGTGCACATGGAACAAAAGAAATGGCCGCTTTTTTGAGGATAGGGAACGCTCCCCGGATAATGTTGGGGACTTTTTCTTTCATGCTTTGAGCCTTTTCTATTGTATGGAATGGAATGTGTCTAAATGATTTGTATGCTATTATCAGTAGCACGTAGTTTTGTAATTAGGCTCTTTCTTGTATACTTCTTATGTACTCGGGTTTTACCTATTTACGTGGATCAATAAAACTTCTTTTACCTATCAAAAACAAAATTATAATTTAGAAGGGGAAATAATATATGATTTTTGTATATTTTTTTTATAAGTAGTAAGTAGTTTTTGTACATATGTAACCTCTATTATGTTCAAAAGATCAAAGTATATGGAATTCTGGAATGTAGAGGTAGGTGGAGGACAAAAAAAAAAACCACGATCCAAATGATCCGGGTCAGGTCAGATCGGTTTGGCACCCTTTTGTGGCCGAGTTGGGTCGGCCTCAGACCCATTATTTGCTAATCAAGTTGCAGGCCTATGTGTATTTCCAACTAATAACTATGATGACAATGTGTTCCTTTAGTCGGTTAAAAAGAGGTATGTGTGGTCGGGATTCTTTCTTTATAGTGCTTCATGATCTTTGCCAATACCAAAGGATTAATGCATGCACCGTGCCTAACCATCACCTGAGTGGGATGAGGATGGAGTTGAATTTGAAGACTTGAGGAGGAGAAACTTGTTGATGCCACACATGTATGCATTGAAGGCATCATGCATGGTTTTATGAAGGCATGTGCACGGTCTCATCGTTGCTTTGATCATGCAGAGAATGTTTTCTCGAAGATTGAAGGTAGAGGCGTTTAGTGGAGTGGTGCGTGTGGAGTTTGGGTATCCAAAAGATAGTAAACATTAACATCTTCTCTGGAAAAAGAATCTAAAAAAACTCGGTAATGGAAGTTGCTTTTCTTGCTTTAAAGAGAATGAAAAGAAAAAAAAAATCTTAAAAAGAAGCAAATAGAGTACAAATCTTAAAAAGAGAAGAAATTGTACTCTATTTGCTTCTTTATTTGCCTAAGAAATAAGAAGGAAGTCTCTTATATTTCTAGGACCAGGTTAAATATTTTGCTAGAAACCCCCCAAACTAGTCAAGTATTTGTTAGAATTACTGCAGTCATATTTTCACTAATAATTTCAACCAATCAAATAGTATCTAAACGTGTATATAAAGCTGTACTCATACTGTGTAAACTACTACAACAAAATATCAAGAATTTATTTTTACACATCTCTTTCTTTCCATTTCTTGCTGCTCTGTTTTCTAATATGGTATGAGAGCAATAAGCTTTGTTGTGCGTCTGAAGTTTTGGTTTTCTTTCTTTGTAAATGGCTCTTTTCAATCCTTGTGAGGATTCTTCTACTCCGTATTTCCTTTAGAATGATGATAACCCAGGCACCGTTCTTGTTACTCAACCACTATCTGGTGAGACTTATCATACATGGAAATGTACCATGTCGATGGCACTAGATGCCAAGAATAAGCTTGGATTCATAAATGGGTCTTTACCTCCACCCACTGAGTCCAATCCTTTGTATCCATATTGGATAAGATGCAATGACATGGTGGCTTCTTGGTTGTTAAATTCTGTTTAGAAAGAATTAGCGTTGAGCATTGTCTTCATCACCAGTGCAAAGGTAGTATGGGATGACTTGAAAGAAAGGTTTTTGCAAACCAATGGCCTCACATTTATGAGTTGAAATCAGAAATTGCTAAATTAGCTCAAGATCAACAGTCTATAAGTGCTTATTATACTCGACTTAAGGGTGGGATGAATTAAGCATTTACCAATCTTCTCAAATCTGCACACGTGGTTGTACTTGTGGTGCAACAAGGAATATTGCAGATGCTCATTAATAAGAATATGTTATGAAATTCTTGATGGGGTTTAATGGTTCTTTTAGTAATGTACATGTCCAGATAGTACTGCAAGATCCATTGCCACATTTGAATAAGGTTTTTGCTTTGATTACAAGAGAAGAGAGACAAAGAGAAATTCGTCCTGTTGCTATGCCAAGAATGGAAAATGCAATCTTGCTTGCAAGATCTGGACCTAATCTTGGTTCAAATGCTGCACATGGTAGATCAGTGAATATGCATGTGCAAGGCACTCGAAAAGTTAAGACTAATTTGTACACATTGTGGCTTAGCTGGCACACTATGGACAAATGTTATAAACTTCATGATCATCTACCTAGGTTCAAGTCAAAAGGAAATAGAGGATTTTTTGTTGATGCAAATCAAGTTTTTCGTAATACCTCAGAGGCAGTTAATGAGTTTCCACAAATTCCCTTTACTTAAGAGCAATGCAAACAACTTCTTGATTTGCTTAACTCCAAAAATACTAATGAGTGTTCTATTAAAAATAGTTCAGTAGACAGCTTACCATAGCTTATCAATCATTTTCCAGGCTGTTAGGTATATGTTCATCTGCTATTCATAGCCAAAGTTCTTTACATCCTAAGATACATACACTACCACCAGTTCATTCTTCATTTCTCAAACACTGACACTCCAATTAAATCATTTGTACCCTGGGTAATTGATATTGATGCTACTGATCACATGATCATTTCTATTTCCCTTTTTACCTTAGTTACCTCATGTGTAAATTCTTCTGTCAAACTTCCAAATGGAAGTCAAGTTTTCATAACCCATACAGGAACAGTCAGAATATCTTAAACTCTCACACTGAAAAATGTCTTATACGTGTACCTTCTTTCTCCTTCAATTTAATTTCAGTTACTTAGCTTACTAAACATAACCCTTGTTGTTTTCATATTTTACTGAATATTGTATCATTCAGGATCTTTGCTCATGGGGGACGATTGGGATGGGTAGAACGAAGCACGAACTATACTTTCTATTGTAAGACTCTCATATGTTTAATAAAAGTAGTCTTGTATCTCATCCTTGTACTTTTTTATCAGTTGTTTATGAACCTTTTGATCTTTGGCATTACAGACTTAGACATGTTTCACAT
Organism: Carya cathayensis; assembly: GCA_011037825.1. Classification (NCBI taxonomy): domain Eukaryota; kingdom Viridiplantae; phylum Streptophyta; class Magnoliopsida; order Fagales; family Juglandaceae; genus Carya; species Carya cathayensis. The sequence continues at coordinate 436,762 of QGSO01000497.1, read as the reverse complement.
GCCAAAAAATCTTTACTAGAAAAATTTGTACGCTGTATCAAGTTTTCAAATAGTTCTCATTGTGAAATCTGCCTTATGGCAAAACTGAATCGTTTACCCATTCCAATAAAACAATCTATGACCACTTCTCATTTTCAATTAATTCATTATTATATATGGGGACCATATCCTACTGTAGCTTTAGATGGTTCTCATTACTTTCTAACTATCGTAGATGACTTCACTCGATGCACTTAGGTCTTCTTAATGAAACATAAATAAGATACTAGATCAATTCTACAATCATTCTTGAATTTCATTTAGACTCAATTCAATACAAAAATAAAACATCTACGGTCTGATAATGAATCTGAATTCCTTATGCATGATTTCTATAATGCCAAAGGAATTGTTCATCAACTTTCTTGTACAACCACTCCTTCACAAAATGGCATTGTTGAAAGAAAATATCAACATCTCCTAAATGTAGCTCGAGCCTTACGCTTTCTAGTTAATCTTTCACTAAAATTATGTGGAGATTGTATACTTACTGCTGCCTATTTGATAAATAGAATTCCAACACCATCGCTTTCTTTCAAAAAACTATTTGAAATGTTGTTTTCGACCTCTCTCTCGTATGCTCATTTACATGTCATTGGATTTCTTTGTTATGCTTCCAAACTTTTTCTTAATCATTCTAAATTTTCATCCAGAGCACGTAGATGTATCCTTCTTGGTTATCCTTTTGGTGTCAAAGGATTACGCTCTATGATCTTGATACAAAAATTGTCTTTATTTATCGTGATGTCATATTCTATGAAGATATATTTCCATATAAATCCATTCCTTCTGAATCTACCTTATATAATGATGATCATTTCTTAGTTCTCCCTACTTCCATTCTAAATGAGTCTATTCAACATAATCTCATTGCCTCAGAAAATACCACCAATACCATTGTAAATCCTTCTCCTGTTGTTTTAGGAAATCACACAAACAATACTGTAAATCCTTCTCCCAATGCTCCAAGAAGCTCTACTAGAATGGCATCCTCCTTCATACTTGCAGTCATATCATCGTCAATTAGCTTCATTTGCTACATGTCAGTCATCTTCTACAAGCATTGATTCTATTGGCACATGTAATCAACACTCTATTTATCATTTCCTTTCTTATGACATATTATCTACTCCTCAAAGAAACTTTTATATTGCTCTTTCTTCCTCCTTTAAACCTAAATACTATCATGAAGCTGTTAAATTTTCTCATTGGCGTGAAACTATGGCAAATGAGATTGCAGCTCTTGAATCTAATAAAACCTATTACTCATTGATTTGCCTACTGATAAGAAGCCTATTGGGTGCAAGTAGGTGTACAAAGTGAAATATAATTTTGATGGAACCATAGAAATATATAAAGCAAGATTAGTAGTCAATAGCTACACTCAACAAGAGGGTTTGGATTACATGGATACATTTTCTTATGTGGCAAAACTCACAACTGTCAGGTTGTTATTGTTTTAGCATCCATATATAATTGGCATCTTTATCAACTTGATATCAATAATGCATTTTTGCATGATGAGTCAGAAGAGGAAGTGTATATGTGCTTGCCTCCTTGTTTTGCTAGTAAGGGGGAGCAACATGTATGCAGATTGCTTAAGTCCCTTTACGGATTAAAACAGGCATCACGATAGTGGTATTCCAAGTTGTCAGGTTTTATGGTTACATATGGGTGGTCTAAGTCTGACTATTCACTCTTCATCAAACATTTTACAGATCTTATCTTGGTTGTTTTAGTATATGTGGATGACATAATTGTTGCTAGCAATAACCAGCCGGTTGTAATGGATTTTAATAAATCATTGAATGACAAATGCAAGATACAAAAATTTTGGTTTTCTTAAGTATTTCCTTTGTCTTGAAGTTGCAAGATCTGCCAAAGGTATTTTCTTATGTCAGACACACTATACTTTGGAGATTGTGAATGACACTGGTCTGTTGGGATCAAAAGTCATTAATTTTCCCATGGATCCTAATCTGAAGCTTAGCAAGACAGATATTGAGCTATTAGATGATCCTACTGCTTATAGAAGTTTAGTTGGTCGTCTCCTTTATCTCACCATTACCATACTTGATCTAGCATATTCAGTGCAAGTTCTACGTCAGTTTATGGACAAGCCTGCACAATCCCATATGACAGCTGCTCAACAAGTCTTAAGATATTTGAAATCAACTCCAAGACAAGGCATTTTTCCATCAGCTTCATCCAGTTGTCATCTTAAGGTATTTAGTGATTCAAATTGGGCATATTGTATGGATACTCAAAGGTCAGTCACATGTTTTTGTGTGTTCTTAGGGATTCCATCATCTCTTGGAAGTCAAAGAAACAAACCACTGTATCTCGCTCATCAGTTAAAGCATAATACAGGGCTTTAGCTTCCACCTCATGTGAGATTACATGGCTTATTTCTCTCCTTGAAGATTTTGGCATCCAACACACTCAGCTAGTCTTTAATTTGTTCTGTGACAATCAAGCTGCATTACACATTACAGCGGATCTTGTGTTTCATGAAAAAAACAAAGCACATAAAAATTGATTGTCATTTAGTTCGGGACACTATATGCTGGATTAGTTAAAACACTACATGTTTCTTATGTAAATCAGCTAGCAGATTTGTTAACTAAAGCTCTTCCTTGTACACAATTCAAAGCACTTCTTTACAAGATGGGTGTGTTGAATATACACAATCCATCTTGAGGAGGAGTGTTAGAATTACTACAGTCATATTTTCACTTATAATTTCAACCAATCAGATGGTACCTCAATGTGTATATAACCCCGTACTCATACTGTGTAAACTACTACAACAGAATATCAGGAATTTCTACACGTCTCTTTCTTTCCGTTTCTTGTTGCTCTATTTTATGATGGTACTAGTCCTAACTAGATCGGAACATGATAGCCAGTCACTCCAAACTCCACAAAACCTTACACATCTTTGACGTCAACAAAGATCAGGACATGATCAACTTGTAATCATCCCGACACCCACGTACCTATCTTATTAAGGCGCCACGGTCACAAATTTTGTGAATATGGTCTTATTTCTCACCAGGAAAGCATGTACAATTTTCAACTCTTGAATTGCTACTTCCAATATATATCTTTTAATGCTTTGCCATTAACTTCAACCCATATCGCATAAAATCATTTTTAGTCACTCATGAATTCGATCTTATCGGATAATTACTTAAAAATTTTGTTCAATATATGAACCCAGCCTTTTGGAGGTCCTGATACTACTACCATTATAAGTACCCAGCTTATATGATATATATTGATCTATCCTCGTGTCAAATATTGGAATCGGGCATGCATATCACCCACCATATGTAACCCTTTTCGGATCTCGATGCATGGTACGCATGCATAACATGATTAATTAGCAGCATTTAAAATTACCAATTAATATATAAGAAAACTCAGAATTCAGATCGAGACATGGTAAGAGGAACGACTAACTTGAAGAAAAATGTTGTATTTGTAGCTTTCTATATCTTACTAATACATATGTAGGCATACAGCACATATATATCTTGGGACAATATGAACCGCATTTTATCTTCTGTACAGTTGGATATCAACTAGTAGTACTGTATTTTGTTTCTGATCTCTTCTTTTTTTCCCTTTTTCCAAGCTTTCCCGTTTGCAAGTATTGGTTCTCAAGAGCTGACAATGGACTAGACTCTTAAAGGCTGAAACCAGCACTGAGTGAGGAAAAAAGAATTATGGAATCTGACAAATATATATAGTGTCCTGTCAGAACTCATGCCAAAAGATTCCATGTCTAAAGTCGCCTTAACGCGTTTTCTGGTAGTTGTCTCTCGTGGTTTTTCATAGACAACCCAAGCCTCTAGCTTCTGATCCTTTCATGATTCTCAGCCTCTTACAGGAGAAAATGAACATACTGCAGTTAGAAGAAACAACTTTGTCAGCTTGGATACGGATATAGAGATCACGCTTGTCATTAATAGAGAGATCACTTGTAGAGAAAGCCGGCCTTCAAGTGAAAGGGAGGATCAGTTTTTAGCATAAAGCATGAAGTATTTTGGTCATTTAAAAGGAGAAAGAGATCATCAGGGAGATCATGGAGAGAAGAACTTACTCCCATGGAACATCTCCAACCAACATCCAGTCACCATCTTTGTCTTCATAAGTGGGAGCATATTCAGATCCATTGTAGCCTTCCCTTTCTGAATACTCACCTGATAATTAATTGCAGCATACATAGTTAGAAAATTAATATACAATGTTTAATCACTCTCATCATCGTAATCATGATCATTGTTGTAGTAGCAGAGGAATGAAATCTTACCTATGGTGAACTTGAACATATTTTCCAAGGCCGTGAGGAGTTCTGGGTAGCTCTTGTACACCTTGAGATCAACCTTCCTAAGATAAGGAGCTCCATCCATGCTTACTTTCACGTACATCCCTGCACCATCTCCCTGATCAGTTTTCTTTTGTTGGAAGCTGTTTCTCCTGAAAGACCGAATCGGTGGCCACCCCACTACTTGTGCCCTGCCATCGTGCATCAACCAACACACACACACATATATAAAGTCAGTATCTATACATTATTTGTATATATAACCCATCTAACTTTTTTGGCAAACAGCTTACTCACTTGGCTAGAGGCTGATGATGACTATCTGGGTCAACATTTCTAGCATCAGAAACGCTGGAATTGCTCTTGGTACTTGACTCCTGGGTCATGATTCCCTCAGGTGAAGCTCTCTTATTATTTCTCACCACTACTACAGTACTAGCAGATGATGATTGTTTCTCATACCCAATATCACTGCTACTACTAATCCCGGGCAACCCTAATCTCAGCTCAGTCGCCTCAAGATTTAGATCATCATGGCCCCCATAATTCACCGACTTTTCCATTTTTGCTACACAATTATTCAAAACCCCAAGTACTACGACTTGAACACCTTGACAAAGAGATCACTTTGGATGCACTCAAAGAGATCGGATTGTTGTTGGTGAACTCGATCTGATATTGCCCAATTGATGAGAGAAGCATGGAGCTTGTGTTGGTGAGAAAGATGTGAAAGAAAGCACTGAGAATTTTATAGGGTCAATAGCGAGGGACAATATCCAAGTGACTTTATTCTGTTGAGAGGCACCGTGGACTATGGTGCTCAATGGGAGGGGGACAAGGGAGGGACAAGCTCGGCCGACGCTATTAAAGGCAGTGGACCAGGAATTGACGGGTGAGATAGGGGTTCTAGGATGAGCTGTTTGAGGAGCAACGTTGGATCACGGGGATGGAGAGAAACAAACCCATGTGATAGTAAGGGGTCGCACGTGGATGTCTTTGATTGGCAAGGCATTGCCATGAGGTATGCAGGGTGTGCATGACATATTGCGGGATTCATTAATCATGCATGTGGCATAGTCAGATGATCATCATCCCTCATGATCATCTCCCATGCATGCACATAACTTAAATTTTCTGAATATTAATTATATTAATTTCTTTTATTTTTTATTTTCCATAGATCAAGGGTCTCGATCCGCGGTCTCTCTCTGCCTTCGATCGGTTCACTCACTCACCTAACCATAAGTACTGTCATATATATGTCTATGCAGGTAGTTGACACAAGACCATCATAAATAAATAGCACGTACATAAGATATCATGTCTATACATACATACGCATATGTACATTATACATGATACACATATATAATTCTCTTTAAAAGCATGCATGATGTATATTGGTCATCAGAATTTATAACCAGCCATTTCATTTCAAAACATAAATATCGTAATTAATTAGGTTTGCATTTAATCCATGGTCCTAGACTCCTAGCAAGCGAAGAGTACTGATAAACTGAACCTGGCCGGTCAACAAAATTGTACGTGGTCCAGGAATTGATCGAGCATATATATAATATACTAATAATTAAATATTGCTGAACATTGTCGTGTAATGTGTTAACAAAACCATAATTAATAATTAATAGTTGGTACAATATTGCGTGCATGTGGTAGCTCATGAATTTGATTGTCACTTCAGAGAGTTTGGGTGATGGCCGCCGATGGATCAACACGGGATTTGCCCTCTCAATATTGATGTGCGTGGAAAAGTCACATTAATGTGCGTGGAAAAGTCATTGTTATTATATATTGTAATAAGCTGCTAGCTGCTCTATCATTCATTACAAATCTAGCTACAAGTTTCATTTTGAGACATTAACTTATGGAAAATGAAGGATGGGCCGGTGCTTCTCGTCCTTAAGAATATATAAATATATAAATATATATATATAAAAAATATAATTACATGCATGCATGCATGGATCAATGTGTCGACTTCACTCGTCAATTTATATTAATTCTGATCATATCTGATAAGAGTTTTCTACTAATTATAAATTGGTGTGGATGATCAAAGCTGATTTGCAAACAAAAGTACGTTTAAATTAATTTTTTTATTTAATATGCAGTTAAAAATTATGAGTTTATTCAAATTAGTATTAATTAAGATCATTTAAACAAGCCTAGCTAGCTAGCATGACAAGCTATATTGCGCAAGAGTCTTAAGTATCTAAACTAGTTTCAGATTGTTTATTATTAGTGGAATTTTTTATGAAATTGTTCATGAAATTAATATTGCCCATCAAGATCAGCATCGATCACACCCCCAATAATTCCTACTCTCTCGATCACAATGTTGCTTTTGTGAACCCAGCTCACTAATCTTTTGATGGACCACTGACACATGAAAGGGTCTACTACCTTTTCTTTTTTCTCAACAACTAGATTGAATTAATCAAAGCACCAATAATGCCAACTTCACTTTATAACTATGCAACCCTTTGCTGACCCCACGCCATATAGTATTTGTGGATCCTCCCCTGTTTGGAAAAAAAAAAAGCTTTTGCTACGTACGGGCTAACTATATATATGGTATATATGTCCTTGAAGAAACCCCACATTTTGGTAGGAAAAAAGATGAACTATAACAAGCTCTACATGATGATGACGTGACTTTCTTTGCCATGTCGATCAAGCTCAAGCTCGATCACTATTATGATCGAACTCACAGCTAGCAGTACATCTTGGTTTTCGTTCTGATCTATTATTAGCATATCTTATGGTACTACTACTTCCTAGCTAGCTAGAGAGTGTTTCTTCTTACGATCGATAAAGAAGAAAGAAGGGAGATGAAACTGCACGCAATGAATAAGAAGTGATCACTTCATGATAAGGATCACAACTTTATGGGATATTAAATGCATGAGGAGAAGTGAATATTTTTTTGTTTTTTTGGCCCGCGGGGGAGGGGGGGGGGGGGGGGGGGGCGGGATTCCAGGCGTGCATGATTCATGAAACGTCATAGCAATGTACACACGTGTGAGTATTAAATGTTGATGGTGAAATGTGGGCCTTAAACCACACGTGGGTTCAAGACTTTTGGACTTTTTGGATTTGGAGTACTAGTACTACTCGGGATGGAAAAGCCCAAAAACCACAAGGGGGAGTCCCCACGCGCCTTGCTTTCTTTATTGTTTCCTATGCTTGATGCATGCTTTTGTGTCATATTTCTGGCCCTGCCACCCATGACCATTAACATGCATGCATGAATATGCATCATACAATAATACAGCATCGATCATCTGCAAACACATTCCAGTTCCCTAGTAGAGAAAACTGGGGGTGAAGTGAGCAAGTAATTCTGAAACCAATCCCCAAAAACAACTCAAATTTTGATTAGACATCACCTTGATCGATCATTTCAGCAGACCACTAAAGATCAGACGTTTTTGAAGTGATCTTGTAGCGGCAAATTCCACAGCACTGGGGCCAATTATGTTAATAACCTCTTTTCGCAAAGATCTAAGCTCATTTATGTCAACTCATGATCAAGAAATTCATTTTACGTGAATCATGTTTTGAGGTAAAGTACTTTGTTTTTTTAAGAATGTAAACCATTTCTGGTTTATCGCTTCCTAAAGCCCACGTGATTCGTGAAGTAGATCTCTCATGACTCGAGGGTGTCCTCTCTATAACCGGAAATCAACCTGGGGTACGTACTATATATTAATAGATTGATTGATCGATCCTTACACTCACTACTACAAGAAAAACGGGCATTTTAGTTATTAATAATTTTTTTGTTATTATTAATCGGGTATTTTAGTTATTAATACTTTTTTTGTTATTATTAATTAATCGTAAAAGTCCGTTTTTTTTGCAGTGACTATTGTTATGATATGAAGCCCGGCCAAGCTAGCTTAGCTCTTTGTTCAAGATTGTGTACTGTTTGGGCGCCTTTGCTTCACGTGGGAACAATCTCTGGTCCATATATTCATTGATAAGAGAAAGCACTGGTGAAGAGAGTTTATATATAATATATATTTATATTTCCAGCAGCAACACGAAACACAAACTGCACGCCTTATGATCATTACCATAGCCGGCCGACTTAAAAGCTTTTCCGGAGACTATCATAATTGGCAACCTTGAATAATCTTAGAATTAGTTCAAGTTTTCATGTAGTTTGATCATATAAAACAATATTATAGTTGTTAATATATATTTTGCCATGCCACGTTTTCATTAATCTTATTTATTTTGGATGGGGTATGATAGATAGTATGAGAACTTGATCGATCATTTCATAATTCGAGTAAATTCAACCCTAACCTGATCCGTTAAGCTTATCGTGTCAAAATCTCAAATCCTAACATGACCCATTAATTTAACGGATCGTGTCATGTCAACTCATTTTGACCTATTAATAAATATTACGAAATATGTTTTTTTTTTATAAGTAAACAAAGAAATTAAAAAAATATTACGAAATAGGTTAATACGACACAATACAACTCATTTTAAATTATTTATGTAAATGAGTTGAATAGACCCGAAATTAATCTTTTTAACCTGATTAAATTTAGTATAATTTTATATAAATGTTAAAATCACAATATCTATAAAAATTATAAAACTAATTATAAGTCCAAAACTACAACCAAAATAATAAAAATATCGAAATTGAAATTCTAATAATTTTATTTTTAGGTATAAGGGTATAATTGTAATTTTAACTTTCTTAACGTGTCATAATGGGTTGACCAGTTATCAACCCGTTAAGCAATCGTGTCTTAACAAGTCAACCCGTTTTGACCCGAACCTATTAAGGCTAAACCCTAACCCGCTATTATCGTATCGTGTTCGTGTTGGGTTAACGGGTCGTGTGACATATTGCCAACCCTAGTTTTATCTGATCTGTTATGTCTACTTTATAATAAAAATAAATTTATAATTTGACAAATCACATCAAGTCACATCAATTTATGAGATTACTTTTTATAATTAGAGTATTTTCCTCGTATATATATATGGAAAAAGTAATTATTATTGTGGGCAAGTGCCACAAAATTCTAACATCGTGGATGCCTTTCTTACCACATGAAAGAACTTTCAAGCTAAAAATCTTTGACTATGTATATATAAGGGGTAGTTTATCAATCATAACTGAATCATCATGTTCATTTAAATAAAGAGAGTGATGAATTGCTTTGTTAATTAATCACATGACATGCATAACTTTAGGGCTTTGGAGTTGAAAGTTCATTAAAGCTGAGATTTGATGAATCTCCTTGTTCTTTAATCAGACAATAATTTAAAGGACTATCATGCATCTCCCAACAGCCAGACAACATAATTCTGATGGATGCAAGAAAAAAATGCACGCGTTCAGTACACTCGTATCGAGGTAGCTAGTATCATGGTAAATGTTAAATCAAACTCTGGTTTATATATGGCTAATTACTTTTTCATGATCCCTATATATATTTTTTGTGAGATTAGTTTAGTTATTAATAATGATTCATGCTGTACGTAGTAATTAATGTGATATAATTCTGTACAAGTGGGTTAAGCAGAATATATATATAAATATATATCAAGTTCCAAAAACGAATGAGTAGTCCAACATTATGTCTAGTATGACTGCTGGCTAGCTACAGCATGTGTGGACGGTAATATTTTCAAAGGATTCTCTAGCTAGCCGGGATATAATTTAACGCGTTAGCTACAGTGCTACAATGCAGGTCAATACCTAGCTAGCTAGTAGCCTAGTATCCATAGTGGGAGATCAAAATTTCAAGTGGGCCTGTGATGCAGAAGATTTGAATCAGATGATATTAAGTTGTCAAATGCCATGTTGATAGCACTGAGATATATTGAGTTTGTAAAAATAGCGCAAAGCTAATATAATGGCAGGAAACCATAATTTTTTCTTAATTGCGGTAATTTTGGATGCATTTCAGTATTTTGGCCATAACTTTGACTATAAGTATCCAAATTGTATGTATGATCCCAATTTAGAAAACTCTTTTTAGCGCGCACATCGTGATCACCCAACTCTGCTTGGTGTGCATCTTTTCCGAGACCAAAATCTACTATTTTCCTTTTCGAATCTTCATTTTTAATTACTTTTTGATTTTTATGGTAATATTTCATTTATCTTTTAGGAAGTGATTTTAAATCAGATTTGGACCAGATTTTTGGTAGATTATTTATTTTATTAGTATTTAATTTTGGAATATTTTTAAGATTTTGCTATTTTTAGTAAAATTTTGACAAGGACGATTTTCAGTTATTACAATCCAGCCTGTGGGCTGATTTTCGATATTTTTGAATTTAATAATTTTGAATTGAACATCAAAGATATTTCTTTGTGTTTTTAGGTGATTCTCTTGTACTTTTTTTGTAAATTATCTATTAAAACTAGCTTGCAGAATAATCTCTATTCTATCCAACATTAGCTTTTATAAATGAAGCCCTTGATTCTACAAACACTCGAGGTACTGGTTCTGGATCATGATCTAGTGGCTGTACATTTACGTACGAGACATATTTTGTTTTTCTTAATTATATTGTAACGTGCTATTGCTAGAAAACCGAATCCATGTCGACGACCCAGGGCAAGTACGTACTACTTAAGATTGTCATCATGTTTGAGGCTAGCTATATATATATATATATATAAATGCATGGCAGCTGGCCGGAAGAAAAATGTGAATGGAAAAGAGTGCAATACGATCGATGACTGAGTTGATCTGGAAATGCATGAAGAAACTTTAATATAAAATTTGCTCTAAAGTGCATATGGATGCGTGAGGAGTACCCCATGCAGTGGCAGTTTTATCCATTATCTATCTAGTAAGTAAAAAGTTCCTTTCAAAGGGAAATAATATTATTAATATATATATTACAAAAGACGCGCGCCAAGAGTAGTACGTACTCTTCTTTTCTTTTGTAATTACCAGTTCTTTACCATATATATATTCTGGTTCTTACATTTTTTCAACGCAAAAAATCATTAACTTTCTGCTAAAGTTATTGTTAATAGGAGTGCCACTTTTTGGGTTAGAGCTAGGGCAACTTTTTGCACTTTTGTCATCAACCACGATAAAAGTGCGCGCCAAATTGACTGCATTACTGAGATTCAGAAAAAGGATCCGCTCTTGAAGCATTCAAATTTGTTTATGGCTTCCCTACGCCTAACAGTACTCCTTGATCAGGCCATTTGACCTATACATATATATGTATAGTTTTTACATAATTTAGCTAGTCTGCTGCATGACCACCGTCCAATAATATCTCTGATTGATAATCATTGAACTATTATTTCTAACAGAGAAGAAGATGGGAAAAAAATTGGTCCATCATTGGATAATAATGATTTCGATCTGACAACTTGATCAGTAGTGTATATAGTATTATTATTGTTGTTGTTTCAGTTGTTTTTGGGGAGGAAAGTGCAATGGGGCATCATGCAAGCAACCGACCTTTGATTCTCTTGTATGGCGAACAAATGTCAACATGTTAGAAAGGCGATCTTAGTACTACTCAAAGTTGTAGATCTTCATTGGAGAATTAAGATCTCTAAGCCTCTTGACTCAACGTACATGAATGGTAAAGAAAGCATATATACATACAGTGGGCGGGATGTTTTGACATGATCAGGATTTGTTTATTTATTTAGGAACATTTTGAATTGATTTAATCGATGTGTGTGTGGGTAATATACAAATAGATTTCACGAAGCAGAAAAATAAAGAAAGGGGTTAGGAAAGGTCAGTGGGGATGCCTGGCGGCGCACATGGAACAGGGTTTGACATCAAGGTGACACAGCCAACAAGTTCACATGGCCACTTACATGGGCCCGCACACAGCCCTCTCTGCCAATGAATCTCAGCACATGCCTTCTTACACTTAGGTCCCACCTTCTCCACTCATATGTATCTCTCCTCTCAACCTATAACTAAAGATCAAGAGAGCCTGGTTTGAGTGCTCGATCGATCGGTTTTGATATCAATTGCATGGTGACATTATTAATGTCAACATTGTATAAGCAGAGGATATATATATATATATGTACGTGTGTGTGTGTGTGCGCATTTGTAGCAAGCCTCTACTCGAGCATCCATTTTTACTTTAATTTTATAAAGATGGAAGTTTAGAGCTGGTTAATGTCTAAATTAATAGGGCACTTTGATAAGGAGTAATAATAATGAAAAGCACATATATAATTAATGTAACAAGTTTGCAGGCCATACGTACTCATCAAGCTAGGGTACGTGGATAGAAATTATTGAACACTTTCATTTCTATGGTATAGAAGATTTAAATTGTTAAACTATATATAGTGATCAATTAAGGAACTGATCAACGTTTTTCCCAAGACATCCGATCGAGATCAGCTCTTAATTTGTAACTTTTTGTATGCAGTTAAATATTCCACCTTACGAAGATAATTAGCTGCAGTACTACCATTCATGGATGCAATAACCTTATTCACAAAGGCTGCATTGCCGGCCACTTGCCTTCTCTAACATATTCTTTCGGGATGATCGGAATCATGATGGCCGCCAACCCACAACTTGTGCCCTAAATTTCCATTTAGTTAAAGTTATTATTTTCATTTCTGTTTGAAGCTTTTATAAGTAAAACAAGACATGATGGTTCTTCTGTAATGAATTGAAAAATAAGAAGAGAAGTATTATTAATTGGGAATTATTAATTAAGGTCAGATTATTTCTAAATAATCTTGTGAAAAGCTCTTTGTTTCTCATCATGTAGAGGAGAGCATGCATATCGATCGATCGAGCGAGCTGCCACTATCCCAAGATTCTGCCCCAATATTAGTTTTCATTCACGTAAGTAACACGTATCTAGTAATTAGAATGTCTTCGACGCAACAATGTTCAATATTTCCAAGCATGAATTCCCATGCATTTGGTTGCATATAATTATATGCCCTCAAACAGTACTTCTTGAGGGCATTAATTCTGTAAAGATCGATCGAACGTGGCAACCATATGTGTGCGGGCATTAATTTTGAAGCAACGTACATCACACACATCATCATCACCATTACCATATATATACTTATTGCGTATTCTTATTAACAACAAACAGCACAGAGTGGCTGTCAAATAATTGCATATCTTTCTGCCTTTGTTCCAACAATTTCCATTGGGGAGCAATCCGTATATATATCACAAAACATGCATATTGGATATATATAATATATGTATGTACATATATGCATGCTTTTTAGCATGCATATTTCTCTCTAGCACTACCTGGCACTGCAAATAGCCATATATATATATATATAATAGATCGAAATAAAAGCTGAATGCATAATTATCCATTAATCACCAGCCTTTTTGATGCTATTGGTAAATATATATATACATATATATATATATATATATATATATATCCAAGTTGCAAATCTTTAAAACTAACATGCAGTAATATACGTACAGTACGTACCTCATGATCCCATGCATACATATAGGCTGCAATCCGCCATTCATGTATATATGATTGAAAGCAAAAGGTGAAAACTCAGCTCTCACCGGTGGGAAACCTGTCCTCCGGCCGGTCAACATTTGTTTTAAATTATGAGTACTACGAGGATTAAGATTAATTATCGTAGCTGATGGATCATCTGTATAATTGTCTTGATGATCACAAATTGAGTCATGTATTAATCAGTCGGAAAATTCTGGATATATAAACTTAATTCCATGCATTTTTTTTATAACTATAATCACAAATAGCTATAATTTCCTTCTAATTAATTAAATAATAAGCAGAATCCCTTTTAGAATTTTGTACAACACTTTTGATCTTTTCGGGAAGATTTGCAATACATGGCGCCGGAGAAGTGAGAATTGGTAATTACTCAATCAAAATGTACAGTTTTTTTAAATCTATGTCAGCTGAAGAAAAAAAAATAAAAAGAGTTATTTTAGTTTTAAGATGGTAAACAATCCACGTTATTTGAATAAATAGTAAGATTTGATTCGTTAGAATTTTGCAAATAAAAATGCTTTTATTTTAATCCTTTTGGCTAGCTAGGTGAGTTATCCGATTAGAAAGCAGCCAGAACACCAGTACTGCCTGATTAATGATGAAAAGCATGGTAGATTAATTATATATGGCCCAAAAATCATGATGAAAATGAATATTTATAATAATTAAAGCTACTTTTATTTATATACAGTTAGAACTTCTAGGAATGCTCACAATTACTACTGATGATAGGTACGTACGTACTCAGCCACAGCATGATTTTGATATGATTGGTGCTTGATAAGTGACTTGTCCACATGATCGATCTGCATAAATTCATAATTGGATAGAAATTTGGATTTGCTACGATAGGCCCAGCTAGCTAGTTACGATTAAACAACAAATTCTGTATCGATCATTAGGGATTGAATGAGCTGTGGTAATAAGCTTGAACAAAAACTCTCATGTAGAACATTATCAAGAATTGTCGCTTAATTATAAAATTTTCCACTAAGTTAATGTTCAGATAAAAAATAATAATATTGGCTGAAATCACAAAGCAGGCCAAAGGTAAAGGAAGGAAATGAAGGAAGATCAGGAAAAAAAAAGATTAGAGAGAGAGAGAGAGAGAGAGAGAGAGAGAGAGAGAGAGAGAGAGAGAGAGAGAGAGAGCAATATTGTTCTTATTAGAAAAAAATGCAGAAGCAACATTATATAAAGCTGCCATTTCTGGTCTGGTTTACAGCATGCAAGCTGCCACAATGGCGCGCGCTGTTCATGAAATGATTTGACCTCGCATGCATATTGGCTGTGATAGTTAGAATTAATTTAGGATTCCAACGAAGCAAGCATTTTTATTTAATTTAAGGCGTTTTCTTATATGATAAGTCCACTAATTGCTAAATTAGTTTTTCTTGTATGTTTAACTATAGCCTGATTATCTATGAGTTTTTCTTTTAATGTTTTTGTACAAAAATATGATAGAGTTCGACACACACACACACACATATATATATTAACTTTTTCATCAAATTTTATTCAATAAGAATTGCAAAAAATTGGAAGATAAAACATGTAATTCTTTATTATTTTTAGTTGAACAAATAACTAAGAAGATGAATGAGTATTTTACATTAAATTTATGGTTCTACATAAAATGCTACATTTGTCACGTGTTTATAACTTAATAATCTTTATATTTTTCGTATACAAGACAAAAAAATGTCGACTATTGAGGATAAATATATAAATTATATATTTATTGAAAATATTTAGATTCATACAATATTTTTATTGAAATTAGTCAATAATTTTTATTTTATATTCTTTTATAAATGATATAAATACTTGAATTGTATCAAACATGATTTTTAATACTTTTTTAATCAACCATGAAATATCCGATTCAAAATTATCGGTACTTACCAACCCGATTCCAATTTTTCTAACCTTGAAACATACATACATATATATATATATATATATATATATACATTTCTTAATTAATCTCATTCATGTGATATGTCCAACCATGACCTTTTAGGCAATACTGTGCTGCACTTTCAAATATATATCAATATTTGTAATTTGAAGGAGAAAGTCGAATCGTCTTTGCTGGCTTCTCATAAAAAGAGGAGAAATTGGTAGGCCGCGCCTGACGATCAGTAGTAAAGAGCAGCAAATTTAAACAGGTTGTCCTGGTCTTCACGACCTCCCACACAACAATCATAGCTAGCAACCCAACATCAGCCTGTCGTCACCTATCCCAGCAAGGTTGGGAGAATCCAGCTCACACACTTTGCCACGTGTCACCATCACAGATCCCTTCAAAACTCTTAAAAAGACAGTGCAGCCCATGCATGCTTCTATTAATACCCACAAAACCCAAACGTATCCTCCTTCCCTCCCTGACGTCCACCCCACTATTATTCTCGCAAAGAAACAAAGCACTGAATGCTTAGAGAGAGAAAGAGAAGAAGAGATAGAGAGACAGAGAATAGACAGATAGAGATAAGGGTTATTAGAGAGTGAAAAATCAATGGAAGTTGAGTCAGAGAAGGTGAAGATGGGCTTCGAGGAGACTGAGCTGAGGCTAGGGTTGCCAGGAAATACTGAAGGAGAGGTGGTTAGGAAGAGAGGATTCTCTGAGACTGAGAGTACTACAACTATGGATTTGAATCTTAAACTTTCTTCCAAGGAGGTGGAGATGGATCTGAATGAGAAGTCGAAGACACTGCAGAAGGAAAACCTTCTCACTGCTGATCCGGCAAAACATCTCGATAAGTAAGCTAGCTGCATATAAAATATATATGTAGACACTTTCTTTGTGATTTTAGTAATTCTAAGCTTCTTGGTTTGTTGTTTTTCTTTTTATTCTGGGGAGCATGTTAGTGCAGAGCTATGGTATGATTAGGGTTAGGTAAAGCGCAGCAACTTTATATGAGAGAGGAATAGAGAAAGAGATGAACAAGTAAAAGATCAAAGGCTTAATTATCCGTTCAAAACAAAAACTGAAAAAGAGAGAAGTCTTAGATCGTACTTGTGGAAGGAATTTGGAAAAACTAAATATGAAAAACAAAAAAATAATACATATCTATGAGGCTCAAAAGTTATCTTGGCCACCAGAAATTCCCAAGGTTCCCCAGCAGCCTAGCCTGTATGAATTTTGTGTTGAAACTGAGAGAAAGTAATCGTAATGATTATTGAGTAAATAATACTTTCGGGTGAGAATAAATTTATACCAACTACAAAATCTTGTAAAAAACTCTTTTGAAAGTTATCCAGTTGTGCTTTGAAATCATTATCACCACAAATATTTAAAGCTGTTCTATAGATCCTGATCAGCTCAGATGGGAAAAAGAAACAAATACTAGAAATATCTGACCTCAATAATCTTCAAATACATGATATAAAACTTTATAGCTATATATGTATAGACTAACCGTTCCGGCCTCATTCCTAGTAGTCTTCTCTTTTTATTTTCATCTGTCACTCCATTACAGATCACGAACTATATATAGTTTTTTACTTAAAAAAGCTCATGTAAATTACAGAAAATGAATATATAGAAATGGTACTACTCTAACCAAATGGAAATTTAGGGCACAAGTTGTGGGTTGGCCACCAGTCAGATCATTCCGGAAGAACATGTTAGAGAAGGCAAGTGGCAATGCAGCCTTTGTGAAGGTTAGCATGGATGGTGCACCTTATCTTCGTAAGGTAGACTTAAAGATGTACAAAAGTTACAAAGAGCTCCTGGATGCCTTAGGCAAAATGTTCAGTTCCTTCACTATTGGTAAGAATTTCAAATTCTTCTTCACCGTTGGTACATATGCTTGTGGTTTTCATTAATTATTGCTACTTAATTATCAAAGTGCCCCAATTATTGACATGTTTTCTTCACTAAAGGTAATTGTGGATCCCAAGGAATGAAGGATTTCATGAATGAGAGCAAGTTGATGGATCTTCTGAACAGTTCTGACTGCGTTCCAACGTATGAAGACAAGGACGGTGACTGGATGCTCGTTGGTGATGTCCCGTGGGAGTAAGCTATTGATCTTCGATCATCCCTCGCAAACACTCTTGAACTAAATTAAACAAATATTTCAATAATATTGTAGCTTATTTTTACTTTCTTTGTGTTCAACCCTGTAGGATGTTTGTTGAGTCATGCAAGCGTCTGAGCATCATGAAGGGAAAGGAGGCGATTGGACTCGGTTAGTACCATATATATACATCTTTCAACAAATAATAGAATTAATCACTTTAAAGATCGAAGTGAACTGGTCATGATCTTCTTCTAATTTCTTAAAGGCAGCATGCACCTTGTAAATTAATTCACAAAATTCTTTCTATTTTTTAGTGTAAATTTGGTTTATATATCTTTCCAAATGATCTGACTTGTCCATGGAACTTTTTCACTTGGATCCAGCGCCAAGGGCCATGGAGAAATGCAGGAACAGAAGCTAAATTAGTAAGCTGATCAACAACCTGCTCCTTTGATCTGGTCGCAGTCTCTGCAAAAACCAAAACATCTATCAATGCATGGTACCTAAAAATTAAGCGCACAGATGGATTGAGCAGGATGTATGGGGTGGTGTTTTCTGTATCATTATTCGGTTTGATATAAGATAATATAATATTAGTGTGAGATATATTATTATATTTTTATCAGTATTTATTGTGGACAGAAACCATATAACAGCTTTTACATAAGTTCCAAGACTTGACTTTGTACGTCTTGCATGTTTTTTTAGTACTGTCTGATCAATGGCTTGCGTGCTTGCTTGATAATTGCTATATATAATAATAATGTGACTGCTTGAAGTAGTTGTATTGTCTGCTCTTTATTCCTCAAATTGTTCCTTTCCTATTTCTTTATGATAATTCTTTCAATCATATGCTTTTTAAAAAAAAAAGGAAGAAAAAAATGATCTGTATGGCTGTTATTATAGGGGTGGAGACCACGCCTTAAATGGAGATGTTTCATGGCCAAGCTTAAAGAGGGAACAAGATCATGTGCATGTTGATGGAGCATTAATGCATGGCCATTTGTTTTGGTTAGCTAGATTTATTGTTCTGATATGGGATCCATGCATGGATGGGATTGCTAGCTGTGTTAATGCTCAATATTTGGGGCATCGATCCCACAATAATGAATATCGAAAAGGAAATTATATCGCGAAAGCAGCAAAAAATAAACGAGTGTGCCGGATGAATGGCCAATGGGACTGTCACGTAATGAATTTGTACGTTTGACCATGGATTATGGTCCCCTATGTTGATGGCATTAATGCTTGCATCTCTGTGATGGGTCAGGCTCTTTGCTGGCACGTACTTGCAATTTGATATTGCTTTTTTACTATATATACAATAATAATAAAAAAACAACGTGATCAAGAAGTAAAATATTTATAAGTCTCTCTCTCTCTCAAATCTTGGATCTGAATATTGCTGAACTATGCGTTTCCAGTAATGGAAAGTACTCACGATAAAGATAAAATTATTACAAAGACACAGAATTCTTGGAGAGATCCGATCGACGTTACCGTTGGCTCCCTATTGAGTGCATGCAGGGACCGGAGTACCAAGAAATGATCCGGGTCTTCCATTGCCAATTAGTAACATGATGGGCACAGAGAGAGAGAGAGAGAGAGAGATGCCTGTAATATTCTAAGAGATATACAAAGAAATATATATTATGTGCTGCAGCTTCAAGGAAGTGTCCCGGAAATTACATAGTTTGGTAAGTAACTTCTTGTTATCATCGCCTCTGTCCCTCGTGAAGATGACACCCAAGCAAGAGCTTCGGAGGCCAAGTTGGTTTGGCTTGTTGCTTAACTATACATGATCGATCGATGCTTCCTAACCTCTTTTTGATGAAGAACCTGGAATATTATAGAAACGTACAAAATCAAGGAATATAATTGGGAAACTCTATTTTCTTCGCCTCAATCTATTTAATGAGCAACCATTTAGGCCTATTGATCAGGTTGTATTTTGTAGGCAGAAATAAAGAATTTTTTAGAATAGTTTTGATCTATGTTATATATCATGTAGACCCAATTTTTTTAATTTGGATGTAAGTGTTTTGAAGTATGTTTTTACTTGGATTTTTGAAAAATGGGTAAAGTAGATTTAAAAAATGAAAAATGTTTCGTTTACACGTAAATCTTACACAATAAAATTTAGGCGACCTAGTTAAATATGATCCATTAGATTGTAAATTTCTTTTCATTGTAAAATAAATATAACACATTACATTATATAACGTTAATATGTAAAAATTCTTGTATAAGATTTTTGTTTAGTGCAAACATTGATCTTGTATAACACTTCTCTAGAGAAATTATTAAATATAATTTTTTTAATTTTATTATTATTTTAAAATTTGAAAAAAACTTAATTATTTATTATATTTTATGTAAAAATTTTAAAAAATTATAATAATGAAATGAACAGATATGAAATATTTTTACTATCTAACCGGACCTTAATAAACAAAGGAGTTTGGGTGTGTAGGCAGTACTCGGGCCTAGGCTGATCAATAAAAAGTTCGGTCCACCAACTGGAAGAACCATATAAAAAGAAAGCCCAAGCGAGGACAGACAACCGAAGAAGCACCGAACATGAAATCTAGTCCAAACGAAAAAGGCTGGGATAATACAAACCTCTAACACCCGTTGGATTTGCCATGTTTTTTAAAACTTTTTGAAACTTCTCCGTGTCTACCCTTTACTGTGAGTACCAAACAGCCGCAACAGATACACCTTTCACCATCTCAGCAACTCAAATTGTCAATCCTTCACTTCTCTCTCTCTCTCTCTCCCTGTGTGGATAACTTGAGAAAGAAAGAAGGGAAGATATTCATTATGGTCAACATAAAATGAATGTTGCCATCAACTTTATGCCAGCTTCCAATAGTGCAACATCTAAAGCCATCCTTACAACAAAGATGAAATATGACCAGCTTATTCCGTTAAAAGAACTGACTATGCAAACATACATTCCTAAAAGTTGACACGATTCACCTTTAGAAATCAACTGATTTGATTACTAAATCTGCATTCTTCTTCGACTTGATAATAAGCTCTGCATTCGGCCTGTCATTGTAATCTATCTGCAGGACCAATTTTGTGTGGCATAAGATTTACTACAGAGGCACTTTAAGAAAGAAATAGATCAAGTGAAGAATCCCCTTTTTAATAGATCGAGCAAAGTGAGGCTTACCCGCCATTGAGCTATGTCCGGAGGCCTTCCTATAATAGATAAAGGAAAAAAAAAATTCATAGCTTGTTCCTTCTCAAGGGAAATAGCTTGTTAAGAAATCAAGGAACACATACCAGTTGAAATATGTCTCTTTAGAACTCGTTGCATTGACGTGTCAATATCAACTTCAATGAACCTTGAAAATAAAAACATCATCTTTTAACAAGCTAACGGACTAATACAAGTAATGCTATCCATCTATGCAACTAATGCCTTTAGTGTGTGAAAAGCATTTTAAGACGATGGACCAACCAGTTCATGACCATTTTGTGGGGCATAAGATTCTGAGCACTGTCATTCCCATTTTTTTTTCCATTAGTTTGTACATTAAATCTATAAAAAGATTTTGTAAAGATTTTCATCAGGATGGGAATATAAATCACCAATCTATGTAAAACTAACATGAGGCAGCAGTATTTCAATCAATAATGATGTCAAAACTACATTGCAGGGTTATCTGTCAGTGCAACTAACTGTTGTCGGTATGTTATAGGCAATTTAGGAAAGATGACAGACCAAACAGTACTTAGACCACTTTGCAAGGCATAAGACTCCGATCGAGCACCATCATCCCTTATATTTTCCAATAATTGGTATGTTAACTCTATATAATATGGCAAAGATTTTCACCAGGATGGCAATATAAAATCACCTTAAGATTGTGAATCAACATGAGGCAACAGCATTGCAATGATAACGACATCAAATCTACATTGCAGGCTAGTCTTCCCAGATCCAACAGAATTACAATCAAAATAATAATTAATGAGGGCTGAAACGATTAACCAAAGTTCAAAATCTGTATGAGTGTGTTACCAAGGTGCTTCAAATGCAAAAGCAAAGAGCTAGTAGTGACGTAAAAACTAAAACAGAAAAAGTATAGTTGTCGTCTGTATCCAACTTCATGGTTAGAACTTAATTTGAAGTTCTCAGCTAAAAAAATGTAGACGTTTTAAATGTAATTAAGGTTGACATGATGCAGATGCACATTTTAACATGTACGCCTCTTGGCCTGAACAGATTTAGTATGTAAGCCTCACACACCTTTTCCTCTTTTTAAATTTTAGAATAAATGTGCCAGCATCAGAAATTTAAATGTTTGAAAGAAAAATATATATATTTTCAAGATACATGAGTTCCCAAGATTGATTTCCACCATATAATGTCAGTGAACTCAAACAGTAAACTCTAACATGCAAAGGCTGGGCAGAGAGTGACGATAGCCTGGAGAGAATCCAATCCTTACCACTTCTCATCAAATATAGATGATATCTCTTTCCAAACCCCATCTTCCAGCAATAAATAATTTCCTTCTACTATAACCACCTTGTGCCTGGAAAGCGGGAAAAAAAGGGGCTATCAGAATAGAGAAGACAAACTAAAAGCGGTACCTGAACCAAAAAGGAGTTTAAAATCTCATATATTATAAGCATTGGATTTATAAAAGCGACTTCACCAAGAACAAATAACCAAGAAAGGATAGCAATAAAACAAAGAGAAAACCTGAGCTCAATAAGAGATGCCAAAAGTGCCATGATATGCTTTTAAGGAAGCTCACCCGTTAGGCATGGCATTATAGCATGGCATTATAACATGCTCGATTTTCTTATCAGCTCATTGACAGCAATTTCATCCCCAACAAAGTTAACTATCTTTGCAACTATCAAAATCCATGTTTCCAAGATAAATGGTTTCACCAAGTTCATCATGGAACTTAACACTTGGCGCAAATTTTCTATCTTAAACAGTTGATGAAAAGTTAATGTTTCAGAGCCTCAATAGAACCCAATCCTATTCCTATTCCTATTCAAGCAACTTTCAGGTTTGTCAGTTTCCCTTCAATCAGGTTGTCCAAAATAATCTCCGAGGATATTTAAAAATATCCATATCTCCAAGGATAATGAAAAAAATCCATGACTAAGACAATTATCTATTAATCACCTAATCCTGATCAAATCAGCAACTATTTATGAGATTCTTCATGTGAAAGAAGAAAATAACTCACTGAAGGCTCACAAAAATATCATCTTCCACTGGATCTCCAATGCCATGGTCAAATGATGGTACATAAACTGATCCCTGCAAAATCTATCATTTCAGGATCCGATTTGAGGAAGGCATTTATGTTCTTGACACACACATGCATGCATGTTTTGCAGTCAACAAATTAATTATAAGTTTTCAACACCAATAGTTAATCACCTGAGCTTTTAGGGTCTGGAGACATGAAAGCAGTAGTGCTGGATTAAATGTCCATGGAGCTGATTCATTGATTAGAAAGATCAAAACTTCTGATGTTTACAAGTTTTAAAGTTTGAAACCAGTAACTACAAAATATAGAAACCTCACCTCCCCTTCTTGCATGGGCTTCCTCTGGATTCTACAATGAAAGAATAATACTTTAATAATTGAGCAATATATTTTCAATAAAAAAATAATTGTTTATGAATTTGCGTGTCTACGACGTCTGAGGACAAGAGAAACAAAGAAGCAGCAGGATTTGGCATCTTATGTCGTCCTAATTATTGGGTCAAATGCCCCATTGAAAAACCAGGCACACTGACATCAAGTAAAAGAAAAGCTACATATATTTTGTGAAATGAGGTAACTCAAAATCTTTTCATATATCATGTCTGCCTAATAAAGGCGTGACTTGTGATCCAAAACCTTACCATTTTGATAGTTTTACGGTCAGATGCTTCTCAATGTCATTAAAACTAGTTTCTCTCTTATTTATATATATGGTTTGCACTTTTCATTAAAATTATTTTAGATGCTCTATGAAACTATGATAGAGCTACCCCCAACAAATAAAGCGATGAAATCCTTTGTAATCCTTTTTTTTGATGAAAAAATCCTTTGTAATCCTTGAAGGAAGAAAACAGGCAAATAGAATCTAGAAAGAAACGCCAACCTCCATCTCATCCAGCTGAGAACGATACAGATGAAACCCATCCATCGGAAGAACAGTAGCTACATCCGGAGGCTTAACTTGGGAATCAATTGAAGAAGCTTTCTGGGGCCATAACTTGTTAACACGCCGGGCTACTTCAGATGCTAGAGTGCTCTTTCCAGCGCCAGGAGGACCAGCCAAACCCACAATGTGCCTGTATGCCGTATGGTCTTTTAGGGAGATGACTAACTCATATAGTAATGGCCAAGATCAACGTCAAAACAATAGAAAAGATATAATGCCAATCCAACAAGACAATAGATGAAATAAAAAATAGGTTCAACTAGGTTTCAGAAGAAATTGCTCAAATCAGGAAAACGCGCATGAGTATTTGATTGCGTACTAACTAGAAATGAAATATTCAACTACAAACCTTTTCTGATTCGAGAAACAATAACTTACTTCAAATTGGGATTTGATGCTACTGCTGCCGTGGGAGCCAGACGTTCGGCTAAAGCATCATATATTTCATCGATACATCTTGCAGAGATTAGACACAACAGTAACTATAGATATACTGCATATAAGAGTAACTAATGTGCAAACGTAGCTAAGTTTCCATCACACTGTTTTGTTTGTTAATAACTTCTAACAAACTGACACTTGAAGATGCCATACCTGCCTTCTACCACAGGAATTTCTCTTTTTTGACTGCATAAAACCTTTTTAAAAAAGAAAGAACCCTGAAGTATTAGTCCCAACTCACAAAAATAAAAGGTATTAACGATAGAGCCAAATACCTTCACGCTGGGCTTCCTAATCAGAATAACGGATTGAGCAAAGGCAACTGCTCTGGTTGGTGAAATGGACGCCAAACGCCGATTCCATGAAGGAAGTTTTACCCTTTTCTTAACCAGCAATGAGTCTGCAAACAAACAATCGAGGAAATCATTATGCTCAAAGAAACATCACAGCAAATTTGATGGGCGTGAATTTAGAGAAACCAAATAATTAAAGGGAACGAAACCCAGATTCAAGAACCTTTTTGGCTATCTATATATAAATGAAAACTTAATGGCTAAAGTATTGGCAACGTGCTGAGAATACCCATTAGAGAAACCACATGATTAACCACGAGACCCAAGTTCTCTCATACGAAAATATTGATCTGAAATCAATAAGTTCAGGTATTTAGCAGATCGTAGATTGAATAGGATTGAATTTTTGGTTTTTTAGTTTTCTAATAAGTGGAATTCAGCTCAACTGGTTTAATACAAAAGTACTTCCAATTGCGAAATAATTTGGCTCAAATTTTCAGTTTTTCATCGTCAGTGCGTCACGCTGTTGATCACGATTACTGTTCAAATCGAGACAGAGATAAACACCTGAAAAGCTTATTGACGTTGTCGGGGACATGGAGGCCTCCATTTCCGAACCTCAGAGAGAGAGATATGTATAATTTTCTTCAAAGATAAAAGGAAATTTTGGGAAAAATAGAACAGAACTGTCAGAAAGTACGCTTCTCCAGACTTGTACTCGAGGGGAGGAAAATGTCGATAAATAAAAGGTATATCTTTTGCGTTTTTTAAAGAAACAAAAATGCAATGCAAAAAGGCAAAACAAATAATCGAATAATGAGTTTTATAATTAAACATTCTTTTTTTTTTTACATGTACAATTAAATGTTCTAGTGTTGTTAAAAAGAGATATCCCTAACTTTTTCAATCGACACCCTTAGTTAGAAATGGTGAAAGAATTTTGTTCTATATAACTAACATGATATATTATTATATTAAGATTTATTATAATTTTAAAAAAATATCAATGATATTATTTTTATTGTAGTTGATAGGAAAAGCTTTCACACTATGTGTTGGATTGGATGTATAAAAAAAAAAAAAAAATCTTATAAAAAAATTTCTTAAAATAAAACATAGTTAAAGAGTAATCAGACAATTCATATTAAAAATTTAAACCCACTTACGGCAGCGTGAGTCAAATTTGAGAATGGAGGATCGGATTCTGTGTTTGTATTGCAGTCACCCTTCAAAATGGAGTTTCCTTTTACTAAATTATCACACGTTTGAAAACTTAGCAGAACAAAGCCTGAAATGGTTCTAATGAAGATGAATATGTATCAGCACCATGCATTTATGACATTCTCGAAAACATGTGGTACCAGTTTTCAGGCCAGGAATGTACAACTTACAGTTACAGCCAAGAATAATATTAATACTGCAGTAGCGTAAAAGACAGGCATATCAGTGAAGAAAAATGTGCAAAATTGCAGACTTTTTATTTAGGGAGATAAATGAAGCTGATGAATCCAATGGTCAGCCAATGCTTCTTTCCAATGACTTAAAAGTTTGAAACTAAACAACAATTAGTTCTTCCTTTTGTTAAGGGAAAGGCAAATCTACAAGGCACCAGTCCCTAGCAGGATTTGAACAATGATAAACAGTTTGAACACTACATGGGGCACACAGCCACAGAAGATTAATATAACAAGACAGGCGAGACCGCACCATGTCTACATAATACAAATGTCCCGAGAGCATTCGTGATCATCTCACAAGAACATTACATCGCTGTCTTTTGACCCTCTGCTTCTTATCGTCATCATAGGACTGTAAAAGGAGAACAAAGCAGTCTTAGCATGATCAAAAGAGGCATGGCTTGTAATCTAAATAAGCTTGTTATCCTATGACAGTAAGAAAATAAACGTGGTCTAACTAGTACATTTATATCTTGAAACTAATAGGGGATCAGCCAATCAATGTTATACATGTAGCATTTTAAGGATAAGTGTTTCTTTATTCAAGCAATAAGGTGATTACTATTTGAATAGAGATCTTTATAAGGCAAGAATGATGTGGGGACCTCCAAAAGCCAGTCTCATGAAAAGTTAAACGGTGTTTTTTTCAGCTTTACCTCTGCACTGAGGAAGTGAGGAACCTGAACCCTTTTGGATCCATCAG
The DNA here is from genome assembly GCA_011037825.1 of Carya cathayensis. Lineage (NCBI taxonomy): Eukaryota > Viridiplantae > Streptophyta > Magnoliopsida > Fagales > Juglandaceae > Carya > Carya cathayensis. The sequence continues at coordinate 409,740 of QGSO01000497.1, read as the reverse complement.
CTAAGCGTTTACACGGTAATACATTTTCCATGGCCAAGAAGTCATTGCTGATCTGCAAACATATTTGGCAAAAATGAAATTGTAAGAACAATTTGTTTCCTAAACTATAGTTGTCCCATCTTAAAGAGAAGTTGAAGCAATCAAGGAGATGTCAAAGTAGAAATGAGGTTTTCCACATCGATGGAACTCTGCCATAATAATACGAATTTAAGCCTCCAAGACAAGCGCTGCATGAAAATGAGCACATCTTCTAAAAATAATCATCATTCACTACATAGATTTAAAAAACTTAATATCAACATGAAATTACAATTTTGCACGCCGTGCAAGTTAATTATGTGCGAGATATCAAGGAACGCCTGCTGCTATTAGTAATTTTTTACAGTGGTGGTCTATCAACTTAAATTGGAAACAAAGCTACAAATCCTCATGTTGGAGTTCAGAGAATTTGACACTAACAAAGCATGAAAATGCTGCAATCAAGTTGGACATGCAAATTCACAAGATTGATATCCCCCAGATTCAGTTTTCTGAAAGATAAACAGACCTTACAGAAGGGCTTTAGTCAGATTCTAACTTACTTGACTTCCAATGGCTTCAATCAACAGCTCTTGACATCCTGATGCATGCACACTTTCTAAATTTCCGCACTGAAGTAGCAATCTCTCTGGGCACGTGAACAACAATAATCAATTATATGTTGCATAATAATTGAGAAAAGAGCTTTAATGTTACAAAAATGTCCAAAGAGATCATCATCTGAGAATATCTATCCAACAACATACCTGGATGCAGATTCTTACAAGAGTTTAGATTCAGATCGTTCAGTTCTGGGCAGTTTAGATATAGAGCCTGCATTCAAGTTCACAAACTAATAACCAAAGAAAGCATTATACAAGAAAACATAATTTTAGTTTTTAAATTAAAAAGCCTCACATCTAAGCCAGAACAACCCCACAAACTGAGTTTTTTCAACCGGTTGTGCTTGATAATCAGCTTCTGGTGAATAAGGTGTAGTTTGGTCTTTGAAATGTTCTTTAATTCCCAATCATTGCTTTCACCGGGGAGTGGATTTTCAGAATTGGGATCACATATGGTCATGCCACAGTCCATGAGTTCAAGAAGAGGCAATTGAGCTGTGACAAACTGAATGCCACCTGAAATTAAAGTTAACAACTTAATGAACCAAAGCATGTGAGAGCAAATATTAACACTGGATCAAAATAATAAATTAGATGAAGCCTTGTATGGAGGATTACTTGATGTAATGTTGGGACAAAGAGCAAGGTGAAGCCTCGAAAGCGTTTCAGGGAACACATTGCATATCATTCCAATGCCACTATCACTAATGCTTGATCTGAAAAACGGGAGCGTAACATCAAATACAAAATCCAAACATTATGATAAATGAAGAAACTATAGTCTTCAAGTATGCATGTATTTAAGCATTTTTTGTGCGAAGCCTAGAACTGAAGATTTGAAGCCAAATTGAACCAGAACACAGTAGCCAAACTTTATGCAAGGACTTGAAAGTTCAGAAATTCTTCTAATAAAATCTTATTCCACTTTTATCTTATGACAGGACAGTTACAGAGAGTCACAGATTCTAGGCATTGGACACAGCACAATTCATTTTCATTTAAGTGCGAGTTTTTTATTCTACATGCAGTGATTACAGTACACAAGGCTTTCTCTATTACTGACACATCCAGTTATCTTAAGAGGCGTTGCAGCTGGAATTGGGAATGAAAACACACCCGCTCAGATCAAGCAATTCTAGGTTTGGATAGCTTGAAGCAATGGCCGCAACGGATGCATCAGTGATTTCAGATCCAAGAACCAGTGAAAGCATTCGCAGCCACCTGAACAACAAAGAAAAAACTTCATTGAACTGGTCATTATTGTTCTCCAGTGACCAAAAGAAGTCATTGAAGATTGCCAGAAGACAGAAACAAAGTTAAGACTGCCAATTAGCAAACTAAAGCAGGCAAAGATCACGGTTACTTGACAAACCTCAGCTGTGCAGCTGTAAGAGCAAGCACAACAGAATGAGAAAGCCGGAGGGATGCGATGTGTACGTTTTGCAACCTTGGGCAATACCTTCCCAAACCATCAACCATGGAAGTTAGATCGGTACTATCATTTTGTTGACGAGAAAATTCCAGGGAAATCTCTTTCAGATTTGGGCAGTTAAAAACCTAACAACGATTGAGCACATACAAAAGAATTAACCAAAATGCAGAAGGCATTGCACTGCAATTGTACCGAAAGACCACACCTTGACTAAAGGAAAGGAGGAAAAAAAAATACCGTCTTAGAAAGGGAGAATAGATCGGAAAGCCAGAGTGTGGAAAGACTGGACGAACAAAGAACGAAACCCCCTAAATTAGAACACCCTTCCATCTTAAGGCTTTTGAGACATCGTTTATCAGCAACAAAACGGCCCAATTCATCACTGCATTTCGAGATTCATTAACCCAATCAGTGAGCCAACTTGAACTCAGTATTTTACAGCTCAGAAAAAAACATTCTGTTTTTATCCGTCCCACATTACTAGAATTCGTGAAACATGTAACTCCAAAGACACTGAACCTCAACGGTCCAAAAGATTGAATGAAACAGAGCCAATATACTGCATCCTGAAAACAAACCAATGCCACTAAAAACCGTGACACCACATCAACTGCCCACACCTATTAGAGTGAATCAAATACTTGATAGGGCACACCATTGCAGTTTATATCTTTCTAAAATAAATACATCACAAAAATTATAACCAAACGTTATAACGTGAAGATGTACAGTTCATCCTACTGTTCATTAAATAGCACGAAACAATTTCATTAGCTTATTCATTTGATATTCTATAAGATAAACCAATGATTCCAAGAAAATGGTAAAGAAAGAAACAGAAGAATAGGCATCATACCCGGTGATCCGATTTATCGCAGTATCAGATTTCAAGATCTCCATAAATTCCAGATTCGGGCATGAGAATGCAATACAAGCTAGCATTGTTGCATCCACATCACTGCAACACCATAAAACAAACATTCTTAATAATAAATCAACATTTATTTCTCTAATTATGTTCTCGTTCAAAATACTTCAAATTTTGAAAGCGAGACTGCATTGATCGCTTAAAAATAAAAATAATAAATCATACTAAACTGCTCATAGATCAAACAGTATAATGGCGTTATTCGCATGGATCTTCATGGATCACACATACGACATTGTCTCTCAGCCATATTTATAGATCAAACTACATTTCGTTGTTTTAGCTTATTTTTCTTGATTGTTCGATTAATTTAAGCATATCTGGGTGTGGTTCAAGGTCAATGTTCACAGGATAATCTGATCCAACCGATAAGACCATAGATCTGATGGTCTCTCGTGTACGGGAACCCTAACCTTTCCATTCTAAGCGAGAGCCTCACGAGGCCAGGGCATTTCTGCAACACCGATCCAACAAACCCAACCTGAGCTCTGGCTGGAACCCTTAACCTGAGCTCCTCCGCGGCCCTCCATAGCTTCCTTGCCGTCTCCCTCCACCCCTTGCACACTCTAGCCGCTGCCAAAAGCCCTACCGGCGGCAACCTCCTCAGTATCTCCCACAAACAACCCGGCGGAAACCCGCCCGAATCCGGATCCGGCAATGTATCGTCGAATTGCAAGTCCTCCTCGTCGTACGCGGCCTCGGGCTCCGGGAAGCCTCCGCGGACGTCTTCGACGTCATCATCGAAGGAGAGCGCGCGGCGTAAGTTGGAGCAATGCTGCCGCGGAGGAGGGGGGCGCGTGGTGGAGAGGGAGGAAGTCGCCGAGATCGCTACAGATGAATCGGCGTGCGTTGGAGTGCTTTCGATGGCGGCGGTGGTTATGGCGACATGGCAAGAGTGACCCTTCTTAGGTAGGCCACAACGACCACAGTTATAACTTCCACGCTTCTTTCCCAGCTTGGAATCTGAGGCGAGCTGGGTTTCACCGTCGGGAGTGGTGGGAACTCCGGCGGACAAATGTGATTGGCTACGATGGTGATGGTGATGTTGCATAGCTAGCGAGGGAGATAAACAGAAGGAGTGAGACTCGAGAGAGTGTGAGAAAGGTAAAGCAGCTTTGAGACTGCTTAAGATATAAATGATCAGTGGTCACACTGTCACAGCAGCGAGCAGAGAGAGAGAGAGAGAGAGAGAATGGTCGGTAAAGGGGCGGGAGAATAAGCGCCATTTCGCGCGCTGGGTTTGAATTAATTAAAAGAAAAATTGACAAAGAAGAGAATAATGGAGAGGGAGGACCGGAGGAGCGTGCATTCTTATTTTCTGACCAAAATGACCCTACGCAGAAAATATGGATATTTTGTGTGTCCGACGTACGCAACGCCGACGTACCTCCGGCAATATTTATTAGTAATTAAAATATTCAGAAAATTATATTTGGATAATACTTCAGGCAATATTTATTAGTAATTCACAGGCTTTATTTATTAATTAATATTTTGTCATGATTTTTGGCATAATTGCTAAAAAGGGGTGTGTGTTGGAAATGTAATTAATTTTGTTTGTGACAGAAAGGAATTAACTTTGTTTTTTATAGTTAAAAATAATAAAGACAAAGTTGGAGTGGGATGGAGGAATTTGTCACGTGAGCTTATATGGATGCATGGTATCTGTCATCCCTTTGCCAATTGGGGAAGAGTGAACAAAGACAGCACCCCGCGAATATTGCAATTAGAGATCGAGAGAGAGGGTGCATGGGCGAGCTCGCAAGACTCGGTTTGTTTTATTTTTTATTTTTCGTCTTTATATATAAATGACGAGAATTTACGATATCATAAATCTTAAAGCAACAGTACCGATATCTATAAGTTCTTTTCCCCGTTAAATGATTTTTTTTGTCCTCTATGGATTAATATTGAAAGTTTGCTGGGTGTGAAACTAGCTAGGTTTTTGTTTTTTTTTGTTTTTGTTTTCTTGTGCAATATTTGGTTTCTTGGTTTTGTACCGTGAAACGACAAGGTACCCATGCATGGTGTTGGTCCAATACTCCCATGGCTTAAAAATAAAAAGTCTAACTGCAGGCATAGGGAGGGCTTACGCACGAACGACTTCTAACGTAGCATCAAACGCACCGTTTTAGAGAAGTAAAACAGTGCATTTTATTGAACTGAAATTGCATTATTTTGAACCCACATGAAATAGTGCGTTTTGCATTACTTCTTCTCCCTCTCTTTCGTTTCTCTCCCCGAGCTCTCCCTCCCATTTCTTCTCTCTAGCAATTCCGTTCCCAACCCTAACCCTAAATGGTGACATGATGACCAAATGGTAGCAAGATAAGCTTGTTTTCCCACCATTCAAGCTTGTATATAAAGAACCCTTTCAATCTGCATCTCTTTCTCTCTGAAGTTGGACTGCGATTGAATTTTCTGTATATAAGAGCTTAACCCTCGTAGGTACAGTCTGATGGTTGGGCTTGTTTCCTCTGTTATTCGGTCTACTTTTTTTTTTTTTTTTTAATGCCAAAATTCATTTGCTGCCCTTGTCTTTTTGCTTGTCATTTAGATAGTAGTTGGCCGTGTATATTTCTGGGCTTGTTTCCTCGATTATTCGGTCTACTTTTCCCTTCTTTTTTTTTAAGGTCAAAATTCATTTGCTACCCTTGTCTTTTTGCTTGTCATTTTGATAGTAGTTGGTTGTGTATATTCTGGGCTTGTTTCCTCTATTATTTGGTCTACTTTTCTTCTTTTTTTCTTTAAGACAAAAATTCATTTGCTGCCCTTGTCTTTTCGCTTGTCATTTTGATAGTAGTTGGCCGTGTATATTTCTTCTTGACGAATTTTATTCAGTCAAGAGTGGTAATTAGGTGGCTGCTCATACTGCATTATATCATATGGGTTGTTTGGTGTTTATGAATTGTTCCTCTTTCAAAGTCGATTGGGTTTATAAACTTGTTTAGTATAAAATGCAGAGGTTAAGAGCTACAGCCATCAGACTATATCCGTATCATTTGGGTAAAAAGACCCTTATGTCTTCTTCATTTGCAGTCCCTCCACTTTCAAAGGTGTATCTAGCTCCCGAAAAATCTGCGTAATATCCCCTCCCCCCCACCCCCCGCCACATCCCAATAATCAATAATAGACGCAATTATTTTATTCCATGACCTTAAACTCTATTAGGTGAATGGAAGAAGATGTTTTAATCAACAATGTAGAGGCTACATACAACTCAGTTCTTGAATACCTCTAGGTTGGCCGATAGAAAATATTTCAATTGTAGGAGGAAATCAATATGCCATAAAATTGCGGATCGGTAAGGTAAATGCCATTCAAATACACACCATGTTCACTAGCTTATTGACATAGAGAAGAAAATAAATAGCTTAATTGTATATGTTCATATATTTGCATACACTGACATTTGCTTTATTTCTTGTTACCATCATAAGAATTATATGCAAATTCAAAAGAATATGTGTGGCTTTTATAATTTGATGATGAATTGTATACTAAGGTTGGTTTGTGGCCAACAAAAGTATTTGGAAGATTAAATGGGTTTGATAATCAATTCATCTCTATGGAGACAAAATATGCAGCACATGGTCCTCTTATTGTAGGGGGAGGAGAAGTTTATACTTTATAGTCCAGAAATCGTATATTGTGTGATTTTATACGATGGTCCCAATGGAATAAAAAGTGCTTAATGTTATAATTTGACTCTCGTTGTTTTGCTAATAAAGTTTCTCAATTATTTATTTTATTTTTTAGTAAGAAAGCTTGGCTAATCACTCAAGGCTATGAAAAAAGAGTATGGTCTATATTTTGTCATAAAATAGGCTTTACCCATTTCTTTTTCTTTCTGAAGTTTTCTCAAGGACAATGAAAGGAGATGGCAAAGTTATGTTGCCATGAATTAATAATGTTCTTTTATGACTTTCATCAGGAAAAACAATTAAGGATGTCATCTTCAGTTTCTTTAGCTACACTAGGACATAGCACATTGAGTATCGTCCCAATGTGCAGTTATGGGAAAGAAGCTGTACTTAGAATATCAAATACTCCAATGATCTCCAAGGCCAAATAATTAAAATAAATAATTAGACCAAATATTCAACTTCATAAAATTAAAACTATCATCCAATGATCACTTGGTTGCTTAATGGATATGAGTTGGCACTTGGAAGAGGCATAAAATGTGGTAACCACGCATGAGGCACTGGACCGTAGTAACTTGGCATATAGTTTGAAATGCCTGGATAAAGTGGTCGTGATATGTCCTAACATAATGTTAATCAACCCAAGTGGCCAATGACTATACATAAAATAAACACACGCCAACTGTTGAAAGAGGTGTACAATACCATAGTTGATGGATTAGTGATAGGAGGTGTTATGAGGGATGCGTCTTTTTTCTCTTTTTCCATCTATACAATTCCAAATAAAACTACCTCAACAATGAAAGCAAGTTGGTGGTTGTTAAGAATGAAAGCAATATGCATGCACACACAAGTAAAGATGCAAATGGTACATCATGCACCACACGTCTTTACTTCTAATTTGTCTTGCCAACACTTTCATTATTTAAGTAGCGGGCCATCATGTTCAAGATCAAATATGTATTTGCCTTTATGATCATATTCATGTCCTAGTGATAGAAAAAAGAAATAAAATTTTCATGATGAGACTCATTTATGATTAATAATCATGAATATCGTTTCATAGAGCTTTCTTAGCTCTACTTATGGAAAATTATCTTCAATATACCTATGTAATTCAGCAACAACAGATCACTCAGATCATACACCCATGTTTCTCTTGTGTATAGACTATTATACTAAATTCTCATTTATCTGATCTTAGTGCTTAAAAATAATCAGGAAAAATTAAAAAAAAAAACATAGTTTTCCCACCGACAACTTTGTACTCGATTCAACGCACTTCCAAATCATCTATCTCTGTTGCCTTCTCTTCCATTACACAATTTTCACTCACTCACTCTCCCTCTCTCTCTCTCATTACAAATTTTTCAAAACCTTCTTTACCTTCTCAATGACCCAGAGACCTGGGGCCACAAATAAAGCTACAAATTACTAATTAAAACTATTCTTTAGTGAATATACTACCTCTTTATGTTTTCCTCCTCTCGAACTAAAACAGGAACAGCCTTAAAAAGGCTTCCTCAATGCTCTTCTTCTCCTTCATTTTCCTTCTATATTCACTTCTCCAGCCTTCTCACTCCATAGAAATACTCCATTGGTAAGTATTAAAAATCTAGAGACAGAAATATACAAGAAATATTTATATCTATGAGATCTGAGAAGATTACCTCCTGGGTTAGCTTTTATTTTGTTGATGCTCTGCCTCTTGAACCGAGAAGACTATGATTTCCCTTGCTAAGCTTGAACATTTTTATGAGAACTGAGAGATGAGATCTGCGATAGTTTGGTTGAATGTATTTCCCGCTGCTAACCATGTCGAGCTTGAATGTATTTTCCGCTGGTTTGGTTCTTTTTCTTTTCTTAACATAAATGCTGACGTGGCATTTTTCCACGTCAGTGGAGTTCGCAGACAGGCACATATTAAAAAATACTACCTACACTGACCAGATCTTGCTCACAAATTAAAAAAATATGTGTATAATTAATTTTTAAAGAAGAAAAATTATAAATGTAGTAAATAATTCTAAATATAATTACTAGACAAAATTAACAATAAATTCCATATCTGCAATATCCACAAATCATATGTCTCTTAATCATAATCTAAATAAAATTATATATGCAGTCATCCGATTCGTCAATAAATTTAAAACATAACTTGGCGAAAGACCCCGATCCTCAAGATCTCTACTATGTTGGATTTCTTTGTCCATAACCACCACCAAAAGTCTACATCTACATCAAGATTTATAGTTTCAAAGGGTAAGGTCATAGTGGGACTACTATTGTGAGATTTGGAACAGTCTCAATAAGTATAACTAAAATCAAACTTAAATATACAAGATGTCCAATGGACCTGTAGATCCAAATACCATGTTCTAGATCCAAGCAATTTATAAATCCAAAGAAAATTAAAACATCTATACCAAGTTATAGGTTTCCAAGCAACATACTAAAAAAAATCCACGTAAAGATTTACCGAGCAATAATGCTAAACATTAACCACTCGCTCAAGGGCCCTAGGACTTATGAGGAGCAACTTGAAAACAGACTCAACATCAAGTTTCAAAACATCCATTTTATTAATGTATGCACTACAATTTCTCTTAAATACATCATCCACACATCCTGGCTCAATTTGCCACACCACAAGTACGATCGTGTGTGTAACTTCATTCCAAGTGATGCCCGGCTTTGTGTCTTGTCCTTGACCATGACATCCTATGGCCTCTGTCATTAGAGAAGCCACAACTTCAACTCGAGCATTACATCACACTTGATCTCATTGCCGCCCAACAACAATCCAGGATATATCATTTAATATTATGCCCTCCTGAGTAATTAGAAGAGCTTCACCAAGACAATGTTCTATCTTGAATTGGGATCGCCATACTCACACGCCAAATTAAAACCATTTAAGCCATAAAATCCAACATCTTGGAATCAATTTACATGATAAATCACAGTCTGATAGTAAGAAATTTAGAAGCAAATAATTACATGTTATAAATAGCCCAATGATAAGAATTCAACAACACTTACATGATGAAAAATAGGGTGTGTGGAGAATTTCTAACAAGCATTCACAAACTATAAATTAAAGTAAGGATGGGAATTTATAACAGTCATTCACAAGCTGTAAATTAATGCAAATGTGAGAAATTTCAGTAACCCTTTGCAGACTAAAAAACAAAGTGAATGCGAGAAAAATTCAAATAATATAACTCAACAACAACAAGAATTAAAACAAAAAATTTACAGCACCATTTACATCCATCAACAACCATGCAATCAAGTCCCAATCAACACAAAGCCAAGTGGCCAAAACTCAACTTCACACATTCATAACATCATCCTAAGGACTACAACTGGACATCAACCCTTCCTCAATCGATTATAGATCCCATTAGACAAATAAGTCATTGCAAAACTACAAATCCACACTTCCTTCACCCAACCAAGAACCAAAACAAAGGCCAACCATGGCTCAACTTCACAATATACACAGGGGTAAACAAATGGACAACAAGCGAAAGATCTACAAACCAAGCAAGAACTCAAATCAAAGTCCAACTATGACAACTTCACAATATACACAACAAGGGTAATCAAATAGACAACAAGCAAAAGATCGACTAACCAATTGGAGTCTATCATCACATAGGCAGTATACAAACCACAAGCAATCATGCAAAGTGTTCAACCCATCAAGACATCATTTTCAAGCTTGGTCCTAAGAGAGTCGCTTATCTCCGTGTCATGGGAGAACTTTCTAGATGCATGACGGTGCTTCGATCTTCTTCTCCAAGATTGGTGCATTGTGAGTGGCGGAGGAGCTGAGTGGTGTTGAGAGGAGTGGCCTATACATGGAGAGAGGGAGCAAAATCGAGAGGAAGACATTGAGGTATGTGGTTGGTGATGAGGACACAACAAGGCATGGATGGTGGAAGACATGCTGGAGTGGCATGGGGACAATTGAAATTCAAAGTGTATATGTACATGAGAGAGAGAGAGAGAGAGAGAGAGAGAGAGAGACTGCTTGGGGCACCCGCCTGCACAAGGCTCGCATGCGGGCAGAGCGCCACATAGTTTTGGAAGTCGGGGGACGGGGCTGGGGTTGGGCCCTAGGTTTCCCTACCCTCGCGGCCTCTCTCTCTCAGATCCTCTATCTGTTACATTCTGCAGTCTTCATCACCCCAGCTGATCTGTCACAATCTCTCTTCTCTCCCTCTCATCGTTGCCCCAGGTATCTCTCTCTTTGGAAGCTCTCTCTTGCGGCTCACTAATGTCACCATGGGTGGATGGCCTTGGAGACCAATACACATCCATATTCATGTTTTTATGTATTCATTGTATGCACTCTTATATATATATATTTATACAAGGGGTGGGGGGTTTTGAACCCAAGTTTTTCATTTGGAGAACTGGGTCATATGCCATCAGGCCGGCTCTTATATTTTTAAGTTGTCATTTGCTTAGTTATTTTCTACATTCCATAATTTTATGAGATTGTTGTACTTCAATGCTTGAAAAAAAGGAGGACAAATATTACCAGTTTTCGAAATATAGCATGAATCCAAATACCTGCCCCTCACACTAAAAATAGGAATGGAGCCGAATGCATGATCAACTGGACAGATTCTTGGATATATATATATACATACGAATCTACCCAATTTTTATATATGTATATATATTTTTTTAAGAATGGGCAGATTCCAATATCATTGAAAGGATTTAGAATCGAGATTTGTTTCGAGAAGCAATATTTGAGTTTTGAGGATAATATATTTTGATGCTTGATGGTTTAGTCAAGAGTTGAATGATGGTCATGAAATGCCACGCCAAGATCAATACGGTAGGAGGAGTGCCTAAGCTAAAGATTTCTCTCGTATCATTGACTTGGAAAAATGTTCCCCATGTGTACGTTAGATGGTCGTGTCTTAAATGGAGTTAAGTCATGATGAGAGTCCATTGTTTTGGGCAGGAGGATACCTTAGAAAATCCTCTTACATTTTTGTTTGCATTGTATATCCTCTTACCGATTGCACTTAATGTGATCATGATCGACAGCATACGTAGCAACAATGATTAATGTAGATTGTGTGTGTTAGTGGGATTTCAGTCGCCTTGTTGAATATTATTAAGAATGATACAGCACAATGAAGAGGACTAGCATAACTAACCAAATGAGCAAAAACAGAATGTGGGAATATTCTTCATTGTGTATTCTGCCATGTACATATGTGACTATTTATAGTTACAAGATAATGAAAATAAGAAATAAAGAATAACCAATATGTATATACAGCTCAGCAAACGGAATAACAAAATGTAATGTCTTCCACATGCATCATCTTGGATGCGTATCAAACGGTTGATGAATTTTCTTCTTGAACTTTAATACCCCTCCCGCAAGATGAAGAGTAAATGTTAATGACTCCTACTTGGTAAGAAGTCGATTGAAAGCTGGAGAATGAATGGGTTTTGTGAGCAAGTCGGCCAATTGATCAGATGATGAAACATGAGCAGCGATTATTTGGCCTTTGGAAATCTTGTCTCGAACTAGATGACAGTCTAGTTTGATGTGTTTCATTCATTCGTAAAATACGGGATTTGCCGCAATATGCATGGAAGCTAAATTATCACAGTACAACCGAGCAGGTGTATTGATTTCAATTTTAAGATCATTTAGAAGGTATCTGATCCAGGTTAGCTCACAGGCGATAGCGGCCATTGCACAATATTCCGATTCGGCTGATGAACGAGAAATGATATTTTGCTTCTTTGATTTCCGCGAGACTAAGGAACTACCGAGGAATACTGAAAAACCTATGGTGGATCTCCTTGTGTCTGGGCAATCAGCCCAATTGGCATTTGAGAAGGCAATGAGTTCTAGTGTGGATGTTGCAGGAAAAAAAAAATTCCCTTGCCCCTGGATACCCTTCACATATTTGAGAATTTTGACAACAACATCATAGTGTGGAACTCGTGAAGCATCCATAAACTGACTTAATAAATTGACACTGTAACTTAAGTCAGGTCTTGTGTTGGTCAAATAAATCAATTTGCCAACTAGTTTATGATAAAGAGTTGGATCATGAAAGAGTTCACCAGTATCTTTACACAGTTTAATATTCGGCTCCATTGGCAAAGGAGAAGGTTTGCAAGATAATAAACCTATTTCGGCAAGTATATCTAGAGCATACTTGCATTGACATAACTGGATTCCATTCAGTGTTCGGGCAATCTCCATCCCAAGAAAGTATTTGAGTGACCCCAGGTGTTTGATACGAAACTTGGTTGCCAAAAGTTGCTGGACTGAAGTGCTTGAAGCTGCATTAGAACTCATCAAGATTATGTCGTCAACGTAAATGAGTAATGCAACAAATCAGTAGATGTGCTCTTGGTGAAAAGGTTGTAATCGGTCTTTGACTGCGTGAAACCGAATTCAGCGAGAGTAGAGGTAAGCTTAGTGTTCCACTGGCGTGAAACTTGGCGCAGACGATATAAACTCTTGTGAAGATGGCATACTTGATTGGTTTTAGCCACTGGATGACCAGGAGGTGGTCGCATATAAAGTTCTTCATCAAGATTGCCATAGAGAGATGCGTTGTTGACATCCAGCTGCTGGAGATCCCAGCCTTTGATGGCAACAATGGCTAGCAAGCATCGAATGGAGACATGCTTAGCCACAGGTGAGAAGGTTTTGTAAAAATCGATACCTTCTCGTAGGGTAAAACCTCTTGCCACCAACCGAGCCTTAGCTCATTCCACAGTTCCGTCAGCCTTGAACTTATATTTGTAAATCCATTTACAATCAATTGTTGCTTGTCATGAGGTAAATCCACGATAGTCCAAGTCTCGTTCAGCTCAAGAGCCGTAAGTTCTTGATCCATTGCCTCACACCATATCAAGTGTTTGATAGCTTGTGTATAAGATGTGGGTTTGGTATGAAGAGAAATGGAAGTGGTGAAAGCACGAAATTGGGTTGATAAAGATGCGTAAGAAAGAACAGAAGAAAGAGGAAAATGAATAGACTTACCTAAGGTGGTCAAAGATGCAGGAACCATCATCTTGGATGTCGTGGTGTGAGGATCGTGTGTAACAACATGGTGACAATGATAGTCATGAAGATATTCAGGGGCTTTTCGTGTACAAGTTGATCTTCATAGTGGGGGAGGGGTGATGTTAGGAGGGCTAGGTTGAGATGGAATTTGGTCTATGAGTGTGGGTTAAGTGGGTTGGAAAGATGAGTGATCAATTGTGGGTGTGGAATTGTGTAGGTTGAGTAAGTCGTTGGGCTGTAAGTGTGATGGGGTGGGAGTTGGGTCTGTAGTGGGGAAGTCTGTGGGTTGAGTGGATGGATTGGGAGGGAAATCTGGATAAATAAATGGGTCGGTGTAAGTGTCAACGATGAAGGGTAGAGAGGATGGGGTGGATGAGTCAGTAATGGTGGCTATTTGTTTAAGTGGAAAAGTGCTCTCATGAAAAATGACGTCTCGTGAAATGAAGATATGATTAGTGGTAAGGTTGAGTAGCTTATATCCTTTTATGCCATATGGATAATCAATAAATAAGCATTTTCGACCTCGTGGGTCGAATTTGTGTCGATTGTGAGAAATGGTGGAAGCATAGCACAAGCAGCCGAAAGTCTTGAGGTTGGAGTAGGATGATTTGATTTTATATAAAAGTTCAAATGAGGTCTTGTGGTCGAGGAGTGGGGTGGGAAGTTTGTCGATGAGACACTCTGCAGTGGCAACAAATTCAGACCAATATTTCATGGCTAAGCCTGACTGAAACTTGAGGGCTCGGGCTACATTTAGTATATGTTGGTGCTTGCGTTCGGCAAGGGCATTTTGTTGGGGTGTAGCAACACATGTAAGTTGATGGATTATGCCTTTGGAATTGTAGAATGTAGGCATACTAAATTCCACACCATTGTTGGATCGAAGAATTTTTATTTGAGTGTCAAATTGAGTTTCAACCATTGAGAAAAAATTTTAGAGCGAGATGCGTGCTTCAGATTTTGTTTTAAGTAAATAAAGCCATGTGCAGCGTGTATATTGATCGACAAGGGTGAGAAAGTATTTGTAACCATTGTAGGATTGAGTGGGGTTGGGTCCCCAAATATCAATAGAAACAATTTCAAATGGCTTGTTTGCTTTTGATTCAATTTTGAGAAATGAAAGTTTACGTTGTTTAGCAAGTGGACAGATTGGGCAAGGAGTATCAAGAGCAGTAGAATGCTTAAAATGAGGATTCAAATCATGTAAAACGTGCTTAGTCATTGAGCTGTGTCCAAGTCTATAGTGCCAAAGAGTAAATAAATCAACCTTGGCAACATTATTCACAGAAATTGAAGTTAACGGGGGGAAAATGGGGTAAACTGTTGGGGTTGGGTCTGGTGAGTTGAAGATGATAGAGTCTGTCACGCACCGTCCCCACTCCAATCGTCATCCAAGATGAAAGGGCCTGAATATAACAAGAATTTGACAAGAAAATTAGGCAACAATTGGAGTGATGTGCTAAAGATTTGGTAGATATAAGGTTAAAAGAAAAATCAGGAACATATAAAGCATTATGAAGAATTAAATCAGGGGTCAAGTGCACATAACCAATACGTGTGCAGTGCTGGAATCACCATTTGGAAGCTTTATGGTTTGATGAATAGAAGTAACATTGTGGGTGAAAATTTTGGAGCTACAAATCATGTGATCCGTAGCTTTGGTATCAATAATCCATGTGTTGGTTGTATGAGAAGTATGGTTGTGTGTGCGTGTAATATTGCAAGAAGAAATACCAAACGTGAGCGAGGGGCTTGCATGGACGTTGTTGGCAGTAGGGATGGGAGCACCATTTTGAGAGGAATGGAGTAAGGCAATGAGCTGACCATACTGTTCTTGAGTGAGTGATAAACCATTGTTGATTGTATCCTGCACAATGGAAGATTGATTAACAGAGGATTTGGACTTGGAATTAGTCTTGTGCCCAGGGGGGAATCCATTCAGTCTATAACATTTTTCTTTTGTGTGTCCAGGTATTCGATAGTGCGAACACACGGGCAAATTTGGATTTGCCTTGAAGCAACACTCCAGGGAATGTCCATGGATGTTGCAGTGAGAACAAAATAAACGTTCTCGACATGAAGTTGATTGGTTGCAAGAATCTGGTCCTTTGGTAACCATAGCAAGTGGAGCCTGTGCAGGAGTGAGTTGTCGACGTCACTCTTCTTGTTGGACCAGGGAGAGAACAGGGTTGAGAGGTGGAAGTGGATCATAAAGCAAAATCTGAGCACGAACGACATCAAAAGAATCATCAAGACCCATGAGGAATTGCATCACCTTGCCTTGATGAGTAGATTCCAGCAAGCTATTGACTGCTCCACAGGTGCACGCCGACATTGGTTCATAAATCTCAATCTCATCCCAATAACTCTTAAGCTAGTTGTAACATTGGCTAACGGAGTTAGTATTTTGTGTGGATGAGGAGATGGCTTTGGTAAGTTGGAAAATGTGAGGGGCATTTTGGATGGAGAATCTCTCCTGTAAATCTTTCCAAACAAAAGCAGCGGTTTCTGCATGAGCAATGCTCAATCAATGTTTGGGACTAACTGAATGTAATATCCAGGCGATTATTACATTATTGCAGCGTTCCCAGGCGGAATAAAGTGGGTCAGATGTAGTTGTGGGTTTGGAAATCTTTCCATCGATAAATCCTAATTTATTTTTGATGTTTAGAGCTCTACGTATAGTGCTTGCCCAGGTGACATAGTTCTCAGTTGTTAGTAAATCGGGAACTGAGGAAGAAGAAGCTAATTCTCCAGGTTGGATGAAGAACGGACTGGCAGGATGGTGGGGGTTGGCTTCGGGATTGGAAAGGGTGCGAGAATCAATCATTGCTCTGGTACCATATTAAGAATGATACAGCGTAGTGAAGAGGACGAGCATAACTAATCGAATGAGCAAAAACAGAGTGTTGGAATATTCTTCATTGTGTATTCTGCCATGTACATATGTGACTATTTATAGTTACAAGATAATGAAAATAAGAAATAAAGAATAACCAATATGTATATATAGTTCAGCAAACGGAATATTAACAAAATGTAATGTCTTCCACATGCACCATCCTGGATGCGTATCAAACGGTTGAACTTTAATAAATATGGTTGCTGGGATTCCTACCACACAATATATTCATGTGACTGCTTGGACCTTGCTGCAGGTTTTTGCATTTCACTAAATTATGACTATGCAGGTCTCTCTCTCTCTCTCTCTCTCTCTCTCACACACACACACACACAAATCCTCTATTTGTTACATGACACGGTCACCGTCACCCCAATCTGATCTATCGCAATCTCTCCCTCCCTCTCGTCGTTGCCCCAGGTATCCCTATCTTTGGAAGCTCTCTCTTGTAGCTCACTGACGTCACTGTGGGCAAATGGCCTTGGAGACTAATTCACCTCCCGGTATCTAGATAGGGGCACCCGCCCTCCCTGGACCACTAACTGAGGAAAAAGAATGGTTTTAGGGTGTTTTAAAAGGACGTCATCTCATCTTTTTTTTTAAAACCAGGGGCTGGGTTTTGGATTTAGAAAGGATCTTGGGGTGGGTCGACAAGACATGTATGCGCTCTTATATATATATATTTTTGATAGAGGGAGGTTTCGAACCCAGGCTTTCCATTTGAAGAATCGAGTCATATGCTATTAGGCCATTAGACTCTTATATTTTTAAGTTGTCATAATTTGCTTAGTTATTTTCTACATTCCTTAGTTTTATGAGATTATTGTACTTCAATGATTGAATAAACTGGACAAATTTTACCAATTTACGAATAGCATGAATCCAAATACTTGCCCCTCACACTAATAATAGGAATGGAGCCGAATGCATGATCAATTGGGTAGATTCTTGGATATATATATATATGGGAATCTGCCCAATTTTTATATATGTATATAAATTTTTAAAAAATGGGCAGATTCCAATATCATTGAAAGGATTGAGAATCGAGATTTGTTTCAGAAGCAATATTTGAGTTTTGAGGATAATATATTTTGATGTTCGATGGTTTAGTCAAGAGTTGAATGATGGTCATGAAATGCTGTGCCGAGATCAATACAGTATATAGGAGGAGTGCCTAAGTTAAAGATTTCCCACGTATACTTAGACTTGGAAACACGTTCTCCATGTTTACGTTAGATGGTGTGTCTCAAATGGAATTAAGTCATGATGAGAGTCCATTGTTTTGGGTAGGAGGATACTTTAGAAAAATTCTCTTCCGTACGTTTTTGTTTGCATTGTATATCCTCTTACCGATTGCACTTGATGTGATCATGATCGACAGCGTACGTAGCAACAATGATTAATGTAGCTCGTGTGTGTTAGTGGGATTTCGGTCGCCTTGTTGAATATGGTTGCATGGATTCCTACCACACAATATATTCATGTGGCTGCTTGGACCTTGCTGCAGGTTTCTGCATTTCACTAAATTATGACTATGCAATATGTGTTTCTGCATGCATTAAGGAGCATGATATACACTCTGCTGCGGACATGATATGGGAAACAGATCATGAATGGTCTTGAGACCATAATATTTATACTCAAATGAAAGATCATATGCAGCAACTTAGCAATTTGGCATCTTTTAGAACAATGATTTTTTTTTTTTCCCCACGAAAAGAGAGGAGGGGAAAGTACTGCTAGTTGAAGAATAACTATATCCATGCATCCTGCATAACTTTGAGATTAAGTGCGGAATCCTTTCCACCATGATCAGCGATGCAGGAACGTCCTTGATTTTGAGTTCTCTCGCTCCATAATTGGCCTGTAAACTATGCGGTTGATCACAAGTTCATTCATATTTCGAAGACGTACTGAAACCTCTCCAGATTATAGATCTATCCAAAGGTAAACTTCAAGAAATTCTGTGATCACTTACAAGTGGCCGGGTGTGGAAACATGCTGCATACTCATGTTGAACAGATTTCCCATCAACTTTAATACAAAGTTCAACACACAAAGATTTCTATATTAGTGATGCACATGTTATTTGGCGTACGTGTCAATCTATATATGTTTGCCATTAATTAGTAGAAATTTTCAGACCTCAAATACGTGCAGACGACCCTACTAAATATAAATAGCTTCATAGAAGATCATGAAGAGAGATATCATTGATTTTCTGCAGTATGTCATATATGAAGAACATAATTCCTTTTTCCAAAGCAACGTCTCATGCTTGCTAATTAAGGCGACATTTTGGGTTGTGATCAATGATCATCCATCCATCGTGTTCAAATTGCTTATTTCCATTATAAACAATCGATCTCAGAGACTAATTGTATATTATAAGTATTTATCTTGATTAAAACGTGTTCATCTTGGGAGGTTGTCATCATATATAATTTAAAACTTGTCAAGACAGTAAGACCCTTTAAAAAAAAAAAAAAAAAAAAAAAANAAAAAAAAAAAAAAAAAAAAAAAAAAAAAAAAAAAAGCTTTCAATTTTTCAATGTATAATACAAAATTATTTAGAGCCAAAGCCGTTTAATTGCAATAGAAGACAAAACAACGACAGATAATCCAAATCAAATAAAAATCTACTACGTATTTAATAGTAGTACTGATGTCGTCGATCGATCATATATAGTCCAATGATCATTATATATGGATATATACATGATCAGTGGTTGCTGTGGAAGTGAATAAAATTAATTAATATCGTCTGTCCAAACAATTTTGACGATCTGTCATTTAGAGATCAGATTGACATATGTGAGTTTTACAATTCAATATTAAACAATGTTCATGACCATGAGTAGTATGGACTCGATCACATGATTAATTAAATATGATGATAATATGGTATATATAATTTTTTTAAAATAAATAATACAAACTGCTACGTACGAGCGTGAATACGCATGATTTAATTAAAATAGTAATTAATGGAAGAAAGTAAAACAAGATAAAAGAATGCGTCCAAATTAATTATATATAATATTTAATTGGTATTTATGATCTATCTATCTAAGTAATCCACGAGGTCGCTTAATTTTTCATTACTCACTTTTCAGACAGTTCATCAAAGGTACGTCCAATATACGACCAGTCATAATTAATTATCTTAAATTGAGAAAAAATTTGTTAATCTTTATCATAATTAAATTATCATATTTGATTAATATACCAATTAATTTATAAGCCGGAACAGCCATGTATGCATTTTCCTTAAAGTTGTTAAAGGAACTAACCTAAAAGATGACCAAATTAATCAAATTTGTATATCTGTATATCCATCTGATAAATTAATTAACCACCATGAAATTCATTGAATCGATCGATGTTTGGCATGCATGCATGACTCGTTCAAACATAAGTGATCTAAAGGGCTGAATCTTTCCTGCGCTCCAGCTGGTTGAAGTACCATAAACCTTAGCTAGCTCGTGTGTGTGTGTATATATATATATATATATATATATATATGAAAAAGCTACACAATCTTTTACTATTCACACAATCTTTATACATTATATTTTTTTTAATTTTTATTATCTTTTCTTTTATTAAATATTTAATATATGGATAATAAATAGAAGAATTCAATTAGCTTAAAAAGAATAAATTAAAAAATATTAAAAATTTAAAAATGTGGTGTGTAGAGGTTTGGGAGGTTGAGTAGCATTACTCATTGATCAATTATAGAGTTTGTGTAATAAAATATTACCTGAGATAATTTCAATACCCGTCTCAATTATTACGATCTCACTCTCATAAGAAAAATTTAATTTAGTTAACTAATGTGCAACACAATTTCCAATTTAGGTATCCACATCATCTTCCAATCCGTGCTTCTCTTAAGTATCTCTTTAATTTATGTCATCCACAAATTGTCCAAACCAAAATCAGTTTTTATATGTAATTTTTATAGCCTTCACAAATAGCATTTGTGCATCACCTTCAAAGATAACATTATAGAAATTAAGTTCTTGACACAATACATTACTCTATGTACATAAGGCAGAGCATTCAGTATTACTGCATATATATATATATATATATATATATATATATATATGTATGCAACTGAAAAAGAAAAATCATGAACATGACCTCATAGTATTGATACAAATTAATAGATTACTTTGATTTTATTCCTTTCTCATCCAATTCGATCTTGAATCACTGAAAACATCTCTAAAAAATGCATCTCGAAGCATGCATTTTATTTTTTTATATATTTTTTTAATCATCATAAACATTTTTTAAAATACAATATTATTTTAAAAAAATTTCTTAATTACTAAATAAAAAATAATAATAACATTCGGATACTATTTCTACCGAAATAAAAATAGTATTTCTCTTTCGAGGCGGTTCTGTAACTCTGTTATGTATCGTACAAGGCCGGCCTAAAGCATCATGATTGCTCTCTTTTCATAAGCAGAAAGCTCATGATGTGACATGAAATATTACCGTATGTAATTATTAATGGATTATGTATATGTAAATGATAATTTTGATGAATGTAAGATGAATTTAGATTTTGACTATTCCATTTATTTAAGTCTCTACATAGGAATAGTTATTTTTTTATGATATAATAATAAAATAATATAAGATAAATTTAATTTTGACTATTCACATCAAATCTCTACATTGAATTATCTATTTATTTATTATATAGTAATGAATAATTGATAATTTAAAAATATTTAATTTTTTAATTATTAATTTATTTTATTTTATCATATTTTACTATTTTATTTAAAGAAACTGATGTGAATATTGTGGAAGTAGATAGAAAGAAGAGAGAGTTATAAAAATAATAATAAAATAAACATTTGATGAGTGAACAGTATTTATCAAATTTGGTTTAAGATTTGGATTTACTGTAGCTAAGATTTGGCCAATCCAATGTGATGGTTTTTTATGTCCTATTAGCTATTTGAAGATAGTTTTTGATGTTTAGATATTTCAATGAGGATGCTCTAACTGCTTTATAATTTGTTTACAACTATATATTAAAATAGTATACTTTTTGAAAGTTTAGTTTAATTTTTATTTTGATTTGATGGATTTAAATATTAAAAAAATATTATATTATTAAAAATTGTATATGGATGGTAATTCGGTTGTAAGGTATCACTTCTCTTACCATATTTGTAATACTATTTTTTTTTTTTTTTTGAATTTTCTATCTTCTAATAATGTTGCAATGGTACTGTTTGCATGTGGTCGTTTCAAACGTTCAATCTATCGCGCGCTTGTCAAAGGAAAATGATCGTGTAATACCTGCTTCATAATATTATATATATTGACATGATGCATTTCCTATGACAAATGCTGCTCTGCCGCCCATGTGTATCACTTCAGTATACTGTTAATTTTTTTCATTTTATTTAGTGATTAACAAAATAATTTTAAGTATATTGATATATATTTTATTATTTAATAATTAAGAAAGTGATTAAAAAATAAATTTTCTTTTTTTTTTCAAAAAAACTACTGAGCGGTACTCCCAGCGGTATGGTGGAGGCGGCATAGTAGTCGCTCCCTTTCCTCTATATATATGTCTTATAAATTAAATACAAGATTGATCATACTGATTTGTTATAAAAAAAATAAATTGATTTTTGTCATGATTCAATTGATCTAGCTATTTAAGGCTGGAAATTAACGGGGAACGTCCACTGTTTCTACAGTATTAATAAGGTCTACTTCAAGTATAAATTAAATACATCTATATATATATATTAATATCTGATCTCTCTTAAGGTCCAAAGTAATTGATCAAGATATGAAATATAATTAAACTGTAAATACAGCCAAAACAAGTGTTTAGTTAGCAATAATGATACTAGATAGACTCCATTATTTTATCTACTTTAAGAACTCAATTTTCAAATATTCATGCAAGAGAAGTACCCCGGCCCACTCCTCAATATTATTTACTTATTCCCCACAACATTCTTGAAATCGTCGATCGAGGTGTTTGTGCCTTTCGAGGATCATGACCATATGGGCAACCTGCACATATGAATCATGTGGGCATTAAATTAAACTATCGATTTATGCTAAAAGATAAGATCAGGGACCAGCGATATATATAGGTCCACCTTTTCATTCAATAATAAAAAAATACTTATCATTTTCTTGATCATCATCCTTCTTTTTTTTATATATATATATATATTATGTTATATTAAATTATTAAAATAAGTACTAAAAGGTTATAAACAGTTGCTAATAAGACATTATATTAAATTATTTTTTTTTTAATTACAGCACTTCTCACATATCTTCCGGTCTCCGTATGAATATATAGCACCCCACCTCCCCCGACCTCTTTGAAACTTCAGAACGTTTCACCAACCCCAGTGCTTTTAGTCATAAATCTCTTCATTAATGGCTGCCATTCCTCCATCAAACACCGTCCTTCCCTTCGCCATACCCCGCCAAAACCTCGGCCTCCATTCTATAACGTCCCAATTTGTAGCACCATTTTTAGGCCAAAAATCCCAATTTGGAGAACTTTCACACGACGCCACAAAAGTGCCTACACCATGCAAGGTCCTATCCAAAACAGGCGACTCCTTGTCAAGCATTGTAAGCGAGCTCGAGGAAGAAAGAACACAGAGAGTACTGGAACAAGATGATGAGGAACCACAGACCAAGGCCGCCCAGCCTGAGCACCAGCACGCCGATGCCTGGCGTGAAATCCTCGGCCAAGACGACTGGGTTGGCCTGCTCGATCCCATGGACCCGCTTCTTCGATCTGAGCTAATCCGGTACGGCGAGATGGCACAAGCATGTTACGATGGCTTCGATTTCGACCCCTTTTCCAAGTACTGTGGGAGCTGCAGATTCATGTGCCGTGAATTCTTCGACTCACTAGGAATGTCGCACTTCGGCTACAATGTTTCTCGCTACCTCTTCGCGACCTCAAACATCAATCTGCCCAACTTTTTCAAGAAGTCGCGGTGGCCAAAAGTGTGGAGCAAGAACGCCAACTGGATCGGATACGTTGCTGTTTCAGACGACGAAACCTCCAAACGTTTAGGCCGCCGTGACATAGCTATTGCATGGAGAGGCACGGTGACACGGCTGGAGTGGATAGCAGATCTTATGGATTTCCTGAAGCCAATTTCTTCCAACAAAATCCCATGCCCGGACCCAACTGTGAAAGCCGAATCAGGGTTTTTAGATCTCTATACTGGCAAGAACGAGGCCTGCAGATTTTGCAAGTTTTCGGCGAGGGAGCAGATTCTAAGCGAGGTCAAAAAGTTGCTCGATATCTACTCAAACGAAGAAGCTGTAAGCATTACCATCACAGGGCATAGTCTGGGAGCTGCGTTGGCCATTCTAAGCGCGTATGATATAGTTGAAATTGGCTTGAACGCGTTGAAAGACGGCCGAGCCGTGCCGGTATGCGTGTTCTCGTTTTCGGGGCCGAGAGTAGGGAATGCGAGGTTCAAGGAGAGGCTGGAGACTTTGGGGTTGAAGGTGCTGAGGGTGGTGAATGTCCACGACTTGGTACCCAAGTCGCCGGGGCTGTTCTTGAACGAGCAATCACCGCCAATGATGATGAAGCTGGCCCAGGGGTGTCCATGGAGTTACTCGCACGTCGGGGTTGAGCTTGCATTGGATCACAAGAACTCCCCGTTTCTGAAGCCGACGGGTGATCCGGTTTGTGCACATAATTTGGAGGCTCACCTGCATTTGCTTGATGGGTTAGTATTCATGATCAATTAATTAATCTGTTTCTCATTATCTTATGGTGATAAATTATTGAGTAATACTGCTCATAATTCTAATTCAAATCATATTCTTATAAAATTAGATAATTAGAAACTATTTATTTTACTTATGAATCTATATCTAATATCATATTATGAGATGATAAGAAAATAATAAAATAATAAATATAAATGATGAATAGATTTTTTCTTCCTATATCATACAAATTAATATTTTAGTTTTATATAACCACTAACATAAGATATATACGCAGCTTAGGATGATTAGAGTTTACTATTTTTTGTTATTTTGTTTGTGCAGATTTGCAGTAGTTTAGTGAGTGTATGTATATATATATATATATATCTATTTATTTTAATAAATGTCTATCACACATCAACAGTAATAAACAGTAATTTTTTATTTTTTATTTTTATTGTATATTTACATTTTTATCTTTGATTATATTAAAACTATCGGAAGTAGGAGTCAAGTGGGGTTAGCCAGTGACCCACTAAGAAAATATTTTACATGACTTCAATGGATGAATAGTCTGCAGATAAAATATAATATTATATAAAATAGTTGTCTCTTTTCCCCATTTGATGCTGATTTTTACCAACATCAAGGCAATAATTGAATCACTTTTTACAAACTGTAATCGTCCATCAATAATAATAATAATAATAGTTTAAGACTAGTAGGTACTACTAATCAATCTAATCACTGATTATTTTAGCTGTCTTTGCAGTTTGAAGGCTGCAATATTTTAGCTCATCAATCTAATCACTGATTATCTTTTAATTGTGTCAAGCCTTTGCATAATTCGTTTTATGACAGTGATATTCTACGTTACGATCCAAATATTTTAAACAACCAACTAGACATACGTGCCTCGTAACATCTTTTACTAGTATGTGTATATATATATATATTAATTGGGTTGTTGAATGCAAGCACATATTTCAATTGTACCAAGAATCCAATGCCAATCACTTACATGAATATATATACCCAATGTACACTAATTTATGTTCGATCTATATAAATATTTTCGGCAGAAATTCTAAAAGACTTTAATTGATTTTTGGTAATAAACACTTGAATTAACATGAATATATATATATATATATATATTTTTTTTTTGTAAGCAACTTGCAGAACATGCACTGTTTATTATATCTACAAACTATTGGATCAAGATTCTCGAGTTTTTGTCCGTTCTCTAAGTTCCGAAAATATGAAGTGCACTTTACACTTTCTAGCTAAATTATTTTATGTAATTCTCTTTGTCTCACCCAAGAGCCTTTTATCCGAATTCAAAAGGAACTTTCCAAGATCTTAATCCTTCAAGGACTACGTACATTAATGTTAAGAAGCCTAATTTCTGCAACATTTTAGTGGTCTTGCAAATAAAAGTGAGTTTTTTTTTACACTTTTTCATACTAGAAGACGTCTACTTTTTTATAAAAGGTATACACAAAATCAACTTAAGCTTGTACATTTAGGATTTATATATATATATCATTATTCATCTATATAGCTAGGCTTACGGGAGACATAAATTAATCTTTTTTATAAATTAGTAATTAATTGGAACACGTACTACTTCATGTCGTTGGTTTTAAAACGATGTATATATATATATAAAATGACTAAAGAACTCAAAGAAAAGAGTACTTCAAATGTGAATCATTTATGATCTATACATTATATGATATTGCTGCTTCCACGTGATGGAATATAATATAAATAATTAAATCTTGATCTATCTTCTCATTAACTTAATTAAACTTTTAAGATAAGTGATGATTTCACCTATATCAAAATAGAGATCCTGAATTTAATATTCAACACGTGTTTAGAAGGTAAGTAATAGTGATTTCACAATATACAGCAACTCTCCCTTTTTAGATGAACAAGAAGTCAATATAAGTTTTTACCACTTAAGCTGCAGATATTATATATATATATATATATATATATATATATATCTATCTATGTGTGTGTGTATAATTATTAAATTAAGCTGTCTGCCTAGCACGCTAGCCAAAAAAAATGAAATTTATATAAAGGCTAGAAAGGAACTACATAGGTGACAAGAAACTAAAAGACAGACCTACGATATGGATCGAGGATACGCATGCATCATCTATGGCATCTAGATCTAGGATTTTTTTTTTGTTTGTTTAAACATCGATCTAGGTATATTTTTCATGCATATTAAATTACTGCATGCTACTTGGCTGGATCGAGTTCAATATTAAAATGCCAACCATGAATATATAAATATTGATCATGCGCGCTCCCCCACCTTCACTTTATAAGCTGGCTTCTGTGCACCAAAAAAATATTAATTAATCACATGACGACTTATGTACGTCTGTCGTTAGTAGTTATATATGAATATATGTAATAAACGGCGGTCGTGACACAATATATATGTAATATATATATATATATATATATATATATATATATATAGATAATTACGTTGTTCTTACGAAAGAAAAAACGAAGACATTATAATATAAGATAGATTGGAGATAGGTTAAGGTTAAATAATTATAAGACGATCATTACAAGTCACATGCAAGCAACTTGATGCTAGTCATGGATTATTATATGTAAAGATCGAATGAGTACTTACGTTGTTAATTTTAATTTCTTTGTTCTGTAGATTAATATTCAGTACTTTAGAAACCAGCTAGGGTACGTATATTATATATACCACATGTTTTCACATTAGTTTGAATGAAATGTCAAACCTAGCTAGAAATTAAATGTCCATGAGTTCATGTGTCGTTGTCGTCGGCCACCTAGGCCAACTAACTGTTTTCAATTGATGTGGTTTGATTCATACAGTAATTAGATTGTAAAGTTTATTTTTATCGTAAAACAAATTTAACGGCATGCATGCAAGAAATTTATATACTGGCCGTAGGTGAATGGGTTGTGATAGAAAGTGAATCATGAGTACTATATACGTACGTACGTACCCTGTGTGTAAATATTTTGGTACCGGTTGCATGCAGATACCATGGGAAAGGACATAGATTTGTGCTGGCAAGTGGAAGAGATCCTGCGCTGGTCAACAAGGCCTGTGATTTCTTGAAGGATCATTACTTGGTGCCGCCCTACTGGAGACAGGATGAGAACAAGGGTATGGTGATGGGCAAAGATGGTCGGTGGGTGCAGCCTGAACGCCCAAAGCTCGATGATCATCCTCCTGATATGCATCATCATCTCCAACAATTAGACCTCACTTCTCATTAATTAAATATTTATTAACAAATCAGACTTTGTAACTGTTTTCTTTCTGGTACGTTGTAAATCATAATATATATGTGGGGAAACGTCTGTTTAAAAGAAGATCGATCTTCAATTTTCGATACTATCTTATATATGTAAAAAATGAGTACGATCATTAAACTCCTCTAACAAGCTATCTGTTCAAATTCAGATTTTAGAAAGGGAATCGGGATAATGATCCACCTCTCCATTCAAATGAAATGTGTTGAGGAATAAATTCAAATTAAGGAAGATTGATCTTATTTTCGATACTATTGTCTTATGTAAAAAATGAGTATGAACATTAAGTTCCTCTAACATGCTATCTGTTCAAATTCAGATTTTCGAAAGGGATAATGATCATTTCCCCAAAATTGAAAAGTAATAAACACGGACAAACAAGAAGCAAAGAATAAAAAGATCATTTAAGCAATTTAAAGAAAAAAAAAATTAGAAGAACAAGGCTAATTTTGGACTCACACATGACAGGTTTGACGCAAAAGGCCCATTAAATTACGTGACACGATGCAGTCTCACCGTTTCTCTTCTTTCTCACCAGCAACTAGAAACCCAACTTGTAATAATCCGGCCATTCATAAAACTCAAGATCCATTTAAGCCCAGCCTGCCTACGTAAGGGGCAAAAAAAAAAAAAGAAATACAGGTGCTAAACGCACCGTTCTGACCAAAGCCCTTATTTCCATCTCCTTCTTAGGGGTGTAACTGGTCTGGTTCGGTCCGGTTTTGGACAAAATTTAGGACCGAACTGGTATGTACCGGTTTTGCATTTTTCAAAACCGATTACGCACCGGTTACCCTCCTAAACCGGTACTCCAGTTTTACCGGTTTCTGGTCCGGTTTTACCGGTTTTAATGTACTATATTATATATTATATAATATATAAAATATAATATATTATAGTATATAATACTATAGTGATAATATATTGTAGTATATTATAATATATATTATAATTGCATTATAGACTATAATGATATATTATAGTATATTATAATATATAGTGATATAATATTAGTATAACTATTAATATGCACTATATAATATTAGTATAACTATTAATACAATAAGCAAAATGATATAAGATTTTAAAATTTAATGCTATATTAATTAGTAATTTATCATATAATACAAAACTATTTTATATATAGTTATATATTATATATAAATATTATATACAATATAAAAATTTAATATATATATAAATCGGTCCAGTCCGGTCCGGTCCGGTTTTAGAAAAAAAAAATTGAAATCGGACCGATTTTGACCGGTTTTAAAAAAACTAAAACTGGTACCGGACCGAACCAACATTGGGATCGGACCGATGCCACCAATTTGGTCCAGTCCGGTCCGGTCTGGTTTACCGGTTTATCGGTTTTTTTTACATCCCTACTCCTTCTCCTTGCCAGCAAAACCAACCCCCCCGCCTCTCTCTCTCTCTCTCTCTCTCTCTCTCTCTCTCTCTCTCTCTCTCTCTCTCTCTCTCTCTCTCTCTCTCTCGCGCTAAAACCCTAGCCTTCCTCTACCAACTGCCAAAACCCTAGCCGTCGTCTCAACACTTTGTTGCTCCATCGTCTCATCAGTCATCACTTTGTCGCTTCGTTGTCGTCTTCTCTCTCTCTCTCTTCCCAAACTTTCTCCTCCAGTCACTTTTCCTCTGCCGATCGAAGCTCTGTTCCTCGTGGCTGTCTTCTTCCACTTTTTCGCCCCGTTGTTGACTTCTACAACCCAAGGTTAGTTTTTCTCCATCTCTCTCTCTCTCTCTCTCTCTCTCTCTCTCTCTCTCTCTCTTTGACTCTGTGTTTGTGCTTTTATAACTTATGGATTCTTGTAACTCTTCCTCTGCCTATCGAAGATCCGTTACCTCGTGGCCGTCGTCTTCATCACTCTGTGTCGCTCCCTCGTCGATGTCAAGGTGTGTTCTCTGCATTTTTTTATTTATTTAGGTTGTGAGAAAACATTGTGTTTAAAATGGGTTCTACTACTTTATTGATCTGTATACTATATTTTCTAAGGATCACTGTCAATGCGCTGCTGTAGTGATGGCACTGTCTCGTTATCTGTATTAAGTTCCCTTTGGAGGTGTTTGTTCAATGTTGTTAACTGGCATTGGTGTTTGTTCAGTGAGTATAGAGGATGTTTGGATGTAAGATTTTCTTGGATTTTTAAAATTTTTTTGAAAAAATTTTAAAATGAGTTTTATGAAATTTGTAAATACTAATTAAAAATATATTTCTACTGAATTTTTTTGTGAGAGGATTTTATTGGAGTGTGAAAAAGTGATGGGGTCTAATAAAAATATGAAGGGAAGAAGATTTTGTAAGTGGGTTTTTTATTTTTTAGTTTTGTAGAAGTTGTTTTTGGAAATATGA
The DNA here is from genome assembly GCA_011037825.1 of Carya cathayensis. Lineage (NCBI taxonomy): Eukaryota > Viridiplantae > Streptophyta > Magnoliopsida > Fagales > Juglandaceae > Carya > Carya cathayensis. Next base: position 379,656 of record QGSO01000497.1, on the reverse strand, counting down.
GATTTTATTGGTTAAAAAAATGTATTTCAATGAAAAGGACTACATTTTTTAAAACAATACTTACATTTAGATTCAAAGAAAAATTGATATAAACTTTTGAAAAACTATGGTTTTCAAACATGAAAGCTGACGTAATAGCAAGGCAACTCTTTCTTTCTAATCATTGGCACATGAATTAGCATATATGAAGGAAACATCAAAACCCCAAAATCTTCTTTTCCTTATAAAAATTTAACAAGGATGACTCTAAGAGGCACCCTTTTCTGTAAAGCTCAAAAAATGAAGAAAAAAAAAGGTGGGGTGAGGGGGGGAGTGGGGATTTACCTATCAAGATTCTAGGTGGACCTTTTTGCACATGCATTAGCATATATGAAGGTGGCGTTTGCTGTGTGTTCTAATATCATTAGTTTAGTGAAATCGGTGGTTTAGATGTCACCGTTGCATTCCAAAAGGCCTATAGTTTTATATATGTATACACTGTTAATTGATTCTATATCTGAATTGTAAAGGGGAAAACAATATATAGAAGGAATTAAGCAATTAGAAGCTTCCTCAGTCAATGGCGGAGCCACGTTGGGGCAGGGCCCCCCTACAATTTGACAAAAAATAATATATATATGTGTTAATTTTTTTTATTTAATAAATAATATTAATTTATCATGTATGGACTCCTCCTCTAAAAATTATTTTAGCCCCTCCATAAAATTTAATCTGATATAAAAATGAAATAAATAAAACACATCTCATATAAAATAAAATACATAATTTTTATTATAAATAAAAAAATTCTAATTATAACTAGTAGTATTTCTAACCTTATTCCATTGTCTATATTGAAAGTGAAATAGTTAAGAATTTTGATTTAGATTCAATACTTGATGATTTTGTTTATTTAATATATTTGTATGAATGTCTTTATATTATTTCAATGATATATTGTTATTGACATATCAAATATTTTTTTCATATATAAGTTATATTAAACGTATTTTATTTATATTATAAATTTTCCTATCAAATTATTATATATCGTAAAAAAAAATTATATAAAAATAGAATAAAAAATATTTTATGTATATTGTTATAATTATATTTGCCCCCCTAGAATAAAATCCTGGCTCCGCCACTGTCCTCAGTGGCATCCTATATATTTGCAAAAGGAAATTAATTCCAATTTGCCATTATAAATACACTCACAAATCCCAGCATATTTAGAACACCAGCCCACTGATTACACCCATTCCCACTTCTGACAATGAAATTATAGTCAACCTTAAGAAATTTTCATATTTTTCAACCAAGCCATCAAGTCACCCGACTCCAAAACAAATACACAATCATAGACAACTCGGTTTCCTGAAGAACAACGAAGAAAATATAGGACAATTACATGGGTAAAGCAAGAGAGTATCTTACCCAATTCGAAGTGGTGGTCAGCTGTATTTTCGAGTGCAAAGTGGCACTGCAGCGAGATTCCACGGAGCGAGGCATGTGGCTGGACAGGGTGCGGCGGCCTCCACTAGTCACGGTGACTGGCTTAGTACGAAGAGATAGTTATTGAGAGGGGGAGTCGGAACTCTTTACATAGATAGAGAGACCAAGACAGAGAGATGAGGATTTAGAGGCTTACTAGGGTTTCGTGCGACTTCGTGAGTAGCGGAGGAGTTGGGTGGCGTGGAGAGGTATGGCTTAACCATAGAGAGGGAGAGAGAATGAGATGCAAATGGGGGAGAGAGAGTATGTAGAGCGACACAGAGCGTGTAAGAAATAGGCAAAGAGAGAAGAGAGAGACGGGCCAAGAGAAAGAGAGGGAGAGGAAGGCTTACTAGGTGGCGTTCGACGTGGAGGATGGTGTTGGCGTTATGCAGCCGCTACAGTTGCGGTTGCGGCGCAAAAGAAGAGAGAGAGAGAACAAAGAGAAGAACTGGCGAGAGATGGGACGAATAGAATGTGACAGATAGAGAGAGCCTCAAAGGGATGTATCGGAGGATTGGGAAGGAAAAATCTAGTTACAAGCACAATTGTGCACTAATCTGCATATTCATTTAATGTGATTGGTCAAAAAGTAAATTTTATTGAAAACAGTGTTAACTTAAATTTTAAGTATGAAGAAATCAGTATTGGTACGCAGATTAGTACACAACTTTACTTATATGTAGCAAAACTCTAAAACCTATTGGTCAGAACGGTGTGTTTAGCACCCGTCTTTCTTTTTTAACTTTCATGGGCTGGGTTTAAATGGGTCTTAGTTTTATAATGGGCTGGATTATTAACAAGGAAAAATGATACAATTACAACTCTCTTTTACAATTACAACATTACCATAGTTCGTGGCGGCCACAATAGCAGCAACCAGCAGGTGACAGAAAAATCCACTCACACTCAAAAGAGATTCCCCATTATCGCTTAAATGTGAACTGAAATAGGTTTTGCTATATCTTGAGAGAATGGAAAGGAAAAAAGGAAACCCGAGTCTAAGAAAAGATTTTGCTTTCGTTTATGGGATGTTTGTTCAATGGGAAAGGAACATGGGGTGATTTTTTTTTTCACGGGAGATATCGATTATGTATGGCATTATTCACGGGAGATATTGAAAATACTGAAAAGAAAGAAAGCTCAAATAAATGTGCGGTACTGCTGCTTGGTAGTGGCTTATTTATTTACTCAGTAATGTCTTGGACGTTTTAGTTACTTGCATTTCCTTTATGGAGTGGTATGTGTGGTGATTATAATTACTCAGCAGGCAAAACGTCTTTTCTTCAATAGCTGCAGTGGTGCTTATCTCATAAGAAGAATACGTAGTGGTTTAGCTCTTCATGGGAATCATAGAAAGCTTATTAGGTGAGCTGAGGTTCATTGTGGAGGTCAAGTCGTACAGCTGGGCAAGTACAAGTATAAGTAGAAGTGGGCGTGATGATCAAAGTGATGTTTCTTCTTTTCTGAGGAAGGTAGTAAGTAACCGCATGGGGTTAGCACTGAAAGAGTTCCATACATACATATATATATATATATACACACAGTAGGAGCAAGACACGTTTATCTAGTTTAATGAAATAATTATTTAAAAAATAGTATATATTTCATAAAAATTTGATTTCAATCAATAATTTAAAATATATGGAAAACAAATGTGAAATCTATCAAATATTTGAGGTAATAATAGTTAAATAGAGTATAATAATTACATGGTTGTATAGATTAAAAGATAAAAATATTTATTCAAAATATAACATAGTCTAATGCATATTTATAACATCGATAGTTTTAGCAAAGTTTCATGTGCTAAGTTTAATACAAGCCCAACAAAAACATTAGTTCAAAATATAACATAATCTAACACATATTTATAGCATTGATAGTTTTAGCAAAGTTGCTTGCGATAAGTTTAAAACAAGCCCAACAAAAACATCAGTTCAAAATATGACTCCTTTGATGTTTTTATTCTGATCCATCATTTATGTCATCATTTACAGCATCAATAGAGACGACATTGAAATTCTTGTACTGCTTTTGATTAAGTCAATCGAGGTCTACTAAAAGTTCAATATTTTCGTAAATGAATATATAATATTTTCTTGCAAATATTAAAGTATGAGAGCACACCTTAAATTTTATTACTTATAAATAAAATTACACATTAATCTATATATTAATATTAATTTTTTATATTTAAAATTTAAATTAGTATTATTTTTAATAAAATTTTATTTTCAACCAATCTCGTTTAATTGATACATATATTAATACTAGTAGTTGGGCAACGTCCAAGGGACGTTCGCCCAGTATATAGAAATATTATTTTTATTAAGAAAATATTTTTGATTAATAATGTAATGATTTTAGAAAAAAAAAATATAATTTCTAATATCAAATAGTAAGATAGACTTAAATCAGTTTTAAAGCATTTAGAATTAAAATCTTATTATTTACTACTGCATGTGCTCCTGGGTATGGCCCGAAACAATAAATACGTGAAAAAAAAAAACGAACCTTGAACCAAAATTATGCAGCACAGGAAACAAACCGTTAACAGTAAAGTAACATGTGTGTATAGCACATTTTTTTAGTTTAATAAAACGATTATTTTAAAAAAGTGATATAATTTTTATAAAGAAATTAAATACTAAGGTTTTTATAAGATATTATTATTTTATTTTAATGTTTCATAATGAATTTAAATTGATAAATAAATAATATTTTATTGAAATAATTGTATTCGTAAATGTAGTTGGTAAATATATTTAAACTTAATTATTTTACATTTCTCTTTGTTTATATAGAAATGAATAGAAATTTTAAATCACACATATAAAAATAATAGAATATAGAATATATATTTATATAGATATATATTTAATAGAATATATATATATATATAAATATATATATATATCTAATATACATCCTAAATAAATGATCATCAATGCATGAGTTATAGGATTGATGCACAAACTTTGATAACTATGAATTTATTCATAAGTGATTGAGGAGAGAGATTAAAAAAATAAGAACTTTTAATAAGAGAGAGAGAGAGCCACTTTAATTTATTCATGTAACTAACAGCGTTAATTTTAAAGGTCAAACAACAAAAACAGTTAAACCAATAAAATTCCGTTAGATAGCCACTTTATATATATAAAGATATAATTATACTTATAATTAAAATTTTCTTTTTCTTATATATATATATGCATTTGAATTTACTCCAAATATGTAGACTGAATTAAGAGGACTTTTCTTCCACAAAGAATGAGAAAGGCATACAAGGATATATACATGTTGAGAAATGTTAAAGCTCCTTAATTTTGGAGATTTTATTTTTACCGAATTCTTTTTATTTATATTTTTTATTTTTACTTAGTGATTAAGTAAAATTTGTTAAGTGATGTGAATTTAATAAAAAAAACATTTAAGAAAATAAAAAAATCAAAATTTATAAAAAAAAATATACTTTGGTGAGTTTTCTGTACCTTTTTTCGATACCTATAGTACTGCTCATACATATTTAGAAAAATGTTGAAAGCGTGACGTTATTGGGTAAGTGCTTGTTTGTGATTGAGATTAAAAGTTTAAAAAATATTTTTAATCATTTAAAAGTTTTTTTAAACAAAAAATGATATATTTGATAAATTTATAAAAGTATTTTAATCATTTAAAAAAATTTTAAAATCTACTTTTAAAAAAAATATCAAATTGAAACTTTTATCGAAAAGCTCTTGTAGATAATTATATATTTTTAAAAACTTAAGACAATTGACTTTAAAAGTACTTTAGATACAAGTTTATTAAACAACAAATAATTTTTGAAGTATAGAACTTATTATTTAAGTTATAAGTTATAAACTTTAAAGTTATAAGTTATATTTTTCACTGCAATTTTAAACTTACACTAAGTATATCATTTTTTGAACATAAAGTTTATCATTTTTTGAACGTAATTGAATAAAAATTTTATGAAATTTTTTTCATCTAATCATTATCAAATTATTATAACTTTCTCAAATTTCAGACAAAACATAAAAAGATAATTCAATTTTTTCAAAATTCAATACAAAAAATTATATGAAAAAAATATCTTTTAACTCTCTTTTAACATTATAATTTTTTATTTAACTTTTTCTCTCTCATTTTTTAAAATTATATAAAAATCTTTTGGACCTTACATTTTATACATTTTACTTTTTTGTTTGTTTAGTGCCAATACCAGCTACCATTCTTGAAAAACATGGCCAAAGAAACCTCATAAAAAGAGTGGATAATCCAGTTTAGCATAGATATAGACGAACTAAAACAACAATACCATAATAAATTTAATATCCTATCAATTGATTTTGGAAAAAAAATATGAAACATGTTCATCAACAAGTAATATTGTATAATTTAAGTTCACTTCATTCCCGAAACTTCTATTAAACTATATTTATAAACTTGTATCAAATTTTTTTAGATTGGATGGATATATAATGCATGTTGGATTTTTTTATTAAAATAGATGAAGAAATAATTAGATGTGATGTCCCTATGTTCTTTGTATTTTAAATAATTATTTTATTGATTATTCTTGTAGGTTTTTTTTCGGATTAGGCCTTTTATTGATGGCTTTGTGTGTGTTTTATTCTGTTGGGCCGATAGTGTGCGTGTGAGGGCCCAGCCCGTGTGATTAGGGTGCTTAGCCCTAAGCCGAAAACGGCGTCGTTTTGGAAAAGCTATCGTTTACCCCTCTCCCCCCTGCTGCGCCGAACCTCACTGCCCTTTCCCTCTTCTATTTTTCTTCTCTTCTCTTCGTTTTTCTTCCCTCTCCTTCTTCCTTCATGCCCGAGCCCCTTCATCGTCACCCACCTCCTCCATTGAACCACCTCCACGCATCCTCTTCTGTGAGCCCATCTCCACCGATCTGTGAGGCCATCTTCATCTTGTGTTAGACGATCCAAGGTATGATTTTTATTTTTTATTTTCGTTTGAAGGATCCGATTTCTTTGTTTTTGAAAAAAAAAATATGGGTTTCTTTTTTATTTGTATGTCATGATTGATGGGTTTCTTTTATTTTACTTCAGGTTCGGATCTCTCACTCTCTATTAGAAAGGTTCAATACCTTTGCACTGATCTTTATTTTCTCTGTTTCTCAATCTAAAAGTAACTTTTTAAGCTATTTGCATGTTGCATTGTTATGCTTGTCACGAGTATAATGAAGTCTTACACAAGGATGCATCCATTATGTTTTAATTAGACAAATCGATAATTTTGTGTTGGAGAGTGGCCCTTCGCATTAGTAGTTGAATCTTGATTCAACTTGACTGTGTGGCATTTGGATACTCAGAATCGTAGCTTAAATTATTATCATTTTGTGTTTAATAAATGATGCATACTTCATGATATCATTTTCATGCTGATGTTTATTTGCTTAAATTATATTTTTGTTAAACAAGTGGATACAGAGATTCAAACTTCCAGCGCAGCTCCTCCACATAGAGTATAATTTCTGCCCCTTTATGGAGAAAATATGATGGTTATATGTTTATTTCGATGCTTGTAATGTGTTTTGAGTATTGGGAAGATTTGTGTGTGTACTTGGATGTTAATGTGTTTGAGTATTGGGCAAGGGTTGTGTATTTTTTTTTTATGCGTGGCGTTGGTTTGGGGATTTTACATGTTACGGGTTGGGATTTTTGCATTTTTCCCGAAATTTTATTTTTACATGATGATATTGGTTTTTCCTTTTCGAATCTGCAGATATGTTGTTGGTTTCCATGTTCTAGTATATTTATATTCATTCTCAAAGCATCATTAGTTCAGAGAAATATACCATTATTGTTCTGTTTGGTACAATAATGGCTTGATATGTGTCATTGTGGCTTCCATTTTTCAAAGTAATGGCTTGATATGTGTCATTGTGGCTTCCATTTTTCAAATTAATGGCTTGATATGTGTCATTGTGGCTTCCATTTTTCTAAGTAAGAAACTTGCCTGTTCTGAAGAGTCTGTCTGAACTTATGCTTTACCAGTGTACCATATTCCATCTATCTGGGGCTCTTAGATATATACAACTTGTCTAGATTTTGTACAAGTTTTTAATACTGTATGACACTACAATTGCACTTTTGTTTTGCAGAAGCGGGATTTGTCTTGTTAAAGATGAATTTAATATCTCAAAATCTTCCCTCCAAAAGTAGAGCCAATAAGACTAAAAGGGAGGACGCCGATGAGCCTTCATCTCTGCGAGGGAATGAAGATGCTGAAAATGAATATTTGGATATTTTAAGGATGACTAAGAGAAAGAAAGAACGCAAGGAAGAGGATGAGAAGTTGGCAATTGAGCAAGACAGAGAAATGAAGAAGCTGGAGAACTCTTTGTTCGGGTCCCTGTATTCACCTGTCGAGTTTGGGAATGAAGACGAGGAAGACACTCGAGACTGGGCTGAGAATGGTTCTGCTTTGTTCATCATGGACCGAACTGCAAATGGTGTGCTCTCTGTTTATGAAGAGGATGCAGAATTCCCAGAAAGAACTAATGGTGAGGAGGAATCTAAGCAAAGAAAACCTGTCTGGGCAGATGAGGAAGAAGAAAAAACCAAAATAAATATTGCTCAAGTTAACAGATTAAGGAAACTGAGGAAGGAAGAAGATGAGAGTTTGATTTCTGGTTCCGAGTATGTGTCAAGATTGAGGGCTCAGCATGTTAAGCTTAACCCCAGCACAGATTGGGCCAAACTTGACTCACGAGCAAGTAATGATACATCTTTTGATGATGATTTATCAGATGAAGAGAATGGGGCAGCACTGGCCCGTGGTTACGAGGATGTTGAAACTGTTGAGGATGTCCTTCGAACAAACGAAGACCTTGTTGTGAGAAGCAGTGCAAAGTTGTTGCCTGGACTTCTTGAATACTCGAGACTTGTGGATGCAAATACAGAGGATCCTTCTAAAGGTCCAATTAATGCAGTTCAGTTCCATCGGAATGCTCAGTTGCTACTTGTTGCAGGATTGGATCGGGGGCTTAGATTTTATCAAATCGATGGAAAACGGAACACCAAGATACAAAGTATTTTCCTTGATGATTGTCCCATTCGGAAGGCATCTTTTTTGCCTGATGGTTCTCAGGTTATTATAGCAGGAAGGAGAAAGTTCATCTATAGCTTTGATTTAGTGAAAGCAAGAATTGATAAAATAGGCCCTCTGGTTGGCAGGGAGGAGAAAAGCTTGGAATTTTTTGAGGTTTCCCCTGATTCTAGCACAATTGCATTTGTTGGAAATGAAGGTTATATCTTGCTGGTCTCTTCCAAAACGAAGGAACTGATTGGGACACTAAAGATGAATGGAACTGTTCGATCTTTAGCTTTTGCTGATGATGGGCGACAATTATTGAGCTCTGGTGGTGATGGACAAATCTACCACTGGGATTTGAGAACAATGGCTTGCATCCACAAGGCTGTTGATGAAGGTTGCTTAAATGGTACGGCTCTTTGCACTTCCTCGAATGGAAAACTGTTTGCAGCTGGTTCAGACAGTGGTATCGTGAATATTTACAACAGAGAGGAGTTTTTAGGGGGCAAGAGAAAACCTATGAAGACCATAGAAAATCTAACCACCAAAGTGGATTTTCTGAAATTCAATAACGATGGTCAAATATTGGCGATTTGTTCTAGCATGAAGAAGAATAGTTTGAAGTTGATACATGTCCCGTCATTTACGACATTCTCAAACTGGCCTCCCCTCAACAAGTCCCTACATTATCCACGCTGTTTAGATTTCAGCCCTGGTGGTGGCTTCATGGCTATGGGAAATGCAGGTGGAAAAGTGTTGTTATACAAGTTACATCATTACCATCAAGCCTAGAGCCAGGTGTGAGATAGTACTTCATGTTGTATGCCGGGAATCCGTTCTTTATCTGTGGACTCACTTAATATTGTAGTAATTCTAGCTTGTAGTATTGGTTGCAGAAAAGATTTCTGCAATAATTTTGCTCAATGATGGCTTGTATTCGTTTTGTTGCACTAATTTTTTTTCAGATTTAAGATTTTTGTAACTTAACCAGTTGATTCTTTGTACCGAGTGCAATCTGATGCTGCTGGCATTATTTGATCCTAGCCACCTTTTTCAGCTGGACCGTGCATGATCCCATTTTTAAACTAGTCAATCTTTGCTTTTCTGCACATACAGAGAGTTCAGGACTTCCATCTCAACGAAGTTTCGAGCTTCCATGCAGCATCGATTGAATTCTCTTTATTTTTATTGCTTTTTTCTTTGGTGGATTTACTGCTTTTCGTGCATCCTCCTCTGACTCAAAATTATACGGACTAGCTATCACGAATGAATGAATCAATAAGTTCCCCCTTCCTGAATTACAGAACAAGAATCCGAACACTCCAGACACACCACTAATGACTTCGTTTTCTAATTTCATATTGCTTGATTTGAATTGAATGAAAAATATTTTCCCTTATCTGGGCTTCTTTTAACATAATAATCTGCAATCCTCCATCTCCTTAGTGGCATTAAGATTCAAGGAAATCTTGATACCCAAGCCCTTGGTCTTTAGTACTAGTAGTGAAGTTCTCAACCTTACGTTCCTTGTGGAGATGGAAAAAGAAGGTTTGGGGGGATTCTTTTTGGGTGGGAGGCAAGAGAAGCATTAATTGAAACATAAATCTTTATTTAAAGATAATTTAACAAAACAGTTAAAAACCATGACTTACAAAATAACACATCATTGACTGACATGCTTTCCATTTCTAATGTACAAAGAGGTCGGCCGGATCCAGAAAGAGAAAAAGAAAAGGAAGAAACCTGTTCCTCGATGTAGTGGGAAAGAAGAAAAATGTTGAATCCGTAATCGCAAATTTGCAGTGCCACCCATCGCCAAGCAGAGAAATGCAAAACTTTTAGGACAGAATTATAGAATTATCACTGTAGAAAACTGAAAGGTTTCACTCGAGTTTCTCGATGGTCCTCTATTGAGTCAGCTTCTAAGTTCTCCAGCAATCCATCGACTATTCCGCAGTAAAAACTGCCCGCAAGCTCCCAGATGACAACCTGCCCAGTTGGCAAAGGAAATCAGCAACCTAGCACAGCCTACAGTGACCATTTAAAAAGTTACAATACCAGCCCACAAGATTGACCTTCGGCATATAAAAACCAATGAACAATTATTTTATATAGTAAACCCAACAATGGTTCTGAGAAGAAGAAGAAAACCAATAATATGGACGAAAGTTGGTCTTATATAGCATTCTCTCTCTCTCTCAAAAAAAAAAAAAAAAAATTACTGATAAGCTGTCTATTGCCACAGTTTAAATATATGATGGTGGTGTGTGAAATACAGCATCAAGGTAATTTTATACAAGCCTCTTAATTGTGAATAAGGTTCCTACAATTTTTCTTTGAAAATTCAAATGAACTCTTTTCCAAGTGATATGCGTGTGTGTGTATGTGTGTCTACATATATCTACATATAATATATATATATATATGCACGCCTGTTCAAACCTTAAAAGACCAGGTGCACTGAGCAGCAGTTGATCTACACTAATGCTAAACGCCTGATGCAGCTTTGGCCTCACGATCTGCCTTTCCCTGGAACCAATTTGAGCAGCAATAGTAATATGAGACTGAGGAATACTTTAGGATCATCAATAAACAAAACCAGATCAGATTAACGGCTTGAAGACCTAAGAATTAATTATATATATTTTGTTGGAACAAAAAAAACTCTTATCCAGAAGCAGCGACAACGCGACTAACAAAAAAAACTCTTAGCCAGAAGCAGCGACAACGCGACTAATTTAACCTCTTAAAAAAAAGTCGGAAAGAGAGAGAAAGGGGGGGGGGGGGGGGAGTATCTCATTATTGCAGAAATCAAAGTCTTGGTTGGCAAAGTCAGAGATTGCAGACTGACTATAAAATGAAAATCAAGAAAGAGGGTCTGTCTTAAAAAAACCTCAGATGTCTTCCGGATCTTCCTTGTAGGAGTTCTCATCGTGACAAGCTCCTCAGCTGCGGTTGGGTGAATACCTACTGTGGCATCAAAGTCTGCCTTGGTCAAGCCAGCTTTCACGGCAACCGCAAATCCCTGGGAGTGTAATACATTATGCAGCCACATGAATAACCAAAATAGTATAAATAACTGAATCTAGAAAAGAAGGGGGGCATTATGTCCCCAAAGACAGAAACCTGCACAATTTCTGGTGAATCGTCTCCACACATGTGCAACCCCAGAACTTTGTTTGTTGTTGCACAGACTACAAGTTTCATGAAGACCCTGTCCGGGAGCCCCGAGAGAGTAGCCTTTAAGGGCCTGAAATTTGCTGTGAATATATCAACGTCACCATATTCTTGTATAGCCTGCGTATATCCATGAAAATCAAGCACTGAAGGGCAATCTTTAAAGTTGCTGATATGCCAAATACACGTTACCTGTTCTTCGGTAAGGCCGACTTGTCCAATTGGTGGCTGGGAAAACACAGCAGAAGGCACATCTCTACTCAAGGGGGCAAAAAAAGCTAAATATTAGTTCAGACTATTGACCTATTCTAAGGCCACGTTTGGACGTTGAGATGAAATAAGAAATCTCTTAATAGTAGTGAAATAGTTTGTGAATAGTAGTGAAATGATTTGAGTTAAGATATTTTATGGGGTTTTGGGAAATGAAAGACAAAAAGTTGAAAAAATATTATAAAGTTAAAATATTGTTAGAATATAATTTTCAAAGTTGAATTGTTTTTTGTGTTTTGTTTGGAAGTTTGGAAAAGTTGTAATGGTTAGGTAATGATTAGATGAAAAAGTTAAGATTTGAAATTTAAAAGTATTTATGTTTTAGTAGTGTTTGGATGTTGAGATGAAACCATCTCATCATCCAAACAGGACCTAAATCTGTCCAAACTTCATAGTCAAAGAGGAGCAAGAATGTCACAACATGTCGCACATGCCTATTAAAATGGTCTTATAAGCTTAAGCAAGCAGATCTTGAGTGTTTGAGCAGCTCTCACATCATATATGCTTTTACTTATCCCAAAAAAGCACACAAAGCCAAGTAAACAATGTTCACAGTACGAGGCATGAAATTGACAGTAAGGGCTCATGTTACTGATATCTGGTAATTTTCTTTAAAAAACTAAATTATTAATTAATAAAGGTTAATCTGCACTTTGTAGACATCCTTTGGAGCATTTTTGGAATTAAGAAATAAATACTACTTGATCATCAGATGGAAAGATACCTATAGTCAGGTTTTGTTGGCTCATTCTGAAACAAAGTTTTTGTTAATGCCATTCCCTCCATCAAAGCAACCGGTGTGAGATTCAATCTATCTGTAACATCTCCAACTGCCCAAATGGAAGGTATTGATGTGCAGGAGTATTCATCAACCTGAGGAAACAGTAAAGGGAAACATTATATTTGAAGGAACAACACCTAGATATAGATACAAACAAATAAAAAGAAATTGAAAAGAAAACCTCATAAGTATCATAATAGACTACCTCTATTGCTCCATTCTTGGTCATTTTCACCCCAACTGTCTCCAATCCCAAGTTCTGCAATCAATTTACAGTTTGATAAGTGATTTTTTTTTTTCATACCATCTGACATTTACAAATGCTTTAAAACTGAATGTACGAGTTATATAGTAGGGCATCTTCAGGTTACCAACTTAACACTTTCCCAGAATCACATCAAATCAGTTGATGAAAATCCTGGAATCAAACCTATTCCTTCATGTGACAATATAACAATGGTAATCAATAGCACATGAAGAATTATGTACCAGGGAAAAGCAAAGTACAGAGAAATTTAAAAACCTTTGTATTAGGCCGACGTCCTGTTGCAAACATCACATGCGAAAAACCTTCAACTGTTCCTTTATTCGTCTTCAGAGATAACGACCCATCAGCAGATTTAATGATTGCTTGGGGTGACTCCTCGGTGTGGAACTCAATTCCTCTTAGAGACATTTGTTCTTCAACAAAATCTCTGATCTGCAGGAATAAAAGGCACAAGTTTGGATGCGAAAACTTTCATCTTGACAATGTTAAATGTTTTTGATAGGGACAATGTTAAATGTTATTAAATGTCCACTACTATCACCATTCATGTTTCTCACCTCTTCATCAAAACCCCTCAAAACTTTTTTCTGCCGTATGAATACATGGACACTAGATGTTAAGCCATTGAAGATGCCAGCAAACTCCAGGGCAATGTATCCACCACCAACAATTGCTATTTTCATAGGCTTTGAGGGCAAATCAAGCGCAGCATCTGAATCTATTGCATATTCACTTCCGGGAATTTCAGGGATGAAGGGGCGGCCACCTACTGAAACTAGAATGTGTCTTGCTGAATACAGCTTCCCATCCACATCAACTGTGTGTGGGTCCACAATCTGTGGTTATTTCATTGTGATTAATGCATTGCTTGCAAAAAAGTAAGGTAAACTTGAAATTATATGCACCAATAGGAAATGGAAAGTAATAATCAAGAAAGAAAGAAAACTCTATTATATGAAGATAAACTCCGAGCATCATCCCACCTTTCCACGACCTTCAATTAATGTAACACCAGCATTTTTCAGAATGTTCTTGTAAATACCAGTAAGCCGTTGCAACTCAGCATTCTTATTAGCCATCAAGGTGCTCCAATCATGCTTCGGTTCAGCCTCATATTTCCATCCAAAACCATGACTCTCTTCAAATTCATGAGAAAATTTTGATGCATACACTAGTAGTTTCTTTGGCACACATCCACGAAGTACACACCTGCATCAGAGAGTTTTTTGCAAAAATATTCACAGGTTCATTTTTGTATATTATTTACGTCATAAAAGAATAACACCAAGGAGGTGTATCCAAAACTGCTTATTAGTACATCATCTAAAACGAGTAACACTGAATTGCCTTGGTCAAAAGAAATACAATGATAATTAATCCAAGGCAACACTGAAGTCAAAAGAGAAGAGGTGGATTTGGCCAGCCAAACATGTAGGGTACGCAGGAAAGATAGTCATTGTGGCCACTTGTCCTACACTGACTGAAAGGTCAAAACTATAAATTTTGATATGCTTTTAGATCAAGGAAAACTCATTTCACCCCATCAAAGGTCCAGTCATTCCTCTCTATTCAAAAGCACCGAAACAAACACAAAGGAACTGTTCTCCAACCTGCTCGGCCGCTCTTTTGGCATTTAAAGGAAATGGTTACCAAAATTATGAAGAGATAGATTCCAACCAACAAAATATATTGAAACTCATTGTAATTCAAATTCTAGAAACCTCCATTTACAAGGATCCAATTAAAAGGACACAAACAAATGAAAATAAAGCTACTGTTGTTCTGAGGTTGGGTTTTGAGATGAGAGTAGATACACACGTCGGGGATAACAGAAGCTCAAATGATATTAGTAATTACAATTAAAGCATTAGTAGCAAAACAATATCATATTCCTCCAATCATTTCCAATAATAAGTCCCATTCAATTTGCGATCGTAAGTAACCCTACGCACCTATAAGCCTCCAAATAGCAAGTAAACACCATTAAAATCTCGAGTCCCAAAAAGAACACCAAAAGAAAAGGGTAAAGAACATTCAATCCCATCCCGTGACTCAAATTTCATTAAAAGAAAAAGGAAAATTAGAGCCTTGAACAGAATTTCCAAATCCCAATATTGCTACCACACAAAATCTTAAAAAAAAAAAAAATCACTTCAAGAACATAAATGATAAATCCAAAAACCTATATGAAAAGAGAGCTTTAAAAACACTATAATCTAAAACTTACGTCCCGCCGACACCTCCAGTGGTTTCGGAAGAAATGGTGGAGAAAGGCAGCTCACAGATAGCGACAGAGGCCCCAGAATTGGAGGCGTAGCGGGAGGCGCGGACACCGCCGCTGCCGGCACCGATGGTGAAGAGGTCGAAGTCATAGTGTCGTGTCGTCTCAGCGCCATTCACGGACTCCGCACGAGCAGAAGCAAAGCCACGGCGGCGGCCGCGGTAGTGAGAGAGGGAACGGCGGTGTTGGAGAGGAAGGCAAGTGAGGATTCTGGGGTCGGAGAGGAAGCGAGAAGAATAAGAAGAAGAAGAAGAAAGAGGAAGAGAGAGGGAAAGTGGTATGGAAAACTTACTGTAAAGGGTTCGGAGGGATGGTGATGAAAAGGAGTTTGTGAGCTTTGGAGTGGTGAATGTGAGAGAAGTTGCCATTGGCTTCTTTTTGATGCTTCGTTCTCTCTATCTGTGCTTTGATTTCAATAGGAACACAAAGATATACCTTGTGCTCTCTGGGTGGAGATGATTTCAGGCCGTTAATCATACGTGGAGATCATAATAAGTTTTCGGGTCAAACATGAGTTTTTGTTAGTACAGGGGATTGTCTTCGAATTAAACCGACGTTATCGAGACTTTGTTGTAATTTTCCGCTTCGTTTGTTTTAACACGTATCATTTTATTTAATTATTATAATATTTTTAATTTTTCACATAAAATAAAATAAATAATTTAATTTTTTAAAATTTTAAATAATAATAATATTAAAAAAATATTATAATAATATTTTATTCAATTTTTAATTTTTATCTCAATTCATCTTATTTTATTTGTAAAAACAAACAAGATTTAAAATAAATGTAACATATCTTATGAATTTATGTTAATTTATAAATTTATTTTTATAAAATCTTTTTATAATTATAACATTTCTCATTTAATAACAATAGTAAGTCTAGGGTGGTGATATATATTGGAGTTGCAGTTGGTGGAGATAACTTTTGCTTTAGATTTGCCAGGAAGCTGGTTTATTTGAAGGATACTGCTAGCAGGCCACCCAGCGGTTATCGCTTGCGTGCTTGATGGTATATTTAAAATTTTTTTTCTTTTAATTTATTTTCAACATTTTTTTAACATTCTTGATTATTAAGAAAAAAATAAAAAATAAAAATACATTTTTACTAATAATTACTTCTATAATCATTAAATAAAAATAAATAAATTAAAATAATCAAAAGTTTGTTTCACTGGCATTTTCCTTATTTGAATCTCCATGTCAGAAAAATGTTGCTCTTATGTGGAGTACACTGTTTAAAATGGTGCTGCTGTGATGAATATCATTGCTGTTTTAGTGCAGAATTCCAGTTGTCATGTGATGATGTTTGTTTGCTGCATTTAGCTATTGCCAATTACTTTGTTGGATGACCATTCTCAACTCATTGGGTTTACATTTCTATTTTCCTACTGGTGGACCGGTGGTGGTGTAGTCTTTATGTCACCCTATTTTGGTGAGATGTTCCGATTGTGGGGGAAAAATAAATCAAATCCTTGAGAATACACTTCCATTCCTTGCATTTTCAATATGAATAATGATAGATATAAATTCTAAATTTACAAGTCTCGCACGCACAAACCTTTTATAAAAAAATATATCTCATTATGAAAATATAAACACTAGCATGCCACCTGGAGCATACAGCTCCACTTGACCGTTGGTCTTTTTTTTTTTTAACTTAATGATTAAAAAAAGTAATTTTAAGTATATTTATGTATTTTTTTAACTTAATGATTAAGAAATTGATTAAAAAAATATGAAAAAAAAAACAACAACAACTGGGTGGTACATCTAGCGGTATGCTCAAGGCGGCATAGTTGTCGCACCTTTATGAAAAAAATGTGAAAATCTATTTTTTCTTAGTAGCACCCACTTTTTTACAAAAGAGTTGTGCAAAACTTGTATATTTGCATTACCATTTTAAAAATCAATTAAATATGATAACTCTTTCTTATTTTTGTCAAATATGACAGTATACAAGTAGTTTTACAATCTGACGTATTACATCAAACTATGTCAATTTATAGGTTTATTTTTGTAGGATTTATTTGTGGTTAAAGCATTTCTTTTTCCAAATACACTATATAGTTGGTGCCACCTTAAGTTTAACAATTATAGGCATTGATGAGGGATTAATTTCTAAAGTTGTTGGAGAACCAATCTATATATTAACAATGCAACAAATATGGATTTTTATTAGGGATGTCAAATCATGTTAACGGGTCATATTCGTGTCATGTCAAAGCATGTATTTTATACTATATAGGTCAACACTGACCCGACCCGTTAAGTTTATCGTATCAAAATCTCAAACCCTAATAAGATCTATTAACGTAACAGTCGTGTTGTGTCAACCTATTTTGACTCATTAGTGAAAATTACGAAATAGGTTAACACGACACAATACGACCCGTTTCAAATTGTTTATGTAAATGGGTTGAATAAGCCCAAAATTAACCCGTTTGACCTTATTAAATTTAACATAATTTTATATAAATATTAAAATCATAATATCTATAAAAATTATAAAACTAACTACAACTCCAAAATTACAATCCAAACAATAAAAATATCGAAATTGAAATTCTAATAATTTTACTTCTAGGTATAAGGGAATAATTGTAACTTTAACTTTCTTAATGTGTCATAATGGGTCCAAATTGGTTGACCTGTTATCAACCATTTTAAGCAATCGTGTCTTAACGGTCAACCCGTTTTGACCCGAATCCATTAAGACTAAACCCTAACCCGTTAGTATCGTGTCGTATTCGTATTGGGTTAACGGGTCGTGTAACATATTGCATGCCACCCCTAATTTTTACGATGAAAAATGTCTGTTTTTCCATCTTAATCTTTTGTAATACTAATACTGTTAGAACTAAGGTGATCATATGGTTAATTAGGTTTAGTTAGCTCAAGTACTACTGAGCAAAGCTGGAATCTTCTGGGGATTAGTTTGCTAGCAAGTAGCAAAGCTTAGCTCTGTCATATATATACAAAAGTTGTATGTAAAGATCAACTTCATGATCATCTGTATAGAAGTTCGATTCAATCGAATACATTACATTTTGCTTTCTATTTTCTTTGTTCTTCATGTTCTGGAAGTGCATCTTTGATCTTAACCTCGTTCTTATAGCTTCAAACTTCTTCATGGTATCAAAGAAAAAAATGATTTTCCTGCACAATTAATATCTACCATTTTCTTCAATATATATCATGTCTCGTTCTTATTTCTCCATCGATCGTGGAGATAGTCCTGGATCTATATATTACTGACGATTCCATTTTTAAACCTTGCTTTTCATCAAACCCTTTGTATGGATGGAACCAGGAATCGATGCAACAACATCATCTTATCTTGGCTTTTCAATTTTCTTTCCAAGAAGATAGCTAGCCAATAGCGTTCTAATTGTGTACTAATCATCCCCACAGCAATGATCCACAAATATTTTCAGCTCCAGAAAAATTAAGCAATCTCATCTCTTACTCAAGATCATCAGATTTCCGTAAAATGTTTATAGAATTAATTATTATTTGAGGAAATATAGATTAGAGGAATTGAATAATTAAGAAACAAAGTACATACACACAACTGGAAACACAGAAGCTGGTAGTTTTGCTACAACAGATAGATGGTGAAGGGCCAAACTCTTTAGGCCTTTTCTACATTCCCTTTCAACTAGAAACCTGGCTTAAAGGGACAGACCTGACTCCTCATCCTCGTCAAGAGAAGACGTGTAAATAGTATATAATGCCCATATGAGACCGAACACACCAAACAGGATCCAACCAAGAAGGTTGTTGCTCAATCCAAAGGGAAGACCTGTCCCTTCTGTGCTCATTCTCTCGTCCACCAGAGCCATGGCTGGGCTCGACATGGTCGCCGTGCAGGCCGCTGCAATCAGTGATGCACCCATGCCCATCTTTGAGCCAGTACTCTCCTGCGCACAAGGCTTCTTCTCCATTGAACATCTCACTTTCCCCATCTTCGCCATTGCTGGCAAGCCTGGAACGACCATATTTTCAAAGTTAAGAACAGAAATTACTTGGCAATGAACCTATAAAACCTACCCAGTACTGACATAGTTTTACTCCCCAAAAAAATCATACTGGTGTAACTAAATCCAACCCTTTTTGTCTTTGAACTTGAATATCAAAGGCAGTTTTCTTAATTATGGTGACAATTTTGTGGTAATGTGATAATAATCTTTTGTCAGCTCCCTCTCCCTACTATGATAAGCAATTGAAAGATTTCAGAAAGGCTTGATTCATGAAGTCGAGTAAAAGTGAAAAGCCTTACCAAGAACTGGTGAGGACGAGACCCGAACCAAAGGGTTGTGTACGAGACCCGTGATGGAGACTGAGGTGGTGATGGTTGCCATTTCTCTTCAAAATTTGGTAGAAAATTGACTGGGATTTGAAATAAAATTATGTGCAGAAGAACAAGTGCTTCTGTGGGGAAAGAGTTTATTTCATTATGTTGGTAAAGAATCTACAAGTTTTATTATTGGTCCAAAATCTGTGAAATGCACCACACAAACTTGGATAGAAACACAGCTCCTCATTGGATATCCCATATCCGCAGAAACCCAACCGGTTTTGTCCACGTGTCACATAATCCGTTGAGAACCAATATGTTGCTCTCAAAAGCCCAAGGCCTGTTTGGGAAAGACAAAAAAGAGAATTATACTGGAGAAACAGACTTTTTAGTTTCTTAGCCAGCTGCTGATGAAGCATTAAGGGTCTGTTTTTTATCATCATTTTCATCCAATGGGGGCGAAACACGTACACGCAACTGTGAGTTCGACTGGTGAGTGAAAGCATTCACAAGCTTGAATAGAGCATTCATAAGAAAAGATACCAAATTTAAGTCTCAGTATTGAGTGTAAGGTGTTTGAAATAATCAACTGGAGTATCTCAACTGAGCTATGTACATGCAAGAAGCAACCAGCCAACCACCAATCCATAACAGCATACCCCAGGGACTCTTATTTTTCAATTCAACTTATTGCTATTAATTGACTCAAACTCCTAGAAGATTGCGGCCGAAAAATTTTGGCAAAAAATGAGTTTAACTTTACAAGAGGAATCGCTGATGGAAAAGAAAGAATTGAGTGAACAAGTGCAGATCCTAGAACACGAAGCAACTAATTATGTGGGCACGAGTCAGTCGGTTTGTGCCGCTAGTCATGTGTTCTAATTTTCTATCCATGGATATTGCACTGTTGCAAATAAGGGTGGTCATACTGGACATATTGGCTCCAATAACCCTTATACCTCCCGATGGCAATGTCCAACCACGGTTTCATAACTCCATCATAGTGTATCACTGCTGCCTGCTCGATGTCACCTCGTCTGACAGTGGAGTCATAACCCAGCCCTAGGGCATGCCATCGCCTGTCCAAAGCCACTGTCTGGTTATAAAAGGTAATCCAACCTAAGGGCAGACTCCCCACTTTCCACAATGGCCTCTTATAGCCCTGCAATCAGCCACCCAGCAATTCAGTGTTAGAATAAGCTTCAGATATGCACTAATTCACATTTACACAACTAGGAATTTATGTCGCGATCATATGGTAAAATTTGAACAGCACAAAACCTTAAAAGAGAAAACAAAAATAAATATATAGAGATCTGAGGAAAATCTCTATAAGAAAGAAGATACCAGCAGCTAATCAACAAATTCCATACATAAATACATAGGAAACAGATACAATCATCTGCGTTGAATGTGTTCCTAATGAAAGACAGAGAGAACATAATTCCCCATTACATAAGCCTGTAAGAAAATGCAAGGACGTGTATAAAACATTTACCAATTGCAAGTATTTATGGTAGATTGCAGTTAAATCTTGTCGTCTCCATTCTCGCAGATCAAACAAATTCATCCCAAATGCCCAAGGGCATACATTGACATCAAACTTCTTTGCAACAAGTGGATCAGAAAAGTTGATGAGTGTATCCATCCGACGAAGTAGAGCTTCATTTTCATGACAAATCTCAACTGCCCCATTTACCTTACCCTTCATGTCAATGCTCCATAGTTCAGTTATATCCCTTTGCACCACCACATCATGATCAAAAAACACAATCTTATCCAGTGCCGGAAAGATATCTGGCAGATAGAAACGAAGGTGGTTCAGTTCAGAAGTATATCTTGGATCACTGGAACTTTGCTTCTTCAATGTTGTATTATACTTGGTGGACAACCATTCAAAATTGTCTATGCTCTGGATTTGGATGGTGGCTTTGCCAGGATGATTCAGTAAGAACCACATTGAAATTGCAGGAAGATTGAGATAATTGGTGACGACATGAAAAACAATTTTCTCCGACTCCTGGAAATTATTCAGCACAAATGAAGGTCAGGGTTTCTGGCAGCTATTGTAAGCTGACTCAGGCATGAAAGAAAGCTAGTTCAAATAGCCTCCAGTGCAGGTATCCATAACAACTTATCACAGCAATGGAGTGCATGCATACACAATAGAATCCCGTAGTCTGGTATAAAGTTAAGGAAATACTAAATAGTTTATTTATAAAAAAGAAAAAATTAGTAATAATCACTGTTCACCCCCTTCCCCCAACCAAAAAGGAAATTATTTGAACATTAAAAAAACACAGTACAATAGTATTGTTTAGGCCAAGATGAATTTGTGTGCAAAACTGTTGTTCCGCTCAGCAGGGTTCACCTAACTTTACTTACATTGCTTTTTATTTTTTGTTGCTTCCTCCTCTTTTTTTCTTTTTCTGTGTTTTCTGCTTCACCTTCTTTTTAGTCTTGTTCCTCCTTTTCTTTCTCCCTTTTTGGTGTTTTGCATCTTTATACAGGATTGATTATGTGGGACGCAAAACAGAAACTGAGAATCAGGGCAAACTGTGGCAGGAAGAGGCCACTGGATATGCATTGTATGGTTACAAAAGGGACAATGGATAACACCATTCTAGATCCAGCATTGGATTGACACGAATTTGTCTAACTGGGGTCAGGCAAGGGTTTGGGAGAATTCTGATTGTACTATACATGACAGCTTAGAACTCAATCACAGTTTGATGATATTGGAGCATGCATGATTATCAACAACTATGGAGCACATTAATCATTATTGTGCACAAGTGTCCTTCAATGCAGACAAGTTAATTATTGTCAAAACTTTTCAATTTGTGCCTTTTCTTTTAGCAATGCCTCAAACTATCCATCTGTAAATCAAAGCATAAAAGATCTTGTACCCAAAAGCTGATGCAATTTACCATAGTAGTGGAGACAGTGGAGTTCACAACAACCGCGCAAGCCAGAACATTATCAGAGAAGACAGCATAATGATATAGCTCTGTATCTTGCAACTTTTGTTGGTTAGGGAGCTGTCTCTCCTCGGGCTGCAGGGCAAAGTATTCCGCAGTCAGCCGCATAGAAAGGCAATGAAGACCTTTTGGAGTCGTCCTTGCAGCTACATGAATAAGATATGTTGCTTGATTCTTCTGCGACTGAACCTGTCCATCCGCATTTAGAGCCATAGCACGGAGTTTATAGACCATAGCAGAACAGTCAGGGAAAACACTGCTAGCTTTCGTCAATATAGCTTCCATAGATCTCATTTTCTGCAAAGAACTGCAAATTTCACTGCTTTTAAGAATTTTTTTATAAAAAAAAAAAAGAAAAGAAAAAAAAAAGAGACTTATTTAAACCCTGCCTGCCTAAATCAGAGCTTGCCATGGTTTCCTTTTTAATTACTTCAATTGATAAACAAACAACCACTCCATGCTTATCTACCGACCAGAATTTCAAATTCTCATTCCATGTGTACACTAAAAGCAAGGTAATAAAAATCAGTGGATATTTTTACCTCCTTGACAAATTTGAATCCTTGATGGCTTGACCAACTGCTCGTTCCACCTCTCTAATCCCCTGTTTCAACTCTTTCACTAGGTGGGAGTTGGTGCCCGGTGGTATGAAATGCAAGTATGCTTTGGCTCTAATCACTTGATCCTTCATCTCTGTTACCATCTCATCCACCACTTTCTTTGACGGAGAGCATAAGTGCTTATCATGCGAGACACTTGTTTGATTACAATCCCCATCTCTCATCTCTTTATTCTTCTCATTGATCATTTGCTGGTACTGAGAGCGTGCATTTTGTTCGTGTTCAATTGCTGTTTGATTGGAATGCTCCTGCGACCAATCCTAAATTCAGAACAGAGGGTATTGCTAGTGTTTTATTCAACTCAATAATGAATGGATGCTCATGCTTGGACATACCAAAGTAGATCAAATCACACATAAATATTTCAAAAATTAAACTTACAATTATTTCGAGGTCCCCCCTTTTTGTGATAATAGAGATTCGTTCAATTATTCCCAGTCCAATCCCCAAATAAAGAACTTTGAGATATTGACTGAGTGGAAAACAAAAAATATGCTCGAATGCATCAAAATGAAGATTTTCTTTGCAACGGTGTCCATCTTTGGGCGAAAGACCTTATACTCACAATATATCCACTCATGATACTTTTAAATTGCACATCAACGCAAGCACTCAAACTAATAGATATAATGGGAATTAAGTGCCACAAATCCATGTAAAATCATCAAAGGGCTGATGCAACCCAGGATTACTGGAATAAGAACATTCCAATTGATATTAAGTCCTAATCTATTGCTATGCTGAACAAAGAGTTTGTCAAAACCCTAAGAAAATGACTTTTGAAGAGAATTTTAAAAAAGAAATAGCAACACCAGCAGTAACAAAGCAGCATAGGAGCATAGAGAGCACTGCCAGTATTAGGATAAACCGAAGTTTGTAACCAATCTAGAAGCTAGTACATGGAATCGGAATCCAGATTTTTCTCAAGCGATTAACTACTCATGTGCATCTAGGACACAATTACATTGTCAAGAAAGTGGTAGTTTATAATTGATATTTGATACCATAAGCATGATCTGGTCACAAAACTGTAGATCTAATGAAAAGTAACGACGGCAAGGCTAATTCAACTAAATAAGAAGCACAATATCTTTTTTTTTTTTAAAAGGACCAGACTGTGCACACACGTCTTTTACCCAGTTAAACCCCAGACCCACAAGAGGCACAATATCTTCAGAGCTAAAAAGAAACCTTCAACTAAAGACAGCAAAGCAGACTGAAATCTTTGAAATTATTGATGCCACTTTAGTTCCAACAAAAAAGTTAATTGTAATGCACTGCAGCTCAAAAGGTTATAGGTATCCCCAAACATTAAGGTGCTCTTCCAAAGAAAACATGGAAGGGTGTGATGTTATTAAGGTATGCACACCATATTCAACAGTATATTCAGTCTTATCCCCAGATTATTGCAAGCCACATTGTATACTACTTCATAGGCCAGCTCATATTTCCTCTTTATATTACCCTATCCTTGTCCATGCAGCAGTAGCACTCTCCACATAAATGATATCACCTCCCACCATGAAGCCTTACCATTTAGATTTTATACTTCAAAAATGAGTCAGGAAAACCTAGATTGCTTTCTTCTTCTTCTTTTTGTTTTGTTTTTGTAAGTAACCAGTTCAAATACCGATGCCTAATCCAGGTTCTGGGACATTATAAAATTAGTATCATACAGATAAGAATAGGCTGCCCTTAGTTAACAGATAAAAACTCTTTCTACCATGATGATTGATGCAAGTAAATCAAGCCCGTATTGTTAAGTTTGTATACTCGTGTTCTACATCTTATTATATAGTGTAGAACTATAAACTCTATATGAGCATCATTGTTCCATGGGGTGAAATTTCCCCAAGATTGTAGTTTATCATGAGGGACCTTCCGTGTACAAGAATAGTTGCCAATGCGATTTTGTTTACTATGATCATAATTACAGCCTCCACTAAAATAAGAGAAGTACAAACATACCTCTTCCCCATTCGTGGATGACAATTCGCTCTGCTGAGATTTCTGACCTTCTTTTCTTTCAAGATTAGTTTCTGAAACTTGGTACAATTGCAAATTATAGTCAAATCAACTGTCAATCCCAGACAGAAAGAAGAAAAGAACAAAGGAAACAGAAATCATAAACCTAATGATACCAACCATTTCTCTCTGAAAACTTAATTGAGTCTCCAGCATTTTCAGATTCCTGACTATCGTGATTTTCAATAGAACTATAACTCACTCCAGAACCCAAGTTCCTATCTTCATAAACAACTTGTTTTGGCTCTGTCAAGTCTTCACCTGATTTCTAGATTAAAAAAAATGGAGACCCAAATCCACAGACATAAATACTAATTAAAAAAATTTCTAAAACCAGAACATTAACACGAAGTTGTTGCTTTAAATCACCTGCTCAACGGCATTAAGCCTCAAAGCAGCATCTGTCTTATATTTCTGCACAAACAAACAAATTCTATCTTCACTCTCCATAGTGAATACACAGAATCCATACTCCAGTTCGTTAAGAAAGTTTAGCAACATTATTGGTTTTTACAAGTAAAAGAAAAAAATTATAAACCTTAGATATATGATAAATGTTCATCATTTTTTACTCGGAAGAAAGTAAAACCTCCACTATACTGATCCTAAGCAGGCTTTCATCTCTCTCGAACAAAACCAATAATTTCATCAAATCACAAAAATTCAAGGTATCATTTTCTTACATTTTCCTCGTTTTCTCAAAAACCAAACAGAGCGTGACAAACAAGAATCTTGAAAAGGAAAAAAAGGATCACGAAAGGAAATATACATACAATATTTGACAAGTCCTGAACAAATTCTTCCCGTCCTGCGAAAATAAAAAAGAAATGTCACAAATGCACAGTCAATCACTATTCATTTTTTTTTTTCGGTAAACAAGATTGTATTGATCACAAGAACAGGCAAGAACCCAAGTATACGGCACCAATCACTATATTCATTTTAAGTCTGCACTTTCAAATCACGTACACGCACACACGTTTCTATATAGGATGCGTACATAATATACACATTGTAGATAAAAACATAGAATACCTATATGAGAAAGATTTTTAAGCCTTTGGGAGAAGAAAACAATGGGAGCGAAAACAGAGACAGAGAGTAGAGAGAGGATGAGAATCCTCTGGCATCGAAGAATCAGCTTCATCAATGAGACAAGCAGACGACGAAACTCTCTCCCAGTCTACTTCGCCAAACACACATTTCACGGATTCAATACGACACTGGATTCCTCGCTTCAACCACGAGGAACAGACAGAGGGAGACCAAAAGAAAAAAGAACAAGAAAAAGAAAGAATCTTGGGTTTCAGATACTACTTTTTTCACTTCGAGTTTTAGAGAGAGAGATAGATGGAGAGGCTGTGAGCTCCGGCCATGCCGAGGGGAAGGTGGTTGTTTTTTTATTATTTATTGTTTTGTATTGTTTTATTAAATCAATAAAAAAAAAATATTTTGGGAACGTTGATTGGAATACGCTGCGGCATTTATTTACTTTCGGGGTTTGCAGTTGCACCGGGATTTGGGAAGCCAGGAATTGATCGCCTATGCATGTT
Organism: Carya cathayensis; assembly: GCA_011037825.1. NCBI lineage: Eukaryota > Viridiplantae > Streptophyta > Magnoliopsida > Fagales > Juglandaceae > Carya > Carya cathayensis. The sequence continues at coordinate 352,856 of QGSO01000497.1, read as the reverse complement.
CATTGTTCATTGTTCAATGGTTCTATATTATATAGAATTCTTAGAAAATTTATACAAATGTTGTTTGGTCATATAATTTATTTATTTAATGTTATTTACTTAATTTTTCTATTTAATACTGTAGATCATGTAATTTGCTTTCTCTCTGTTTTAAATATATTATTAGAATTATGGATCTTATAAAAATAAATTAATAATTTGATGTCCGATCACGTTAATTTATAAATTTAATTTTATAAAATTTAAAACATTTCTTAAGATTTCTATATTCAATATTGGTGGTTTTAATTTATTACAAAAATTATTTTGAGAAGTTTGATTATTTATAAAAATTTTGTAGACTTGCATGAAGGGTCAATCCAGGTAGACGAGTCACGCATATCATATCCTTGAGGCACGAGGAACGTGCATGTGTTTTATTAATTATTTAATAATTTAGCATCATATACATACATAGGATGAAAATAAACAATAATTTAGAAAATATTCGAATGATCTTTGTTGTTCATCATCCACACACATTATACATCACAACTTTTTTAATTTTTTTTTTATTCTTCTTAAACTAATTGAGTTTTTCTACTAATGATCCATATACCACACATTTGATAAGATAAAAAAAATTAAAAAAATTATGTATGATGCATGGTGTGAGGATGATGAGCATATTTTTTTTATTCGAATATAAACATATGATATTCTATTATGAGAAATGCTACTCATCATCCCACACCACACACCAATAAGTAATTTGTCATTTTTGTCATTTTATGTAAGTATACATATTTACACATCAGTATATATGTAAAAAGACCTGATGTTATGCCAAGTAAGATACTGAAACTGAAATATTTTCCTCATTCATCTTTTTTTTAAGCCAAAATTGGGTCTAGCCCTTCCTACATCTGGATGGAAGTATAGAGGAATGATCTTTATGGATGATTGGCAATCGACAATAGGTGAGAGTTTGGAAGGATGGATGGATTCCTCAATCATCATCTTTTTGAATGCAAAGTTCTATGCAGGAGTAAGATAGTGATGAATATGTTTTTGCACTTATTAATTCAGATCATAAGTGCTGGAATACGAGCCTGTTTGGGATTGAGTTTGAAAGCTTTAAAAGTACTTTTAATTGTTTAAAAGCTCTTTTATAGAAAAAATGATATGTTTGGTAAATTTATAAAAAGTGCTTTAATCACCTAAATAAGCTGAAAATCTACTTTTTGAAAAAGCACCAAATTGAAGCTTTTATTAAAAAGCTCTTGCAAATAACTGTATATTTTTTAAAAATTAATATAACTAACTTTAAAAGTACTTTAGAGACATGGTTATCAAACATTAAATAACTTTTTAATAGTAGAGCTTGTTATTTAAGTTAAAAGCTATAAGTTCTAAAGTTATAAGTTATATTTCTCACCGCAATCCCAAACATGCACTACATCTTTAATTGATTCCATCTTTAATAGCACATAAACATATATTGTGAAGAAGATCCCTATCAATGCTTATAATTGTCCAGACATAATCATTTGGAGATGCTCAAAAAATAGTATGTTCTATGTAAAGAGTTCATATAATTTGCATAAGGAGATGGTGGAGAGGGCTAAAGGACAAGGGTCAAGTTCTAATGCTCATAAGGGTGTCTGGGTTAAATTATGGAAGTTGAATATTCCTATTGCAGCAAAGGTTTTTACATGAAGAGCTTGCTTACAATCCTTACCTACAAAGGCCAACCTGTTTAAGAATGCAATTGTAGAGTCCTTAGACTACCCTATTTGTTTGATGGAAGCAAAAGCAGTAACTTATGCACTATGGAATTGTCCATTAGCTAAGGATGTTTGGAGCGTTTCTTCAATGAAAGTCTAAAAAAGTGGTTACTCTGCATCTAGTTTCATGCATTTGTTAGCCTATATGATTGATTTGCTAGAGCAGGATTCTTTGAACGAGTTCACCCTGACAACAAAGAAGATATGGTAGATGAGGAATTACTTCATTTTTTGAGAAATCCAAATTTGGTAATACAACAAGTTAAACAATTATTGATAGAGTATCAAGAAGTTCAAGCTTCAAATATTACTTCTAGAGGTGCATTAGTAAGTAGTATTACTAGTTGGGAAACTCCTCCTATAAACATTTATAAAGTGAATTGGGATGCTGCAGTCAAGCGTGAGATTGGTAGAGTTGGTATTGATATTGTTATAAGGGACTTTGAAGGAAGTGTGGTGGCTTCTAGAAGTTTGAAAAAATATATGCTTACTGATTCTTATACAGTAGAGTCTCAAGGAGCACTTCAAGCAATAATTTTTGCGAGAGAGAGAGAAGCTTGAGGAGGATAATATTGGAAGGTGATGCTTTGCAAGTAATTCACAGCATCATGCTTAACTCATCTCAGTTCCATATCTCGGGTTTGCTCTTACGGGATGCCAAGCAAATTTTGTCACAATTTGATTACAAGAATGTAGTTTCATGTGAGGAAAAATGTAAATGTGGCATCCCAGGTGTTGGCTAAGTTTGCTTTAGGAGTGAAGAGGATGAAGTTAGATTGGAGGATAGGCATTCATATATTCTTGCTTTCATTTGATGATTTATTTAATAAAGCTTACTATGTTTTCTTTAAAAAAAATAAAAAGATAAAAATGATAAATCATATATTAGTGTGAGTTATAAGGAATGATAAGTATAATTTTTTTTCTATTATTAAAAGAAAAATAGATAATTAGATAAAATAAATAAATACTTATCTTTGTTTAAAATTCTTATTTTCCTTTTTGGTATTTTCTGAAAACATGACAGTGATTGATGAATCAACTGAAAAAAGTAAAATCACTAAATTTTAGGCGATGAATATTAAATATTTAAATAAGATGTTAGACCGAAAATGTTGCCTAAAATTATGAAGGAAGGTCAACTGCTTCAAACTTACCAATGGACGTTAAAATAAATAGATAGGTTTTAGTGATCCAAGACGTACGATAACTTGAAAATCGGTTTTGGAATGCAACTCACGCATTCCTTTTAGACGAACTTAAGAAATTTTAAATTTAAAACCACAAAAAAAATTCATTTTTTAATAATAAATTATATATATATATATATATATATATTTTTTAAAAAAAAAAAAAAAACGCAAAACTCTATCATTAATGTTCAACTTAAAATATTTTACGTTATGGTCTTTTCATTGCCATAAATGCTTTGGGCAGTTTGGGAATTGGTGGTGTCGGTAACCCATGATCGATGATACTAATCTTATATTACATTATCAATGTTATTAGTTTTTTTTATTAGTTCTGTTAGTTATAATTATTTTTATATATTTTATTAGTATAATTGGTTAAAATAATTATTTTATATTAAAAAAAAGTAACGCAATCAATCATATTAATGTAATGCATAACAAATATACAAAAATTACTGCATATAATTTTTTTTTTAATCCTCTTTTGGTTGAATTGTGGTACAACTTGGCACCTTTGGATCTACTTAACTTCAAACAGCAAGGTTCAATCTAAATAAATGGTCATGCTTTTTTTTAACAAATGTTTGCTAAATTTGTATTTTTTTTTTAAAGAAGAATATCAATTCATATTCATCCTAAAGCATCGAAGCTTGGATACAAGAAGGAATTCCCTCCATTACAATGCTCTCCTCAGAGAGTTTAAGTGCATCTTTAGTTAGTAAATGAGCTATAACATTAATATTCCTTGGTATATACTTAACAAACCACTGCTCCATCGAACTGAGCTTGTGCCTAATGTCTTGGATGATCATTCCAATTGAGTTCCACTTTCCTTCCTCACAATTAATGTCATCCACGACTGACTTAGCATCTCCCTCAAACATAACTTTATTTAATTGTAGCTATTGACACAGAGAAATTGCTTTTAGAAATTGCTAAATTTGTATGTTCGGCTTCGAAACTTGAGGTAATGTTTTCTTTGTAGAAAACAATGGAAAAATCATATTTGTAAGTTAGCATGGAGATCTATCTACCATTATGAAGTAACATAATTTGATTTGCAATAGACATTTTAAATTAAATTATCTTATTATTTTATCTATTCATTTTCACAAACTCCAATGTGAAATATATCTCACAACCATATTCAAATTGATTTACCTACTCTCATAAAATCTAATAAAGCAATATATCTTTAAAAAAAAAAAATTCCTATTTTCGAGCCGATGGAGATGGCATTAAAAGATTTGATTGGTAAGAAAAATTTTAAAACTTGAATATTACAAATCAAAACTTATTATATAAAGTAATATGAAAGACGTGTATTTGACACAAACTTATAAATAGAATGACTAAAAGAAAATATTAAAAAGTTTCAACCTGTCTCAAAAGTTCTCTAAAACCTAACATACCTTTGTTTTTGGGGTATTTTTTGATAGATAGATAAGCCAAGATTCAAACTCCTCCGAAGATCACTCACTTCAAGTCCAGTACTTATCTCATGCACCAATATAACTCCAATGCTTATCTGATATGCCAACTGCATCTTCAATCCCTCCTAATATATAGGCATTATAATGCCTTAGATAAGATTTATATTATACATATCTATTCCACCTGCAGCTATTTCATTCAATGTAAATCTATATAAATAGAACAATACACACGGCTGAAGATCAAGTAAGCCTATTCATTCAAATATTTACATGGTATCACAGCCCTTTTGCTCATGCAAGTTCTGATCCTTTTTTTTTTTTACCTATGGCTTCTTCTTCTGCTGTTTTCATTTCTCCAAATCTCAACTAGTTGGTTTCAGCCAAACTTGATGTGTCCAACTATCTGATATGGTCGTCTTAGATGGTTCCCATATTAAAAAGCAATGACTTGATGGGTTTTGTTTCGAACCGTGCCCATCACAATTTCTTCTTGATGATCAAGGGAAATTTACGACTAATTTCAACCCCAACTATGTTCTTTGGCATAAAAAGGATCAGTTTGTGCTCGAATGGATTAATGCCACATTGTCTAATACTGTGGCTCCATCAGTTTTTGGTAATACATCTGCAAGATCAGCTTGGATTACATTGGAGAAGAAATTTGCCTCAAAATCCCGCTCTCGTGTTAGCCATTTAAAATGCAAACTCCAAACTCTTACTCTAGGCTCACGTAGCAGCTCTGCCTATCTTGATGAAGCAAAGGAAATAGCCACACAATTAAGTGCTGTTGGGAAGATTGTTGAGGATGATGATCTGATTATCTATGTTACTCATGGCCTCAATCCTTCCTACTTGCCCTTTATGACCTCCTTATCCTTAGCCACTAGAGACCAACCATTATCCTTTGAAGATTTCCAAATTGAGCTCCTGTCTAATGAACTTCTTCTAGACACACAATACAAATCGGTTCCCCCAGAAACAAATAACTTTGCGTTATTTGCACCTAAAAACACTCACCAGTCCTTCAAACGCAAACCAAAATATCCCAACAGGCCCAACCAACCTTCATTTTCTGGACACCCACCCTCTCACTTTCCTTCACAGCGTAACTCCATGCACCCCTCTAAGCAAGCATCTAATATAGTCCCATCTCAGCAGCATTATCCATCTTCCAAACCACCACAACATGTTCCAGCTCCTCGCTCACCTTGCCAGATCTGTGGCAGATCCAATCATCGCGCACTTGACTGCTTCCATCGCATGGATTATGCATATCAAGGGAGACATCTTCCTGCCTAACTAGCATCAATTGTGGCTCACACCAATGCTGAGTACAAAAATGAGACCTGGTTTGCTGACAGTGGAGCAAATCAACATATCACAGGCAATCTTGAGCAACTCACTCTGTCACAACCATACGTAGGACAAGAACATGTGGCAGTCGGTAATGGTCAAGGTTTAACTATTGCACACACTGGCAATGTAACTTTTCATACGACCAACACTCAATTACACCTCAACCGTGTATTGCACTGTGCTAATGCCTCTGCAAACCTCCTCTCCATCAAACAATTCTACATTGATAATAATTGTTTCTTTATTCTAATTGCCTCTCATTTTTTTGTGAATGACACATTGATGGGGAAGACTCTACTCGAAGGCAGGAGTGAAGGTGGTCTCTATCCATTTCCTATGCACTCTATTTCTCTCAATAAGCTGTGTGCCTTAGCTGCTGTAACATGAGTGAAAGCACCACTTGCCATTTGGCACTTTAGATTAGGCCATGCATCTCTTTCTATTGTATCCCAATTATTAAATAAATACAAGTTACCTATTAAAGGTTTAGTTAGCAAGATGGATTTTTGTGAGTCTTGCCAACTTGGTAAAGGAAAACAGCTTCCCTTTCCTGCGTCAAGTCGTGTTTCTCAGTTTCCCTTGGAATTCATTCTGACATATGGTCGTGCTCTACCAAATCATTGAGTGGATGCAAATATTATGTCATTTTCATTGATCCTTTTTCTCGATTCACCTGGATTTATCCTCTTCATAACAAATCCGATGTTTATCAATGCTTTGTTAAATTCAAAGCTTTAGTTGAAAATCAATTCTCTCAAAAAATAAAACAATTTCAATCCGATGGTGGAGGCGAACATAACTCACATCAGTTTCAGTCATTTCGCACAACCAATGGCATTCTTCATCGGATAACTTGTCCCCACACACTCCAACAAAATGGGGTCTCCGAATGTAAATATCGCCATATTGTCGAAATGGGGTTATCCCTCCTCGTTGCATCTCACTTACCATCAACATTTTGGATAGATGCATTTCTCACGTCAATTTTTCCAGTCAATTGTCTACCAACTCCAATTCTATAACATCAAAGTCCATACTTTAAACTCTATGGTAAACATCCAAATTATACCCTTCTCCCCACCTTTGGATGTGCATGCTTCCCTCTACTTCGCCCATACACTTCTCACAAATTAATGTTTCGTTCCAAGCGATGCATATTTATGGGCTATAGTTCGAATCATCTAGGTTACCGATGCATGGATCTTGTCACTCAAAAAGTCTTCATCTCGAGGCATGTCATCTTTTATGAGAACTCATTTCCTGCTAAGAATGGATTGCAGCCACTCGAGCCCCTGCCAGTGGTCTCTTCCCCAGGTACGATCCTTCATTCTCCTTTATTTCCACTTTTTATAAATTCTACTACTTTTTCCTCTCAAACCAATCCATCCCATGCATCATCCCTACATTCTGACCTGCCCTCCCATGACATGTCGTCATCTCGACTTGACCAATATCCAATGTTGCAATTCCACATGAACCCCATTCTTATCAACAAGATGCTCTCTTACTTGAATGGCGCGCTGCAATGAATGAGGAATATGATGCTCTCATGGCTAATAATACATGGACGCTCTATCCTAGGCCCCACAATTAGAATGTAGTTGGCAATAAATGGGTATATAAGACCAAGCAAACCTCCACAGATGAAGTTGAGCGCCTAAAGGCACGGTTGGTTGCATTAGGTTATCTTCAGGAGGAACGGTTGACTTTACATAAACATTTAGCCCGGTAATCAAAGCATCAACTTTCCATGTGGTTCTCTCTCTTGTTGTGCAGTTTGATTGGGAAATTACACAACTGGATGTCTCTAATGCATTCCTTCATGGCCTTCCTCAAGAGGATGTGTTCATGGAACAACCGAAGGGGTTTATAGATTCTACCTATCTAGACCACGTGTGCAAGCTCAACAAATCACTATATGTTCTCAAACAGGCACCTTGAGCTTGGTTTCTAAGATTGTCTACTGCTTTCCTTGAGTTTGGCTTTGTGTCATCTCCATTAGACACTTCATTATTTGTCTATCATAATGGCAACTCTCACATTTTCTTTCTTATATACGTAGATGATATACTTGTAACAGGCACAGATGCCTCTTTAATTCACTCATTGATTCTCAAGTTGCAAGCCGATTTCAAGATGAAAAACCTGGGTCCTATTGGCTACTTTCTTGGCATTCAAGCCACACGAGACACTACTGGACTACATCTTAGGTAGTCCAAGTATGTCTCCGACCTGCTCAATCGCACAAAAATGGCAGGTGCCAAACCTGCTCCATCTCCATGCACCATGGAACAGAAGCTCTCTTCACATGTTAGTGAACCACTCACTTCCTCCCAAATTACAGAGTATCGGCAGACAGTAGGAGCTCTTCAGTACTGCACCCTAACAAGGCCTGACATCGCATTTGCTGTTAATCAACTGTGTCAACACATGCACAATCCAAACTCCACTCATTGGACTGTAGCAAAACGCGTACTCAGATATTTAAAAGGCACCATGGATATTGACTTGTGGTACACTAAAGGTGATGGTCATCTCCAAGCATTCTATGATGCAGACTGGGCTGGTTACCTAGATGACAGGCGATCCACAACAGGCTATGTTGTGTTCCTTGGTTCATCTCTCATTTGCTGGTCTGCTAAGAAACAATCGATGGTTGCTAGATCCAGTACAGAAGCTGAGTATAGGGCATTGGCGATGGTCACAACTGAAGTTTATTGGGTCCGCATGTTACTCCAGAATTTGCACATTACCATCAATACTCCTCCTACCATCTGGTGTGATAACAGTGGCACCATTGCACTTGTTTCCAACCCTGTATTTCATGCTTGGACAAAACACATAGAAGTTGACTTTCACTTCATCCGTGAGAAAATTGCAAACAAAGACATCTCTCTCCAGTTTCTCGGCTCATATGATCAACTGGTTGACGTGTTCACGAAAGGCTTGAGTTCTACTCGCTTTTGTATGCTAAGATCCAAGCTAATGGTAATCGATCTCCCCATCAGCTTGCGAGGGTTGATAGACAGATAAGCCAAGATTCAAACTCCTCCTAAGATCACTCACTTTAACTCCAGTATTTATCTCATGCACCAACAGAACTCCAATGCGTATCTGATATGCCAACTGCATCTTCGATCCCTCATGATATATAAGCATTATATTGCCTTAGAGCATCCACATTGGCTTCATCAAAGTCATCTTTAAAATTTGATGAAAAGTACAAGTTTTCCATAAATCTAAAATCTTCCTATCTATAATCCCACATTGGATTAGCCATTGGATTCATCAAAATAATAATATAATATTATTATTTTAATAATAATATAATTTTTTTTTTCATATTTTACAATTAAACTAACTATATGTACATTAATAATTTAATTTGATATTTAAATTATTAATTTCCAACTAATTTTTTTCCTCAACCTAATTACCAACAAACACATATTGAGCTCATTGCTTTAGTTCCTTGATCTCAAAATACTCCACCACCTGAATAAACTACAAAAATAAACAATTTCCTGGAGGATTCAGATTGTTTTTATTAACTTACATGGATATATAAGTTAATATATTTATTTATCTATTAGTGCAATGCTCTAGTTCCTTGATCTCAAAATACTCCACCATGTGAATAAACTACACAAATAACACAAATTCCTGAAAACTAGAATGAAGAAACTACAATTGATCCATAAATATATTTAGATTGTATAAATAAATTCTGCTGGAGTTAATAGCACAAAGACACTAATTCAGCCTTAATAAATTCAAATAACTCAAGTCATCAAATAACACAAATAACACAAGTTCCTGAAAGCTAGACAAATAAATTTTGCTGGAGTTAATAGCACAAAGATAGATCCAAAGATTAAACAAATAAATTCAGCCTCAAGTCATCAATCCAACCACATAACAAAGACACTAATTCAGCCTTAATAAATGACACAATAAACAACTTCCATTCAAATTTTCCTTTCCATAAACAGATCCAAATACAAAGTTTAATAAATATCATACAAACACTTTCAAAATACAAGCTACTTCACAAATTTTCAACCCTACAAACACTTTAACAAATTCTGGAGGATTCACACAGCTTCTAACCACAAACACTTCCAAAATTGGCAGCTACTAAACAAATATACAGCTCCAACAAACATTTCCAAAATACAAGGTACTAAACAAATTTTCTAACTACAAATACTTCCAAAATTATGGCTAATAAACAAATTTTCTAACCACAAACAGGAGCCAAAATAAAAACTACCATTCAAATTTTCCAACCACAAAAGATTCCAAAGATTTCCATAATGAATTGCCAAAAAAAATTTCCATTCATAGTGGCTGCCCAGCCACTTGCTTTATAACAAAATCTTGTGGCTAGGCAGCCACTAGAAGCTGGAAATGCACAGTTCATTCAGATGTACCATCTGAATCACTCATAGACTCCTCAAAAATTTTCTTCTGAACTTTATGGAAGTAGGCTTGCTGCATGGAATTCATACCAGAAAGATCCTTGCTCATCATCTCAGCCTCGAACTTTCTCTTATCAAGCTCTAGTTGTGCACCTCTATCACGATCTGCCTTCATCTGTCATTCTATTCTCTCTGCCATGAACAATCGTCTATCCTCAGTCATTGCTCCTAATGCCACGTTGAACTCAGCATCAGATGATTCTTGAGCCTTCCGCTTCCTCAAGTTTTCCTTTTCAACTTTTTTTTTTCCAGCAGGCCTTTCAACATTCTCCTCTACAACATCGTCCAAAATAAATTCACTTGACTGCTCATTGGAAGGACGTTTGTCATGTGGCTTTCTCCTCGTATTCAGCGTATTCATGTGTTGATGCCATATGGGTTGGTGTCTTAAAAGATTCCAAGAATGGTCCAATGTGAAGTTCCCTCGTTCCATCTCTTTGTACAATATATTTGCATTTTCAATCTGAAAAAAGTTTAAGGAATACTGTCAAATAATAATTCTTACATAAATCGCTCACATTATTAAAAGAAAATGATACATACCTTATCTTGTTCAGTCGCACCACTTGGGTGCAATGACTTTACTTGTGCTAGATATGCACAAAACTTATTTGTGCATTTCTGGATCATGGACCAACGATTGATCAATGATCCAACTAAACGGTTCACAGTATGTGGTTTTTTATATTCATGATAAAAATCAGAAATCCTCTCCTACATTTGAGTGGATATCTGATCAGTTCCCCGAATGGCATCAATACTAATGTTGAGCAAACCAGAGACAAGTACATTATCCTCCTCAACAGTGAAAGAAGCTCCTCTTTGAACTTTTTTTGCTGGAGGCCTCTTTTCACCGTGAAGAGGGGTAGCTTCGACCATAACATTAGAATGTTGTGTGAATGTTGGAGTGGTAATAGGACCTTCTCCTCCACTTTGTAAGAGAGTGGTGAAGAATGGGTCCTCTTCCAACAGATTATCCATCCTAGGAGAATTGTAATTATTAAGTTGTCAGACAAAGCAGCACATAGAACGTAGCACAATAAACAAGGCAGCACAATAAAATTGTTGCCACATATACATGTCAAAAATTCTGCCATAGATACAAGAATAAGACTGCAACTAATTTTAAAACAGAACAAACACACAAAAATAATATAAAAAAATAGAACAAAGACACAAAAATAGTATAAAAAAATAGAACACAGATTGTATTTAAGGCCTATCAACTCAGGATAAATAGATAAGTGCAATTGAAAAAAAAAAAGTAGAACAAAGACACAAAAATAGTATATATATATATATAAAAAAAGAACACTTTTGAGAATTTAAGTTAGAAATTATATAAAATCATGCAAGAGATTTCATCGGTTATGATATGTGGTTTTTTGTAGGAAGACTGAGAGAATTTTTGGTCAAAATGCCCATGGGAAGAACCCAATCTAGTGCTGAACCATTCATTTTACTAGGTTTGAGGGCCCTTGAAGGATAGAATCAAAAGGTCATAGACAAGAAAGTCCTTTCAAGCTTGGGCAGTAATTTGACTAAACAAAAAGCAGATGGATAAACACAAAATTTAAATCTAAAATCAACCTAAGAGGCTACTCAGGACCACAGCCACAGCAACTAATCTATCTGCAAAACTATAAGAAAATTTTCTCCCCCTCCAATCCCAGCTTTATATACAGAACCAGGGGTTCACTGGTTTATTATAATGCAAAAAACAGAACACGATATGCAGGTAGGTGCCCTCCCTTTGCAGTTCAAATTCACTCCCAGGACAACAGTTCTATTTTGAGAAACTACAATGCCAAATCTTCAACAATTTATATAAATTCTACACAGAAATAACTAACAAATGACGGCAACTTCCAGCACCTTAGGAAGCATATGCAGAAACTGAGGGCTAGAACTAATCCCAAAGTAAACTGATTATATCTGTTTACAGTTGTGAAAAAAGTATTCATAGAAGATCTCTAACATTCTACACAGATTCCAGCATCTCAAAAATCAAATAAAATAAAACATGGTCTCCTTCGTCTCTATTAAAAAAAAAGATGATGGAGAGATAAAACCCAAAACTGTATTGTCGAAGCTATCTGAACAAAGTTAAATGATATAGTGGGTTCACCACTGGATTGGGTAGTACAACATTTTCTAAACCAACTATAACATTTTTGTTTAATTGGTCTAATCAAGCTTTAACATTTATTTGCATGAATAGCAATCTTCTACTTAAAAGTGGCCACTCAATGTTCAAAACAAACATGATTTGGTTTTCAGATGGATCAATACTATACCAACTTGTCCAAAAAATATAATACCAGAATCTTGTGGTTGCTTGAGCCGAAGGCAAGACTGAGTGCACCTTAGAAATTCTGCAAAAAAAATCACAAAATAAATAAAACCAAAGTCAATCCTATGCAAAATAATAATATACAAAGTAACTCAACAAGATAATCAATATGCATTCGGCTGTCATCCATAAAGGAACTCAGTTTAGCACACAAACTGAATTTATTGGTGTTTCTCCATTCTAAACTGAACTCAGGAACTCAGAATGCATTGAAAAAGTTTGATGTTTGCAAAGCCACTTCACACCATTGGAGAATTTATTGGTTATTTTCTGTTGGTATACAATAGTCTTAAAATAGTTTATTGGTTATTTTCTGTTAGTATAAAATAGTTTCAGATGGTGTAGGTTCTGAAACAGGGCATGTAATACGAACCACCATGTGTTTAGAGACATCTAATCTAATCTCACCAATACATTACAGTTTGCTCAATCAAATAAACTAGGTCTGCAAATCATCAAATATACCAACAATAAATTCATACAAATCAGATACAAGTCACAAAATCAACCAAAGAAAGCTAGGGATGCAAATCATCAAGGCAGTACCACCATTCAAATCCATAAAATTAGAAACAAGTCAGAAAATCAACCAAAAAAAACTAGAAATGCAAATCATCAAATATACCAACAATAAATTCATACAAATCATAAACAAGTCAGAAAATCAACAAAAAAAACTAGGGATACAAATCATCAAATATATAAGTTGCATAACATATTCATCAAACTAGGGTTCTAGGAGATTCGGAGAGGAAGACGAACCTGAAGGAGAAGAAGGTCGCGCCAACTGCTGAAGGAAGCAGTACAGTAAGTCACTCTGCTTCAACATGAAGAAAAAGAGAAGAGGAAGAATCGGTAAGGATCTACCGTTACAGAGAGAAATAGAGAAAGGGGGAGAGCAAAAAACGAGGGAGGAAAAAGAGAAGAACATTGCATGCACCTGATTTGAGGAGAGAAACCATGGGTTTGATTCAATTTTGCGTGAGGAGAATAAGAGATAGAGTCTGTGCTCGATCGATGGAACGAGAGAAAGAGAGAAAGGGGGGGGGGGAGACGCGGGGAGGGAAAGGAGAGAGAAATTAAAAAAAAATCCGTTGTACATTAAAATTACAATAAAATATGCGGATGAATGTGAAATAGTAGTCTTTTAAATTTGAAGGAAAATGGTGAAACACTGTAGCTCAAAACTTGAGATAAATGGTTTTACCGAATCCAATGCAGGTGAATTTCATCTATATTCATTAAATTTTGAAAATGCATTAGCTTTTAATGAAGTCAATGCCAGTCACGATAAGATTTATATTGTACATATCTATTCCACCTGTAACTATCTCATTCAATGTAAATCTATATAAACGGAACAATACACGCGGCTGAAGATCAAGTAAGCCTATTCATTCAAATATTTACATTTTTGCACCCAATGAGACATGCAACGAATCAAGGGGTTGAGTAAATCGGAAGAACCTGGGGCTAGCGAATAAGACGAAAGAGCTACTTGCCCAAATAAAATCATTGAGTTAGACAATAATAACAAAAGGAATCCAAAAGCATATGACATATCTCACATGGGCCAGCCAACATTACTTTGTGGGCCCAATTGAGTTTGAAATATTTAGCAGAATGATGGTCGAAAATAAATATGTACGACCCCTCTCACCATATATTTGTACCGGGGAATAAATGCTTTGCTTAGATTAGTTAGGCAACACTTTCATGCATGGTGTTGCACAATTATTTCGAGAAACTGACCATGAAGAGGCGAACGTCGCGTGGGCGTGACAATGAAGGGACCATGAGTGGGCTCCTTTATTTTCCCTGGAAATTAATTTAAGTTTTTTTTACTGTGTAATATATTATATATTAATGGGTTACTTAGGTATTATCGTACTTGACACAAAATCATAGGTTGCAAGGAAAAGGGGAAGGCAAATCCGATATTAATGGAATATAAAAAATTCATATATACATGCTATTGGTGTCGCATCCCTCAGTGGATACAGAGGATAATATATCCTCAATCCTTTTTTTATTAAGATGTGTAACAATATTAAATAAACCTCAAATGGATCGAAAATGAAATTTATGATGTGGCCAAATAATGTCATAGTTGAGTTGAGTTATGCTATAGTACTAGAGTCACTATTCATTGACTGTAAAAGCTTGATGAACATATCAATACTAAAGAAAGAATAATCATACATATGTAACTATTTTTATAATTTAATTTTAAAGTTTATTATGTAAAATCGAGATTCCAGTTAGGTAAGACGAATTTTGAATTGAAAAATAGATTTTATAAGTTAAAAAAGGATATCTTGAGCAATTTCAATAGGATAACGCAACTCTGATATCTAATTTATGAGTTTTGTTACGAACAAACAAATTTATATACCGAACTGCATATTAATGCTGTTTTATATTTAAAATTTAAATTAGCATTATTTTCATTAAAGTTTGACTTTCTAACCAATCACATTGGATGCACATATTGATGTGCAGAATCGCTTACAACAAGATTTTTCTCCAGTTTTACTATGTACAAGTGAATTTGGGTACCGATCTGCGTACCAATACTGTTGCTTTCATATTCAAAATTTAAATTGACATCATTTTTATTAAATTTTGACTTTTTGACTAATTACTTTAGATAGATACACATATTGATGCTCATAATCGTTTATAACCATATTTTTCTTATAAATTAAGAGATACATGAACATTTTTCATATATAAATATCATAACAAAAATTCTATTTACAGTCATGTTTGTATACTATTTTATGCACTTTATTAATGTAATTGATTATGTATTAAAAAAATTAATATAATCAATCACATTAATAAAATACATTAAAAAAAAATACACAAAAGTTAATTATATCATAATTCCGTCATATAAACTAGGAAGTATGGGGCCATAAAAGCTCGTGCTAATTAACGGCACGCGCCAGCAACATGCGAATAGAACAACTATTTTAACAGACGTTTCGAACGTTTTCCCCTCCAATTTTTAACTTTTTAACACTCGAAAGCTCCACTACCGGCCACCAAATTCCCCCATGCAAATATCTTCACGGAGCTTCAATGATTCCACCAATGCCACCATTCTCTTCCCCTCCATAACCCATCTTCTTCCCAACCCCAACCCCACACAATCCAGTTATAATCCCCATTAATCCTCTTTTGTCACAAATACAAACGTCGCTACGTTTGCAATTTCTCAAGCATCGGCCATAATTCAGGCCCTTGCCTACTTTGCTTTGCGCACTGAAAATTCCAAAGAGACTAGTTTTGCCTATCGGATATGTGGGTAGTGACTGCTTTCTGGGATTAAATGGCTCGAGAAGGGTTCCTGGTGCCGGTTGAGACTCAAGCTTCTTTGAAGAAGAAGACAGCCGTTTCAACGAGCTGGGTTTTTCTGGACAACAGTGGGGAAAGTACCATTCTGGATGTTGACAAGTATGCTATTATGCGACGGGTTCAGATTCACGCCAGAGATCTTCGAATCCTCGATCCCCTGCTTTCTTATCCTTCCACCATTCTTGGTAGAGAAAAAGTTATTGTGCTCAATTTGGAGGTGAAGAGAACATTGCTCCCTACACGTTCAATAGTGTTATAGTTTTGTTTCCTTTGATTTTACTTTATGGGTGGTTGATATGATTAGTTATTTCGCTAATCTCTTAGTTGGGTTTTGTTTTCCAGCACATTAAAGCAATAGTAACCGCAGAAGAGGTAATCAATCTCTCTCACTCTCTCTCTCTCGGTGTGTTTCTCCTCTTCTTGTTTAAAGTAACATATGATATGATATGTGTTTTTGGGGGAATAGTGATTTCTGAAGACATTTTACCTTTATTTTAAACAGTGCGAACAGTGCGACCTATGCCTCTGTTCTGTTTTGAATATTTGGTAGATATGAAGAAACTCAGCGGGTTTCGAGTCATTTGGAGTATTTTTATTTTTGAGTTTAGGTATTGCTTCGAGATCCCTTTGATGATAATGTAATCCCGATAGTCGAGGAACTTCAAAGGCGATTGCCTTTAGCAAGTTCCATTTGCCTTGGCCAAGGAGAAGAAGAAGAGCACCCAAGCACTGAAAGTGGTGAAGAAAATGGTAAGGCTGAATAAATGATTTTTTTTTTCCTGGTTTTTTCCTTGTCACTCCAATTATTCTAAATCTTGGTACCGCACTACTACTACTGCTCTTGCTTATGGTTCAATTATTGAATTCTTTGAGGTTGGGACGATTTGTTTCGTATGCATTGCAGAATTTCCATTTGAATTCCGAGCTTTAGAAGTTGTTCTCGAAGCCATTTGTAGTTTTCTTGATGCACGCACAAGAGAACTAGAGACTGATGTATATCCAGCTTTAGATGAGCTGACGTCCAAGGTAAAACGCTTCTTTTTTGCTTCTGCAGAGATATCTGATTTGATGCTTGTATGCTGTCCCCAATTTAAACGATTACATTCGTGCCCGTACATCTAATGAAATTCGCAGTGCATGTTCTAAGTAGCTGGGTGTGGTAGAAAAATCTTATTTAGGTCCACTTATACACTTTTCTGCACTTTATGAACTTTTGTTCCCAGCAACTTCATTGTAAGATCAGTTGTTTGCTAGTCTTTCTGCACCTTTTGATTTTGAAACATATATTAATAATTGAGTCCAGCTCAAATATCTTTCTGCACCTTTTGATTTATAATATTTTTAACAAGAGCCTTCTGGTTTTCTTGTAATACGTAGATTAGCAGTCGAAATTTGGATCGGGTGCGAAAACTGAAGAGTGCAATGACAAGGTTGACAAATCGAGTTCAAAAGGTATGTTTTTCATATGACATCTGAACCTTGAATTGAGGTAAAATTCCTTTCTGCTTGGATGGAAGAGTTCCTTTCTTTTTGTGTGGCTGAAAAATGTAATTTGCCTTAGGAGGTTACTTTCAAAGCATTGGAATTCATATTGGCTGTAGCGGGTGCTTTTTGGTTCTGCTGGGCATCTTAATTTAAACTTCAATAAAATTGTCGCACAAGAACGTTGGAAGAAACCTAAGCCTAAATAGAATACTTGCCATTAATTTTGTGGGACTGGACCCTAGTGTAATCTCACGTTTTCGGCTTTGATCTTGAGAAGCTGTTAATGGCAGTACGAACTGTTTACTTCGAAAGATCCCTTATTCATTCCCCAGAAAGATCTAGTCTTTTATATTGTTGTTACTGTTGGCAAGCCCAAATTTGTTATCAGTTGAAGGAAACATGTAGTCAATGTGGAGTGGTGCAAGGGATTGCTTCCTTAGTTTTCTCCTTCAGTCATAAGTCAATATCATTAATCACTTACAGTTGAGATCACCAATCTCTCCACTCCATTTTACATAAGAGCAGGAAAACTAACAAAGAAGAAATCCTAAGAACAATAACATGGTCCTTACAAATAGCAATAGAGAGAATGTTGTGACGAACTCTAATGCTTGGAGTTTAAATACAAATAAATAAACGAACACAAGCCAGAGAGAGCACTAGAACATGTTACATTTGGCAGTTAGCACAAAATATTGAATAAGGTCAGGATGACAGTAAGATCACAAGCCAAAGGATTTTAACTGAAGATGAGAAGCCTCTGCGCAATTCGAAGGTGTTTTCACTGTGAAAATACTAACAACCTTTCATTAGCACACACCCCCCCCCCCACCAAAAAAAAAGGCAGTGGCTCCTTTTATAGGAAGGATACATATACAATTATTGTTGGGAATTTGGACCTCCCAAATTCACCCTCTAGGATCTACTAGTTGCAGGAATATCAAGAAAAATAGAAAAATAATAACAACACAAGATTTTACGTGAAAAACTCCAAAAAACAGGAGAAAAACCACCAGACCAATAGAAGAAAATTTACTATGTGAAAAATTGTTCCAATCACACAATTTCTCTCCTCACCCCAAACACATCCACAAAGCTTTCCCTACTAGTAAAACTTTAACTCACATCTCTTCCCATTTTACAAAAAATGGACAATAGAGGAATTTAACTAGAGTCAAAAGTTACTAAGCATTTGACTGGTGCACTTAACCAAGAAGGCTAAACCCCCTTTTATAGGCCTTGGAAGAGGCCTTGCTCTTCCTTCATTCCCAACCAATGTGGGACTAAGACAAATGAGCCAAACCCCAACAATTATTAACACTAGTCTTTAGCAACTAAAAGCTGATTCCATTTATTGATTAAGGTGTATTATTTATTTCATTAGCATTCTGGTTTTCCAGGTTAGGGATGAACTTGAACAACTTCTTGATGATGATGAGGATATGTCAGATCTTTACTTGTCAAGAAAGTTGTCCTGGACATCTTCACCTGTCACTGGCTTTGATGCTCCTAATTGGTTTATTAACTCTCCGACTACGGGCTCAAAGATATCCAAAACAAGTAGGGCAAGTGCTGCAACAACCCAAGAGGAGGATGATATTGATGAGCTTGAAATGTTGCTTGAGGTCATTAAAGCGATCTTGTTATTGGTTTTTCTAAAACTAAAAGTGACATCTAGATTAATACTGAAATATTTTGCAGGCATACTTTATGCAAATTGATGGCACGATGCACAAATTGACAACGGTATACATCAACTTATCCTAACTTGTTTCTGTTTCATGTTGGACTGTACTGATACAAATTCATATAATCTTCTATAAACAGATGCGTGAATACATTGATGACACAGAGGATTACATAAATATCCAGGTAACCCAAGTTGGACAACTCATGTTGTTTAATTTTTTTTAATACTTAGTTTTTCCAAAGGATGGAATGATCATTAATCTCATAAATTTCACAGCTATTATGAATTGAAAAGGGATGAGTACCACTAGGCTATAAGGCCAATGATGGACAACTAGAAAATGAAACTAAAATTAAAGTTAGTCCAACACTTTTTGAGGAAGATTGTTCAAAATTCAGTGTGTATTTTTAAGTTACTTCTTTGAAACTTCTCACATAAATGACCAAAAACCTCTTGGGCACTATAATACCCTAAAAACCATTTGGATTGCTATCACATTATAATCAGTTATGCATCCCTTGTTGCAGCTTGATAATCATCGAAATCAGCTGATTCAGGTACTGTCTTTGAGGAACAAATAAATTTCTGTGTCCAAGTATGTTCACCTCTGTGTCTTTTAATCATCAACATGCTTCTTTTACTGTTCTTTGGAATCGTTTTTTCAGACAAGTCTAGGTGCACCAATCCTAACTACATCATGTTTATGCATTTCTTTTTCACACCTAATTCTGTTCTCTATGGCAGCTGGAATTGTTGCTAAGTTCTGGAACTGTTTCTTTGTCTGTGTATTCTTTGGTGGCTGCAATGTTTGGAATGAACATCCCAACTATGTGGAAAGACGACCATGGATACGTATTTAAATGGGTATGAGTGGTACATAATCTCTTTTGTGAATAGAAAATTATATCATCTTAGAATTGTCATTACGTCCATGTGATGCCAATAGACTTGTGATTTACTTTTTAACATTTCTCTTCTATTACCTTTAGGTGGTCATCCTCGCAGGAGTAGTTTGTGCATCTCTCTTCTTATCAATAATTTCATATGCTCGGCACAAAGGTCTTGTTGGTTCTTGAAATTCGTAAACAAGTTTAAAGGATATGCATAATAAAGGTCGCTATTAGGCATTGGTGAATTGGAAGACCATAGTTTACAGCTTGATTTAACCAAGTGCATTGCAATCAGTAGTGTTTTTCCTCGTGAGAAATATGCAGATGGGTGCACTGGTCATTAGTCATTAAAATGACTAAAAGTTGTTCAGTAAATAACCATTTTGTTGGCATCACTGTCGGAGATGACAAGTTCCCCTGGTCTTTATGCATAAATAATTGCAGGAGAGTTGCTGTGGACTTTCTACTGCTTGGGATGTCTGAAAATTACCGCATTTGCTTTGCAGCATTCATTTGGATAGAAATTACCCCCGTTCTTAAGTTTTCTGACCTCATCTAAATCTTAACCTATCCTGTTTTTATTTTGGGGCTAGCATTATACCATGTGCAAACATCTGGACCTTTGAAAGAAAATCATTTTTCTTCTCCATTGGTGATTCTAGCATCTCAACAAAATCCAGATAACTTTGATCACATTTTTATAGAGAATTTGACATCTCGCCAAGATCAAGAGTAAATTCTATCCAAATAAAAGTACTAGACTCCTAATAAATTCTAGATAACTGGAAACATCAACTACACTCTTTTTAGCATTATTGTCAACAGCTTTGATGTTCCGGGCCCTCTGGATGGAATCATGGAAGGTCATTTTTACAATAAATGATTGCACGATTGGTTTGTTGAAACTTTTGGATAAGGTTGAGGAAGCTTGCAGCTTTTTTTCTTTCTATCTTTTGAGGATAAACAAATCGCTTACACCCTAATACAGATAAACGTGATATACATGAACCCACTTGGGCCTCGTTTGTTTATTAAAACCATCTCATCTAATTTTATTATTATAAATTTTCAAATTTTTAAATAAAATATAATTAAAAAAATTCAACATTTTTAAATCTTAAAACAAAATTAATATTAAAAAATTATATTCTAATAATATTTTATTTAATTTTTAACTTTCATCTCCTCTCGTCTCATCGATCTGTGTAATCAAACGAGGCAGCCCTTTTGATGATCTGTCATCTAGATCATTATAGTTTCTTCAGAGGATTTTGGACTGAAAATGCCACCAATTGGTTGTTTATGTTACAAATAGATGCATTGTTTCTTTGATATTACAAGGACAGATGCTTTATTATTTGAATGGATGTACAGAGTCATGACTTAAAAGTTAGAAGCAAAAGAAATAAGCTACCTAACATTAAAAAACATGCCCAAAACACATTAGAGGAATTCTCTCCAATCTCTTTACCACCAACTGATTTTCTTGTTCTTTACTGCAACTTGGAGGTTCAAGAAAACAAGTTGTGTGAATCCAAAGTAGTACTGGCTTTCATGATCAGATTTTATCGGCTTCCCATTATACAGAATCTTCACGCTCTACAGTCCTGACTTGATGTGGTCGGAAGGGAAAGGAGAGTTGTACGTACGGAGTTTGACCGCATGGAACACGACTCTGAATCTAACATATATATGATTTGTTTACAACAGATCGAAATCTTATAGAAAAAAAAGATGTCTTTCTCACTTCCACCACTTTTTGGTTGGTTTCAAGCCCTACCCACCATTACCATAGCCCCGATGGGGCCAGTTTGGCTGATCATTGATCTACCATTTCCACCCTCATCGATCGATCTAATTGCTGCACGTGGAAACGCGTCTCCTATTAAGCAACATTCCACCATTTTTTCTTCTCCATTTCTATTCTCCTTTGTTGGAAGGAAGTATCAATTTTGGGTTAGTGTCTATGGTGAAACTTAAAACCTTTGTATGGTTTTTTGGGTTTGGCTAAAATTGTGTAACTAGATTTAGTTCACATCCTCACCCTAATGATAGAAAGTATGTTCGAATTTTTTTTAACAAAAAAGTCATGCCCTATGTCCATGATATTTTTTGTCGAGAAATGTTTTAAATACAAATAAATTACATAAAAATAAATTTATAAAATAACATGATTTGATGTCGAATTGTAAGTCAAAACCTTTGTATAGTTTCTTGAGTTAGGCTAAAATTGAGTAATTGGGTTGAGTTTGAGTGTTGAAAAGTGTTGTCGTATGTTATGAATAGTAGTGAAAAAGTAAGTGAAAAGTAATAATAGAATTTTGAATAGTAGTAAAAAGTAATGAATAGTAGTAAAAAGTAGGTGAAAAGTAATAATAAAGTAATGAATATGAGTGGAGTATGTTTAGAAGTATTGAGGTACTCTCAATACCCAAACACAAAAGTAATGCTAGTCCTCACACTCTCTTTAAAAAAAAAGTGGATAATCTCGAATCAACATGAATTTTTTTAAAAAAAGTTGAACTTATTTTAAAAAAAAAAGGTATGAACTTACACATTCTAAATTTATATCTAACGTTACTCTTATTTCACATCCAAAATAAGATGATAGAATGTATGCTTGATTTAAAAAAAAACAAACAAATAAAGTAATGCCACGTGTACGGAACATTCTCTAAAAAAAAATTATTTATACAAACTCCAAATAGAGAAGCTCATGTAATTCTTTGTAAAAAAGAGGACTTCACCTTAAAAAAAGTGTAAAAATTTTTTTTTTTTATTAATAGAATCTGCATTTTTACAAAATACTTATATAAAACTTATTTATCTGGACTTGAACTTAACATTTACTCATTTAAAATGCAAAAGGATGTGTTTTCCTTACTCATTTAGCTGGTTTTTTTTGTTAATTATTGAATTTGCCAAGAAAACATGTTTTCATATTAGAGAAAATCTTGGAAACGGGGTGAATTTCTTTGTCTTAAAAATATTAAAGATAAATATTTTAATTATAAAAATAAATTTATAAATTAGTTATTATTATTATAAAATTAAAATAAATATAAAAAATTACGTTATTTTATAAATTTATTTTTATATAATTAGTACGAAGCATTTCTCAACATCAAAATCTTAAAAATAAAAAAAACCCTGAACTGAACAACTGTCAACTTCAGCCACCACATGGTACTGTACATCGCATCCACGTCACCAATAGTCGCTAACATGCACATGTGCACACGTTAACCTTTAGTCCCGCTAACATTGGCCGTCACGTATACGAAACCCTGTAAGCATATGGTATCTGTAGCACACCCGCGGATCACGTTATCCCTGGCCCCCCCTCCCAAAGTCCCTCGACTCTTGCTTCAGCTGTTAATGCCTATCCGACTCAACATTTCAAAAAATAAGTTATATTATATTTCACATTCTAAATTAATTTTTTTAATTATTATTTCTGTCTGTTAATCTCGAAAATATATATTATTAAATGATAATTTGAATGCAAATGAACGATTTTGATTAAAAAATAATAAAAAAATACGGACGTACGTAGGAAAAAAAAAAAAAGGAAAGAAAGAAATAGTAATTTAGTTTATATAAAAAGAAAGAAATTTCGGTTCATGCTATTTTCAACGAAGAGAACCTCTCCTCCCCTCGATTCAGATCAATCAGCCACACCCCCTCTCTCTGTCTCTGTTCTCTACAAATACACCAAAACCCACGTCGAATCCCCACGAATATAACTGACCCATTTGATAATCTCACGATCTTGGGCCACCAGCTTTCGGGTTCTCCACCGATCAAGAACCATATTATTGCCTCTCTGTATGCAACTATGCATTAATTTCTTCGTTCTGGTACGGTATTTGCAGGCTTTGTTTGCTTATTCTTGTGCTGGCTTCTGCATCACTGGTTTAATGCAGGTGAGCTTGGTGAAATGGACGTAAATTTTGCGTGTGTGCTTGTGGTGGTGACATGCAGTGTGTGAACACGTGGGTCGGAGAGGCTTTCGCTGCTGGGAATGGCGAATCAGGTGGTAAAGGTCAGGAGGGAGGCGATTGCGGCGTGCATGACTTGTCCTCTGTGCAATAAGCTCTTCAGAGACGCCACTACAATATCTGAATGCCTTCATACGTGTGAGTCTCTCTAATCCGTTTCTTTGTGGTCTGAATCTTGTTTGTTTTGACCTTTTTCGTGGCAATTTTGAAAATTTGTGTGTTGTAGTAGCATTTTGCGGTCTTTGTTATTTGGATTGTTGTTATTTCGTGTTTTGTTTTCTGGGTCTGGCTTGGTTTGGCACTTATTGTTCTGGGCGTTGGATTAATTTCGATGTTCGTTGCGATCTTTGTTATTCTCTGTCTCTGTCTCTCTCCTCTTACTACTTGAAAATATAAATCCTTCGTTCAAACTGTTACTATCTGTAAATTAACAAGTTTCTGTTTCATAAATATACGTGTTGGAGAATGATTTGGATGTTTGATCGATAGTGATAGAAACGGTGGGCCTTTTGTTATAGTAACCAAGTAGAATTGTACTTCTTCTGGAAGAGCTCTTGGATTTAAGTCCTTGCATATTCTAGATTTAGCTGCTTTGGGTGTGCTGGCCTTAGTGAGCCAAGGCTATACGGTTTGGCCGTTGCGAAATTGAGTATCAAGGGACCCTTCAATTCTCCTTTTCGTTGGTAATCCAAGATTTAAATTTTGCGATCACGTTACTCAAAAGCCTCTTCTTCTGGTCAGGACTCTAAAAAAGCTCCTTTCGTAGGAAAAGGAGATTTGAAGAATGATCATTTATTCTTTCATAGTTCTTTTATGTCTCTTGTATATCTTTGTTTGAGTTAAATTTGAGTGGATTTAACTCAGAAACTGCTAGTGGACGGTATGTGTCACTAGCAAGTGATGCTCTATATAAATAAATTATTAAAAATCTGGCATACCTCTTATTTTTGCTCTCCACTTTTCC
The DNA here is from genome assembly GCA_011037825.1 of Carya cathayensis. Lineage (NCBI taxonomy): Eukaryota > Viridiplantae > Streptophyta > Magnoliopsida > Fagales > Juglandaceae > Carya > Carya cathayensis. The sequence goes on along the minus strand of QGSO01000497.1, from coordinate 327,878 downwards.
TAAGCTATAGAGTTCATTAAAATTTAATTTCTTGAACACTTGATATTTGTAAACTTATTTTTTCCTGGTCCTTTATAGAGTCAGTGACTCAATGAACCGATGTCTGATGATTTGTATTTTAAACTTCATCCAGTCTGCAGGAAGTGCATATATAATAAAGTTTCAGAAGAGGAATTGGAATGCTGTCCAATATGCAACACTGATCTGGGTTGTGTTCCACTGGAGAAATTAAGGTTGGATCTCGTGACCATACAATCTCAGCTATAAGTGGAATCTCTCCGTCCTTCTGTGTCTTTACTTTCAACATTGTGTATCGAGTTGTATATTGCATGAGTTGGGGCTTAAGAAGTGATAAGTTCAGGTTCATATGATTGGCTGGCTACCACTACCTATCTTACCATATCTTAGTTCTTGAGATGGAGTTTTTGGATGATTAATGACACTGCATATGCATAAGGATCATACCATTTTCCTACAACATTTCTATCCAAGAATGCCTTATTTTTCTTGCTACAGTCATAAAATTTAGGTATTCCTTTTGGTGCTTATGTTCTGTTTTCATAGTTAGGAGACAATATGTTTGTAGTTTCTAAGAATGTGGAAAGGCAATAAAACTCAACACACATTTCATACTCATCAGCCTATTGGGTTTTTGGAACTTATTTTCTTGTTATGTTTTCGTTGGTTAATATTTTTGATACTCTCTGCATTTCTGGCAATATTCTTGATTATCTTCTACAGCTATGCTTATACGGCTCTTCTGTTTGTATGCGGGTGGGTGGCTTTGCATTCATTTGAATATACGTAGATTGTGTAAATTGCAGCTTCTCATGCCTTATTTCTATTTCTGATCCCATGTTCCACTTTGTTGCAACAACAAAGTTGTCCTCTGAGGAGCATGCAGATTTATTCTGTATATTGACCATATCAGAGTGGACGCTTTACATGGGAATTCGTTCTAATATACTTGTTTATCTCTGATCATCAGGCCAGACCATAGTTTGCAAGATGTAAGGACCAAGATTTTCCCTTTCAAAAGAAGAAAGGTAAATGCACCTGAAGTTGTGCCTTCAAATACATTACCAGCAAGAAGAAAGGAGAGATCACTGTCATCATTGGTGGTCAGCACTCCCAGAGTGTCAGCCCAGGCTACCATGACTGGAAGAAGATCAAGAGCTGTTGCAAGAAAGGCTGCTGCTTTACAAGCCTCCAGAGTTCCCATTGAGAAACAAGTTAAAAAGGAGGAAGATTCTATGGAAGATCATCCTAAGAGTTCAAGCTCACCTGAGACTTCAAACAAGCTTCTGCAATATACTGGGCAGGTAAAAAGGAGGCTAACATGCTGTTTTCTTGAATCTTTATGCTGCCATGATTTTTGTTTTCCGCCATGCCTCTATGGTTTTGTTTCCCATTAGCTGAAAAAGGTTGCATCTTTTCCATTTCACTAATGATATTCTTGCTTGTATATTTGACTGTTTTAGAGTTCTTACCCTGGTGAGCCTAGTCATTCCACCCCTATTAAAGAAACAGAGAATGATCCTGAACAGTGGGATGCAAAATTGGACCTGTGGAAACCTTTGAACTGTCTGGTGGAAGTTGCAAATAGGACTAAATCTTTCAAGTCACAGGGGCTTGATGCTAAATTAGAACCTATGCAAGTGAACGAGATAAAAGGTCAAGTGCAAAAAGCCAAAATTAAGGAAATCAAACACAAGTCTAAAGCTGAGGATAAAATGAATATTACCGATCCTGCCTCTTCAGAAATATCAAAACCCAAAATTTTGCGGAGGGTTCGTCGAAAAAGGGAACCTGATTTTGGAGACTCAGGCATTTCACCCCAAGCTGTGCTGGATGCTGCTGGTGCTAAACACAAAAGAAGACTTGGTCCAGTTTGGTTCTCTCTAGTAGCTTCCCAAGACCAGTGAGAAACAACTTTAGCTTTCAAACTTTAAATACTTAAATCCATAATGAAAACTGAACGAATTTTATTGAAAATACAGTCCTCGTCAGTTTTTTTATTGAGCTGGAATTGATGATTTCAGGGAAGGAAGTGCACCCTTGCCCCAGATTCATGCAAATTACTTGAGAATTAAGTAAGTTCCTTTCACCCTATATAGATCTGAAGGCTTTGTTTATCATGTTTTCTGAATAAGTTCATTCCTTGTTGTTTTAGCATGTAAGATCAATTGAATACAGTAGCATGAGTTTGCACAATTTTAAACTTTGAAAAAGAACACCCATTGATCTTTTACCGTTTTCTTTTTTAAACCTTGACATTTAGATAAAGAAAGGCATTTACATGGTCTTCATTGCCTAGCAAAAGACCTTGGCATTCATTGCTTTGACATCTCATATGATAACTTAACTCTGTATATTTTGATGGATTATGTATGTGTCAATTTTACATTTATCAATAAGAGATCGTAGACTCGTCAAAATTCGAAACTGTCCGGAACAAATTTGTCTTAATTGATTTACCCTGAAAGTCTCCAGTGGGAAATCCGTCACATATTATTGAGCCACATATTTTAGGCCCCCCATATGATAAACTCTGGTATGTAGTTTTAGTCTCTAATATTTGAACAGTTGTCTATACTGTGGAGACTTCTGGTGAGCATGTGGAGGTGAGGGGTTCCTAGGTAATATGTTCTTCAGCTGCCATCATAAACCTCAATGTGGGTTAGTTTTTCATCATGTTATTTGACTCCGTTATCTCTACCAAACTGACCTTCGATCAAAATCTGAACCGTCTCGTGTCATATAACAGAACCATCTATTTTGAGCTGCTAATAGCATAGATACTTCTCCCGGCATGTATTAGTGTGCAATAGCTGCTTCCACAGGAATTCACATTCGGTTCAGCCTTGTTGAAGGAAATCATTTGTCCTGAGCATACCAGACCAAATGAAAATTGTTCCATTTTCCACAGTCCGCACCGGAAATATGTAACTCTAACTTGGATTTTGATCCTCTCTTGCACATATACTATTTTGATTATTAAAAAAAAATGCTGCCCAGAAGAGGCAATCACGGGAAATCTCAATTGCCTTGAAATTATGTTTGCTCATCCCATTTCCCTCCCCTACTAAAAGAAAAAACACAAAAAAATTACCTTTATTTAATTGGGGTAAATGATTAATTTCCATCAGAGGTGGTACACGTTGCTACCATGTGATGTTAATATGTTCAAGTAAAAACTTTCATAGATACAGTTGAGTGCATAGACCAAATTTGTCTATTGGAAAATGCTTTTATTGGTGACTAAACTAAAAGAATTATGTGATACTAGGATATATCTTTATGACATATTTGTTGCTTTTGTCACAGGGATGGAAATATACCCATATCACTGATTCAACAATACCTGATGAGGAAACTAGATCTCACCAGCGCTGCCGAGGTGAGTGAATCTGGCCATGCTTCCTTAAAAAGAAAATCTCTGATTGAGTAGGAATCCAATTTGAGAAATCTTACTGTTCTGTTTAGTTGTGGTGCATATATCTGTCTCGACGCTGGGCTGCCATTACATGCAGCCGAATTTTCTATCTTTTAAATACAGTAGATTGTACCTGTTTAAGAATTAAGATTCAAATATGTTGCATGTCATTTGAGGACATGGATACCCAGTTAAAGTTTTCTTAAGACTTTTTTTCAATGGGAAATTGAACTTATCATTTTCAATTTTATGACATGTTGCATTTTATTAGCTTGGCTCTTGGTCCACCTCTATCTGAGCCTGGTTGCGTAGATGCTGTCACATGGGTTATAATATGTAGCATCAACAGAAGTTTACATTTTGTAATGTCCTCTCAACTGTCGAATAACAAACAAAACGAGGGTCATATCCGATGTTGACCCCAACTAAGTAGGGCCTTGGACTGTGGGCTTGAGTACAATCATACCTTCAGCATTCTGCTCTCGAGACTCGAATCATTAATTTACCCTTGGCAGATTTTACACGCATAATAGATAATGGCCTCTTGGTGGATAAACAAAATAAGGTTGGCGTTTCCAGTCTACTCATTGCTAACCATATAGTTGACACTCTTGCAGGTTGAGATCAAATGTATGGGACAACCAGTTGTCCCAACCTGGCAACTCCACAATGTAGTTGATTTGTGGCTACAAAAGGCACCCACATCAGAACGAATTCCGGCATCAATTGGATCGTCGGCCAAGGATTTCGTGATGGTGCTGGCCTATTCTCAAAAGGTTCCAGAAGCATGATCGTGGTTTTTCTCCATCTACTGCCGTTCAAATCTTCAAAATAATCCGAGTATACTCTTGTCTTCCTAGAATCTCGGTGGTGACCGAGTGGCATTTTTCTTGATGATCCGGCATGTATCTTGTTACGAGGAATAATTGGTTCATTAGCAGCCAACATTTTCCTAGGCTTCGAAATAAAGAGTCATTCGCTTAATGTTACTACATGTCTGAGACAATCACCCTCTGCTATGGTCTGGCAGGCGCTGCATGTTTGCTGCTGCTGCTGCATAATTAAGAGGTCCAATCTTCAACTGTTACGGATTTGTAACTTGGACTACTGCATACTTACACACCACGTTGTAGAACCCTATAAATTCTTAACTGATACGCGATTTTTGGGCCTCTAGTTGAGCTTGAGCTTGAACTTGGTTGTAACAAAATGTACTTTATTCTAGTAATTTAATTACCAGCATCTTTCTTAAATTACTGTGCGAGAAACCAACTCTAGTTCTCACTCTTGTTTTGAAAGTAAAATTAATAATACAATATTCAAGATTGATGTAGTTTGACAATATTTTTACATCTATAGAGTTACAGAGAACTTTATTTGAAATGATAACAAACTGAGTACGGAGGTTGTACAACAACATAATACAACATATAAGAAAATCTTAATACAGCAAATACAACATACAAGAAAACCTAATACAGTGAGACAAGTCGAATCAAGAGTCAAAATGGGTCAAATCTTTTTGTCTTCTTTTTAGCTCTTAATTCAATGCAACTCGTTGATTAGGGTTTATTTAGAGGGTTGGCAATTACCTAACTAAATGTCAATACAAGTTCAAATTTTAGTTAGACGTGAGAAAAAACTTACAAATTAGTCCAAAGCTGGCTCAATGGTAAGGCCAGTTAGGCCATTGTCCAGCCCCCCCCCCCCCATGTAAGGCCTCCAAAATTAAAAATGAGGTATTTTTTTTCTTTTTTCTTTTTGAAAAAAAATTAAAATCATTTCATTATATAAAATTTTAAATAACTTTTTTTATTTTTCAATGTGTGCAAGGCCCCATAATACTAAATTTAATATTTAATACAATGAATTATGTTTATTTTAAATAATTTTTTAAGATCTTGCTAAATTGAGGTGCTATATTTGCATTGAAGCCTCATTTTAAGTTGTAGTATTCAATATAAATTCAAAAAAACTCTATTTAAAGATTTTAAATAAAATCTCATTTTATTGAAAATTTTAAAAATATTCCATATAATAATTTATATTTCATTGTATTATAATTATGAATTACTAAATTAAATTTCGCCTTATGCCTCAATTTGTATTGAGCCGTCCTTGCAAAAGTCCAAAGCTCAACACTTGAGTTACAGTAGATTGAGGGGGCTCTCCATTGTTGGAGAGTTACTATTCAAACTCTATCCAATTATTTTATTCTTTTCATCAACCTCTCACTCTCTCTTTATCACATTGAAATAAATTACCACATTGAAATAAATTACCACATTTTATTTTTTAATAAAATTATTAATTAATATATGAGTGTATTTATAAAATATATACAAAATAATCAAATATTATTAAAATATATAATATTATAATATTATTTTACCTTTAAGATGGCTAGTCCAATGTAGACTTATTGAGCTAAAAATTGATGTTATGGCCAGAATATAAGATTTCTAATTAAATTTTAGACTTGGCAATATACTCTTAGAGCATTCCCGACTTGCTAAAAGTTTAGCTAAATTTAATTAAGATTTGTACTTGTTTCTGATTTAGCTACTAAGGTATTTTAAAGGATTACATTCCACCCTTTATATTAACTATTCAGTTTTATTATTTTAATTGAAAGATTATTTTTTGAATTCTTTTTCTTACCATCATAATTTTTAAATTCTTATTCTTCCAACAGTTATATTTTTCAAAATCAATATTCTTTAAATATTATGATTTTTTTTTTTTTTTACATTTCTCTAATGGTCATATTTACCACAATCCTTTCTCCAAATTTTTTTCCCTAAAAACATTTTTTTTTTCAAAATCGTTAACTTTTTTTAACAATCATATTTTTCAAATTTTGTCTTTTTCTAATGGCAAGAATTTTTAAATTTTGAAAACCTTTTAATAATCATTATTATTCAAATTTTGTCTTTATCAAAATGTCATATTCTTGAAAAAGCATATTCTTCCAACGATAATAAGTTTTCTTTCAATATAAACAAGTTCATTTTTCTTCCAACTTTCATTCACTTCATTTTAAGTTTCTATTCTATTGAATCTTAATTATTACTCTTATGGCTCATCATTTTTTTAAAGACCATCATTTCCATCACAATATACTTCTTAATGACTCTGATGATGAGTTAGAGATGAATGATGTTGTGGAAAAAGAACAACAACGGGCACCACCTCATCAATACATTTGGCGTAATTGTTTGCAAGGCCATGAGAGGATTTTTCATGATTATTTCACTGAAGCACTAGTATATCCTCCCAAAGTGTTTCGTAGGAGATTCGGGATGAAGATATCACTTTTTCTTCGAGTTCAATATGAGGGCAAAGCTCACAATTCATATTTTGTATAAAGAAGAAATAATGCTAGAAGACTTGGTTGTTTTGGCCTTCAAAAGATTGCAGCTGTATTAAGAATTCTAGCATACGGAGTAACTGTTGATTTTTTGGATGAATATCTAAGAGTTCCAGAGACCATTACATTTAAAAGTCTAAAATTATTTGTTAAAACAGTTGTTTGTATTTTTGAGGAACAATACTTGAGCTCACCAACAAACGACGATGTTGCGAGATTGTTAGCGATTAATGAAAGTCGTGGCTCTCTAGAAATATTGGGAAGCATAGATTGTATGCATTGGAAATGAAAAAATTATCTAACAGCATGGAAAAGTATGTATTCTGGCCGTATTGAGTAAATAGTACTAGCAAAATATTGATAGCCTGTAGCACCTGGCTAATTCCAAAGTTATTACTGGTAGTAGGCTGAAGTTGAATTTAACTCAAATTTTCACATTTTATTGGCTAAACTAGCCTTTACCAAAGGAGCTGTGAATGCCTTTTTATACTATTAATTTATATTATACTGTTGTATGACGATCGGACTCTTTGATTATTATTTGAAATAAAATGCCTAAGGTCACCCAGGCCACGCTGGGTTATTTAATATGAGATGTGGACACGCCCAGGCACGCCTGCTGGGTTATATAATAATATCGGTTCCAAATGTGCACTTTATGGAATAAAATTACATGAAAGTTGCCTATCAATTATAAATAATGTTAGATAGTAAATTCCTTATAATTTTTTAAAAATTAGTAAAATTTATTATTAAAATATAAATTTGATATTTACTCACTTTTTTTTTTCTTTTTAATTATTCGAAGGTTAATCGCATCAAAACTGTAATTATCTTCTCTCATATCTTATTGCTGCAAAACTCTAACCATGTGGATCAGAGCAATTACACTAACTACTGTTTCAGAGAAACCCAGAACAGAAAGAACATCAAAGTCAATCAACCAGTGACAAATAAAGAGAGTGGATCCAACTGCCCTTTTACAAGCAGATGCCATTGATAACAACTTTGCTTCCTATCGCAATGAAATTCATCATTCAACGTCAAGAGTCTAATCACATTCACGTAATTGACATAACAAGGGCGGGCCGAAAGATCCTCTCTTGTATAACAAAGAATCACGTTACAATCTTCATCGAAATTACATAATTCCACAATCATCAGAGTTTAAAAGGTGAAAGCTTTAGAACAAGAATACCCAAATTTTGCCTCATCCCCATCAACAGCTCCTCTTGCTAACATGGTAAAGCAGTAACAACAAACAAAACCTATATAACGTCGATTCATGCTACAACATTTACAACCATATCGACGGAATGAAAATTTGAAAAACGAAAAACCATTTCAGAAGCAAACTATAACCAACACGAAAGAAGAAAAATAAAATCGATTTGAACTTTTAAGGAAGGAGAAATCAATGCTGCTCTAACCAGATTTCTTGCCCGAAGCCTAATCAAGTAATGCGATATTGTGTTTACGTCGCGGGAAGGATGACGTCACACGCGGCTGAAACCATCGCCCATGGGGGGTACCCCCAGACGACAGAATCGACAGATAAGAGACCTCCTTCTGCGGCCTCTCGCTCGTCGTCGTAATACAAGTCCTCCGTGCCACGAAACGCAGCGTGTAAAAAGACGATGGCGGCCCCAACCAGGAGTGAGACCAACACGTTCAGCCACACGTCAGTACGCACCAGAGCGACGATCGTGACGAGTGCTAGAGAGGCCAGAATGACGCGGTCGTCAACCTGGCAATTGAGGACGACGGGAGGTTCGTCGCGGAGGAAATAGAGGAAGCACCAGGCGGCGAAGATGATGAGGAAGACGATCATCGAGACCGGATGCCATAAGAGACTGAGGAAGAGGATGAGGAGGACGATAAGCGTGTAGTTGACGCGAAAGTGGCTGAGGTTTCGCTTGATACGGAGGATGGCTTCGCCGATCGCGGATGGGCGCGTGAAGGAGGAGAAGGGTTGGACGAGCTCCCGCCATGGATGTTGGGAGGGAAAGGAAGAGCGAGTGGCAGAGGAAGTGGAGGGGAATACGGCAGAGTATGGCGGCGATTGTGAATACATTGCAGAGGGAAACCCTCACGACAATCAAATTTGTTTTCACACAGAATCGAAAACAAAGAGAGAAGCAATGAACGACGTCGTCTCGTGATCTCCGGTAATTTATCCATACTTTCGAATTGGATTGGCCCGTGAAAAAGGAAGTGCGTCGGCAAGCAACAAAATATATATCGAATTAAATTTTTTTACAAATTAAATTATATTAATAGCGTAAAAATTATGTCAATTTAGGCCTGCTGGGCACCCGGCCCATCGGACTGCACCTGCCTGGTGCCGGGTGGGCTATCCTCCCGCCTAATGCGGGCAAGCGGGCGGGCGGGCGGGTTGCCCATTTATTTTATATGCCAGGGACTAGGTGGGTGGAACTTGCCCAATTCACCGTGTAAAAGGAAATAACCCTAAACTTCATAATTATTTGAGTAGAAGAGGTGCTTGAGTCACAAACAGATTTTATAAAAGTACACTTATAAGTTGATGTAGTTTTATATTATACATTAGATCTATCTTACAATTTGATGTGGATTACGTTAATTTGTGAATTTAGTTTTACAAAATTCCTTTCATGGATATAATTTTTTTTTTTTTTTTTGCAGTGGACGTCCAACACAAATTCTCTCATCTTCACCCTCATCGCCTAACACCAATTCTTCTTCACTTCTCCTCCTCTTCTCATCCTCTTCCTCAATTTCTCCTCATAGACCCCATGGCCACGACAGCCCGTGGCCGATACGTTGTCTTCTTCCCCCTCTTCTTCTCCTCCTTTTCTTATTATCTACACAACAAACCCACTACCAACTGTGTCCATCGGTCTCTAAGCAGACCAACGGCCAGTATCGATTGTGTGTTTGATATGAATCGGCAAAATTGGAATCACTTGAACCCACAATCAATTTAAAAACTCACCTAAGAAAGCCAAAATCAAGTAAATTGGATGGAAGAATTTAGACCCATTGAGGAATTTGTTTCAAAAACCTAGATTATATGAAAATCTAGACTCGTTGAAGAACCCGTATCAAGAACTCAAATTATAAATGAGGAACGTTACAAAAGTTGTGATTTACCTTTGATAAATTCAAACGTTCAATGAAGAACAATAGGAGATAAACTCAACTCACACTAAATAAAATTTATCAATTTTCATAAAGTTTCATATATTTCAAAATGAGGCAATAAAAAGTATTTAAACTAAAACCTCACAAAATCCTAGGTAAAATAAAGCCCCATATTCCAAAAATACCATTGAATAGTACCGCGCTACAATACCCTTCCCCTAAACAAGATAAAGCCCTAAACTAAAAATTTAAGAATCTTTTTCAAAATACGCCTGGGCAAAATACAATGCCTTCCCTAAAGAAACCCTAGCTGAAAATTAAAACAATCCCTAAACTACTCTTAAAAACTTCTCTTGAAACCGTAGGTCATAAAACATAAAATATATGTGTGGGCTGGACATTTCCCAAACCCAATTATTCTAGATAAATTCTTATGACTAATAAAATTAGTCATTTTAATGAAATAAACAAGTCCAAGACCTTCATTAACAATAGGCCCAATTCATGACTTCCATAGCTTGTTGTATCACATGAATGAAAGTGGGTTTTCTTCCTTTAAACCCATCTTGAATGTTGGTCTCTTGCTATACACATCCCAAGTAGATTGCATCAATCTTTGCATTGCTTCCTTACTCTTTTTAACTCTCGATCCTGTGATTGCCACATTTGGAACTTGTAAGGGATTTCCAAGATTCAGTCCATTTTGGAGCCCATCCATGTCTCTACACAGACCCAAGGTCAATTGTAGTCGTGGTTTTTTGTGTATTTCTTTGGCTTCATATGTTGTTTTGTTAGATATATGTATTATTTTGTTAGATAGGTGTACTTAGGGTTTGATTTGTAGATTTGGATGTTGGATTTGTTGATTTGGCAGTTGGACCTATTAATTTGGTGGTTGAAAATAAATTTATTTATTTTTGACAAATTCTAGAGGGCTTGCAAGGTCATCTGTTCGCCTGGCAAAAGGGTAGGGGTACTTAGGAATGGGGCTACCAAATGTCCCCCACCCAGGCGAGAGCTAGGAGCAGATTGGGTAACTTCCCACACGCACAGTGTGGGCAAACAACTTTGTGTTAATCACGCTAGTTTACCCATTGTTGTCAACCTCTCCATCTACCTATCGTGGATTCGATGAAAAAAAAAAAAGAAAAAAAAAAAAGAAGCTGCCAGAAGAGCCAATCATGGAAAATCTCAATTGCCTTGAAATTATGTTTGCTCATCCCATTTCCCTACCCTACTAAAATAAAAAACAAAAAAAAAAAAATTACCTTTATTTAATTGGGGTAAATGATTAATTTCCATCAGAGGTGGTACACGTTGCTACCATGTGATGTTAATATGTTCAAGTAAAAACTTTCATAGATACAGTTGAGTGCATAGACCAAATTTGTCGATTGGAAAATGCTTTTATTGGTGACTAAACTAAAAGAATCATGTGATACTAGGATATATCTTTATGACATATTTGTTGCTTTTGTCACAGGGATGGAAATATACCCGTATCACTGATTCAACAATACCTGATGAGGAAACTAGGTCTCACCAGCGCTGCCGAGGTGAGTGAATCTGGCCATGCTTCCTTAAAAAGAAAATCTCTGATTTGAGTAGGAATCCAATTTGAGAAATCTTACTGTTCTGTTTAGTTGTGGTGCATATATCTGTCTGGACGCTGGGTTGCCATTACACGCAGCCGAATTTTCTATCTTTTAAATACAGTATATTGTACCTGTTTAAGAATTAAGATTCAAATATGTTGCATGTCATTTGAGGACATGGATACCCAGTTAAAGTTTTCTTAAGACTTTTTTTCAATGCGAAATTGAACTTATCATTTTCAATTTTATGACATGTTGCATTTTATTAGCCTCTTGGTCCACCTCTATCTGAGCCTGGTAGCGTAGATGCTGTCACATGTGTTATAATATGTAGCATCAACAGAAGTTCACATGCCTGCTGGGTTATATAATAGAGTAATGCTACGTACAGTCACTTTTACGTACTTCTTGCGCACTCCACTGATATGATTGACTAAATTAATTTTTTTTAATACACAACCAATCATATCACTGGAGTGCACAAAAGAATCCATAAAAGTGATTGGACATAGAATTTTTCTATATTAATAATATGGTTCCTAATGTGCACTTTATGGAATAAAATTACATGAAAGTTGCCTATCAATTATAAATAATGTTAGCGACAGTTATGGACAAAAATTCCATATAATTTTTTAAAAATTAGTAAAATTTATTATTAAAATATTAATTTTTTTCATATAAATTTGATATTTACTCACTTTTTTTTTTCTTTTTAATTATTCGAAGGTTAATCGCATCAAGACTGTAATTATCTTCTCTCATATCTTATTGCTGCAAAACTCTAACCATGTGGATCAGAGCAATTACACTAACTACTGTTTCAGAGAAACCCAGAACAGAAAGAACATCAAAGTCAATCAACCAGTGACAAATAAAGATAGTGGATCCAACTGCCCTTTTACAAGCAGATGCCATTGATAACAACTTTGCTTCCTATCGCAATGAAATTCATCATTCAACGTCAAGAGTCTAATCACATTCACGTAATTGACATAACAAGGGCGGGCCGAAAGATCCTCTCTTGTATAACAAAGAATCACGTTACAATCTTCATCGAAATTACATAATTCCACAATCATCAGAGTTTAAAAGGTGAAAGCTTTAGAACAAGAATACCCAAATTTTGCCTCATCCCCATCAACAGCTCCTCTTGCTAACATGGTAAAGCAGTAACAACAAACAAAACCTATATAACGTCGATTCATGCTACAACATTTACAACCATATCGACGGAATGAAAATTTGAAAAACGAAAAACCATTTCAGAAGCAAACTATAACCAACACGAAAGAAGAAAAATAAAATCGATTTGAACTTTTAAGGAAGGAGAAATCAATGCTGCTCTAACCAGATTTCTTGCCCGAAGCCTAATCAAGTAATGCGATATTGTGTTTTCGGCGCGTGAAGGATGACGTTACACGCGGCTGAACCCATCGCGCGTGGGGGTACTCCCCACAACAGATAAGAGACCTCCTTCTGCGGCCTCTCGCTCGTTGTCGTAATACAAGTCCTCCGTGCCACGAAACGCAGCGTGTAAAAAGACGATGGCGGCCCCAACCAGGAGTGAGACCAACACGTTCAACCACACGTCAGTAAGCACCAGAGCGACGATCGTGACGAGTGCTAGAGAGGCCAGAATGACGCGGTCGTCGACCTGGCGATTGAGGACGACGAGAGGTTCGTCGCGGAGGAAATAGAGGAAGCACCAGGCGGCGAAGATGATGAGGAAGACGATCATAGAGACCGGATGCCATAAGAGACTGAGGAAGAGGATGAGGAGGACGATAAGCGTGTAGTTGACGCGAAAGTGGCTGAGGTTTCGCTTGATACGGAGGATGGCTTCGCCGATCGAGTATGGGCGCGTGAAGGAGGAGAAGGGTTGGACGAGCTCCCGCCATGGACGTTGGGAGGGAAAGGAAGAGCGAGTAGTGGAGGAAGTGGAGGGGAATACACCAGAGTATGGCGGCGATTGTGAATACATTGCAGAGGGAAACCCTAACAACAATCAAATTCGTTCAAACTTTCACACAGAATCATTCAGTCCCCAATCGAAAACAAAGAGAGAAGCATGAACGACGTCGTCTCGTGATCTCCGGTAATTTATCCATACTTTCGAATTGGATTGGCCCGTGAAAAAGGACTTGTGTCGGCAAGCAACAAAATATATATCGAATTAAATTTTTTTACAAATTAAATTATATTAATAGCGTAAAAATTATGTCAATGCTGGGCACCCGGCCCATCGGACTGCACCTGCATGGTGCCAGGTGGGCTATCCTCCAGCCCCGTGCGGGCGGGCGGGTTGCCCATTTATTTTATATGCGAGGGACTAGGTGGGTGGACTTGCCCAATTCACCGTGTAAAAGGAAATAACCCTAAACTTCATAATTATTTGAGTTGAAGAGGTGCTTGAGTCACAAACAAATTTTATAGAAGTAAACTTATAAGTTGATATAATTTTATATTATACACTAGATCCATCTTACAATTTGACGTGGATTACGTTAATTTGTGAATTTAGTTTTGCAAAATTCCTTTCATGGATATAATATTTTATTTTTTTGCAATGGACGTCCAACACAAATTCTCTCATCGTCACCCTTATCACCTAACACCAATTCTTCTTCACTTCCCCTCCTCTTCTATTTTTTCAACTTCTCTTCTCATCCTCTTCCTCAGTTTCTCCTCCTAGATCCCATGGCCACGACAACCCATGGTCGATACATTGTCTTCTTCCCCCTCTTCTTCTTCCTCCTCTTCTTCTCATCCTTTTCTTATTATCTACACAACAAACCCAATGCCAACTGTGACCATCGATTTCTAAGTAGACCAACGGCCAATATCGATTGTGTGTCTGATATGAATCTGCGGAATTGGAATCACTTAAACTCACAATCAATTTAAAAACTCACATAAGAAAGCCAAAATCAAGTCAATTGGATGGAAGAATTTAGACCTGTTGAGAAATTTGTTTCAAGAACCTAGATTATATGAAAATCTAGACTTATTGAAAAACCCGTATAAAAAACCTAAATTACAAATAAGGAACGTCACAAAAGTTGTGATTTACCTTTGATAAGTTCAAACGTTCAATGAAGAACAAGAGGAGATAAACTCAACTCACACTAAATAAAATTTATCAATTTTCATATATTTTCATATATTTCAAAATGAGGCAATAAAGAGCATTTAAACTAAAACCTCACAAAATCCTAGGTAAAATAAAGTCCCATATTCCAAAAATACCATTGAATAGTGCGGCTACAGTAATTGTGAATAGTGCCGCACTACAATACCCTTCTCCTAAACAAGATAAAATCCTAAACTAAAAATTTAAGAATCTTTCCCAAAATACGCCTAGGCAAAATACAAGGTCTTCCTTAAAGAAACCTTAGCTGAAAATTAAAACAATCCCTAAACTACTCTTAAAAACTTCTCTTGAAACCCTAGTTCATAAAACATAAAATATATGTGTGGGCTAGACATTCCCCAAACTCAATTATTCTAGATTAATTTCTATGACTAATAAAATTAGTCATTTTAATGAAATAAACAAGTCCAAGCATTTCATTAACAATAGACCCAAGTCATGTCTTCCATAGCTTGTTGTATCGCATAAATGAAACTGAGTTTTCTTCCTTTAAACCCATCTTGAATATTGGTCTCTTGTTATACACGTCCCAAGTAGATTGCACCAATTTTTGTATTGCTTCCTTACTTTTCTTAACTCTCGATCCTGTGATTACTACATTTGGAACTTACAAATGATTTCCAAGATTTGGTCCATTTGGAGCCCATCCATGTCTCTACACAGACCCAAGGCCAATCGTAGTCGTGGTTTTTTGTGTATTTCTTTGGCTTCATATGTTGTTTTGTTAGATATATGTATTTTTTTATTGGATAGGTGTACTTAGGGTTTGATTTGTAGATTTGGATGTTGGATCTATTGATTTGGTAGTTGGGCCTATTAATTTGGTGGTTGAAAATAAATTTATTTATTTTTGACAAATTCTAGAGGGCTTGCAAGGTCATCTGCTCGCCTGGCAAAAGGGCAGGGTTACTTAGGAATGGGGCTACCAAATGTCCCCCACCCAGGCGAGAGCTAGGAGCAGATTGAGAAGCTTCCCACCTGCACAGTATGGGCAAGCAACTTTGTGTAAATCACACCGGTTTACCCATTGTTGTCAACCTCTCCAACTACCTATCGTGGATTGCAACTAGGGGTGTAATCGGTTTAGTCCAATACGGGAGGGGTCACAAACCAAAAATTTCACTATGTTATTTTTGCTGGACTAGGCCGTTAGCTATCAGTTTGATCAGTCGATTCAGTCCGATTTGGTTCCTGAACACTCTTTTTCCTTTTTCTCTCTTTTTTTTATACAGAAAAATTAATACAAAAAATTAATTAAATTATTAAAATTAAAATTAAGTTCTCTTTAACAATTTATTGTATATATGGTCAATGGTGATCCCTTAGATTTAAATTACATAATTAACTTATATAACTACTATATAAAATAATATATATAATATATAATTTTAAATATATATACATTCGGTCGGTCTCGATCTAGTTGGTTTTTCCAATTCGGACCGATAGTCTTACAGCCCTAAATTTGCAACCACTTCCATTTCACTATAATCGATGAAGATTATAAATAAAATAAAAAGTTACATACTACACCTTTCACTCTTACAGCTTTGCTACGGGATGGTCGGGCTATTAAAATTAGAAAAACAACCCTCCATTTAGACATTGACATGTAGGAAAAAATACAATAAACTAGTTAGACTTCACTGCATAGAATCACCACACGCAAGAGGCAGAAATCATTGTTCTCCAAACTCTCTTCCTCTTTTCATCTTCATCTCCAAGCTCTCAAGCCCGTCGGCCACACAAATTTCGCTCACTTCAAATTTGCACCACCATCTCAGTCCCTACCTCAAATTCGCTCACTTCACTGCCAATCAAGCCAGCCTCAAAATAAGAGCAATGTTTACCTGTTGAGTATAGTTAGGGGAGGAAGAAGAAGAGGATGAAGCAGAGATGGCCGACTGGGATAGCCAACAACGATGGTTAAGGGAGTCTACCGAAAAATAAAAAATTATGTTGGTCTTGCACTTCATTGGACCTTTTTTTTTTTTTTTTGTCAAATTTTTCTTCTAATTCTTTTGGAGTCTTTCCTATCTCTAGTTTTTCAGCTTCTCTGTCTAGTTTTTGCGTCTTATCCAAAAATGAAGCAATCTCCTTATTTTTACGGAAAGCTAGCACAAAAGGGTTCATTGAAAAAATGAATTAATTTCGACCATACCCACCCTTCAAGATCCAACCCTCTCTAGTTTTGCTGAGCAATTGATGTAAAACGTAACGCTTTCACACTTTCAATCAAGTGCATACCCACTTTCAGTCAGATGCGAAACATAACGCTTTGGAAGAAGGTGTAAACATATCTTTCCTCGACTCTTTTTTCAACTTTTTGTGCTTTTTTTTTTTTTTTTTGAATGGTTCAGGTCAAAAACTAAAGATTTACGCACACATTGCGGTATGAGAAGGAAGTGGGAACATACATTTGGAATGGGTTTTTTTGTGCGGTGAAGAAGTGAGAGACATGGAAGATGAAGGAGTGTATGGGGTCTTTGATCGGGTGTATGCAAATGTAGACTAAACACAATAAATAATTTACGTGGCGACCAATTATTGGAGGTTTGTTTAGTGAGGGAGAGTAGCTGGACCGCTCCACAGGTATTCTCATATCTTTAAACTGTCAAATTGTTTAATAAAAATAGGAGATGATTAAGAGATAATGCAAAATTACGACATTTATATAAATGGATAAAACGTTATATATAAGTTACTTTTAACAAAAACATCTTACAGCCTAATCTCATTCCAATAATTATAAGCTTTCATTCGCCTTGTTTTGCTTTGAAAAGGGAAGGTGACTGTGCAAAAATCAAGCACCACCAAACAACTATAGTTTGTAGACCCTAAAAAAGGCTAAAATAGTCTCAAATTTATTCCAAAAAATAAGAAACAATGAGACTTAGCCATGAGTAAAACCATAGCATACCAATGAAAGGGGAAAAAAAAAAAGCACCAAAAATTCTATAATAGTCACTTTTGTGTATTCTATGTGCACTTTACTAATGTGATTGGCTGCATCATTTTTTTAATATAAAATAATTGCTTTGACCAATCATATCAATAGAGTGTGCAAAGAGTACGCAAAAATGACTGTACGTAACAAAACTCAAAAAGTGCAGGAGAACAGATGAAGAACGTGAAATATGCATTTTCAGGCATGAAATTTGAAGGATTCATAAAATCCTATTATTTGGTATAGAGATTATTGGATAAAACTAAAAAAACTGGAAAAGTCATTGAGAATGTGATTGTGGGGATCTCCAAAGATCTCACTTATTGACGAAGTTTGGAAAGTGGGGGGGTGTTCAAACTTTCCAGGTGTTGGTACTAGCAACTGAAAGACTGTTGGATTGACATGAGCATTACTTATTCACTAACCCAAAAACAAAATGACGCAGAAACATTTGAAAACACCATGAGAGGCTTACATTGGTTGGTGCAAATTTGCACCAACTTGGGACCAAAAATGCAGAGACATTTACGATGTAACAATGCATCACATTAGTAATGAACAAGTATATGCTATATTCGCACATTAGCTAAACTGGAAATTAAAGCATTTTGATATGGTTTCAACTTCAGTCTGCAGTGTTAGCTGTGAAGAGGAAACTAGCATATCAGTTGGAAAATAAATATATTATAAACACTTACATATCATGAAAGAATTTGTATGTCTTGATGTCTTCTATGATGAACTTAACAGCACCAATGCAACCCAACACTGCAACAGCTGAGAACCAGGTAGCTATTGCAATATTAAGGAGCTGCACTGCATGGCGAAGTTTGGTGTTCTTGGGCATTCTTCCCGCTTTCAGATATGCTATTGCAGGGAAGACAAAGTCCAGTGGAGTGAACCCAATTGCCCCACAGATGGACACAAAATCCCCAAAAAAGGGCATTGCCGAGGCAATAAGAGTAATAAGAACCATGTAAATGGAAGTGAATGTAAGACGGATGAAGTGTTTTCTCAGAGGAACATTGCTATTATTAGCTTTATTGGACAGAAATCTTTCCTCAAAGTAGGCATATGTTGGCCTGCAATATATCTAAAAAGAAGCAATTTAGTTCAAAGAGGCATACAAGTAATAAGAGAAAAAACATATATGACAAGAATGGGAAGATTCTAGTGGAAAAAACCTAACACTGCAAAAAGTTGGTTTGATGCAGAGAAAGTTTAAAGTTATGTATCTGAATACTCATATGGCCAATTTCTCTGTTCTTTTATTTTTCAGGTATTTTCTGTATTCACAATTTGAATTTATGTAAGACTGATATTGGTTGTCACAGTTGCAAATTAGCAATATTGTTTTCAGAACATTATTTTCTACAGATTTTATGGGTAAATTATGACACGTTTTTAAAAAGAAATCTAGAAAACTGTACTGAAAAAATGAAAAATATAAACACACAAAAAAAGAGAAGGAAAGTGCAGTATGTTTATTCAACACATGTTACAAAGAGTACCTGATAGCATCCTGATATTTGAATCACGGCAAAGAGATTGGCCATGACAATTGTCCATTCAGGAACACTTAAAGAAGATACTATGTAAGCCTGGACTTCTGATCCAAAAGCCCAGTATCCACAGAAGGCTAATATCCAGTAAGACACGATAATAATAGTGTATGCTGCCGTTACACCTTTATACATATTCTTCCTTGCAGGTTCTCTTACGGTGTTCTGGCAAGCAAATGATTGTTTGTAGTCACCATATTCATTGTTAAGAACATATGAATTTCAAAACTAGGTTTCAGTTATCAATTTAAAGAGTGTTAGAATATAAACCAAATAACTAAAAAAACATGCTTTCGGCAGATTGAAAAAATCAACCAAAAAAAAAAAAAAACAAAAATTGAATTTAACTTGTTGATGTAAGTTGTTGTGGAAATATATTACTTGTATTTCTGGAAGCATTGCATCTCCAAAGGAAAAGGCAACTACACCAAGAGCATTAAAGGCTTTAAAGATCTTAAGAGAGGAGCTCCCTTGCAAACTGTAACTTACTGTGTTTCTGTCAATCTTTTTTCCTAAAAGGACATGAAAAAAGAAAAGTTAAAAACATAAACTCGGGATGAAGTTGTGAGACAGATTCAAGTCATAAATGTAGGAAGAGAGCAGGCAAAGAGAAGTATCACAAAGCTTACCGTTATAAATTGTCACACCAATGGTTGTAGTAGCAAACCCAATCGTGCTGAAAGTGCACAATGAATTTACCCATCTCAATGAGTGGATGTCAGGAAGCTGAGAGAGAACAAGTTCAAAGGCTCCAAAGAAAATAATGAAATGCTGCAAGGTTAAGGCACCATCCTCCCTAAAGTGTTTATAAACTGCCTGCATAAAGATGGAATAGAACATCACCCCACCTCCAACCCAAAAAAGAAAAACTGGAAAACGAAAGAAGAATGAAAAAAGAAACACATATATTACTGTTCTTATCATTTTAAGATTTCCTAACCTTAAGGCTGCTCCCAGCAGCAATTTGAATGGCAATGTTGTTGCCCAAAGACGCCACCTGCTGAAAAAATGCAATAGAGTAATAACCCCAGAATCCTTCGAAAAAAAGAAAATATTCGAGTCAGGTAAGCAGAAAATTAAAATAGAGACGTTAAGTTCAGGTTATAAACAACAAGATCTTTTAATTTTAGTTGTCTATGAGCATTTGTAGTTCATAATTGCCATGACTTAAAACAAACTATAGCTCATTCATTATCCAAAGGGAGAAAAAGAAGGTCTGTTGTTCAATAAAGTTGGCCCTTATGTTTTAGGTCGACAATACGATTTGGACTTTCAACTTGTAATTTTCTGATGTTCTGAAATGTACCCAACAAAACAAAAATGTCTCTCCATCAATGAAAAGATAATTTACCAGCAACAATTATAATGAAGTAAAGGTTATCTTTCTTATTTTTGTGGCTGCTGTCACTATTGTTCTTGTAATTATAAACTGAAATAATTCAGGAGCTAATACCAACCAAAGATGCTCCCTGCAAGTTTTCTGTACGTAATTTGCTTCTTCCCATTCCATCTCCATAACGATGCGATCAGAAGACTAGAATACCAAGTTGCCAATGTTCCACTCACTAAACTACTCACACCTGAAAGGAGTAGCAGCAACAACATATCCACAATTAGGACTGTCAATTTAAGGGAAAAATGCAATTAAAAAGAAATTAGCACTCACCCAATATAGAAGAGAAGAAAATAAATGGCCATGACTTAAAGCATAGCTTTATATAAATTATCAGTGCAAGAGACTCAATTAGAAAAATAAAAATAAAAACTTAAACTGAATTAAGCTTTTGTTATCCGGGTTCCTCTTACAGGCCTAACTGGGTAGATAATAAAATATCATCAACGAGAAAAATTAATAGTATCGTTTAGGCAGTTGTACACGAATTGGCTATTGGAAAGTGATCTTTTGGATTCGGATTCATTTGAAGGGAATCAAGTCCCTAACTACCTGGTAATCAACGAGGCACTTAGAGCCAGCCCAAAAATTTAAAAGAAAAATCCGTGGTAGTTAAGAAATGAATAATATGAAGAATAGTAGTCAGTACAGAAGTAACGATCATGCTAAGGGAACAAAGATTTTATTTGTAGGATCACCGAGCAAAGCTTGAGAAAGGTAGAGTATTTGGGTAAGCAACCCTTCCAAGAGTTCTCTGGTTTTTTGGATTTGTTTCTGGTTGAATTATGGGGCTGAGAGAATTCTCTGTGCAGGTTCTCTTTTGGGTGCTGAAGAGTACCTCGGTCGATTTCCCCTCTGCACTTACTTGTCAAAGGTTTGAGTGTTGCTGGAAGGGTCTTCTCCGAGGTGCAACTACAGTCAAAGTGAGGTTTATAATTTATTGAAAAGTTGCTTCCTTGTCTGCTTTGAATCAACTCCATCAAGCACGATTATTTTTCCTTTTATCGCACTTTAATTACTTGCTTAAAAGGAAGTAATTTTATTGCTCCTATTTTCTTCTTCTTCTTAGGAACGCAATTCAGTTGAGTATAGCAGTTTTCTATTGCTTAACAAGTTTTCTTGGCTACCAAACACGGGTGATAAACAGAGGAATCAAATAGAACTGACCGAGGGGCCAACCGAGAGAGGCAAGAGCAAAGGGCAAGGGAGCGTAAGCAGCAGGAGTGGCAATCGTGGTGGCGACATGGAAAGCCGCGTGCTTCCACGTCCCTCTTCCATCCACCTCTCCTGCTTCTTCTACACTATCTTCTCCATGTTTCTCTGCTGCTACTGCTGCTGGTGACGGCGGTAGCGAACTCTCTGGCGGCTGAGAAGAATACTCTGAGAACATTGCAGCGGGTCAGCTAGTTAGAACTTTGCAGTTGAAACTGGCACAAACCACAGAGTAGCGGTAAGAGTCGTCCGTTCATAAATGAAACTCCTCTTTTCTTATGACCTTTCGTTTTGTGAACATGCCGGGGAAGATAAACCGTGGGGAAGTTTGCAAAGTCAAAACGATTACGTAATATCCGTCGACATAATTCAGAACTCTATAAAATTTAGTCCCAATAATACTGTCATTCCTATGAATATGATTCCATGTATTTATGTCAACGTGTTTACACCCGAGTTCTGGGAAGTTCAGAGAATGGATGCCTGTCTGTAACAGATTGTCTGGCTGCGATACATTTTTTTTTTTTTTCGTTGGTTTTTGGATTGTTATGTTGCATACTCGTAGAGATGTCAAGTCGTGTTAATAGATTGTGTTTATATTGTATTAAATCATATTAACAGATGATATAGTTCAATCATAACCTGATCCGTTAACTTTATCATGTCAAAATTTCAAACTCTAACATGACTCATTAATATAACGGGCCGTGTCGTGTTAAACCATTTTGACCCATTAATAAATATTACTACGGGCGGGGACAGCTCTTCAAACAGCGACGTGTTGGAAGTGAGTGACACCGTTATTCTTCATTACTAGCTGTAAAGGCCACTTGTGGCCTGTGGGTGGAGTATTTCGACGTAATAAATATTGCTTATTCAATCAATAAACTACTGTTTTACTTTAACCCCGGAAAAAGAAAGTCGTTAGGTTCTGTTTTGTGAAAGTTCTTGTAAATTGGCTTCCAAGATCAAATTTTTGAAATCTGCTTCCTTCACTATTTTGATGGAGCATTAGGATAAAATATTTTGATATTAATATATTTTAATATATCATTTTAAAGTAAATATTAAATTGGTAAATTATATATATAAATTATATTTTAAAATAATATTAATATGAATTTTAAAATAAACATATATGTAAAATATATATTTATTTTATTTTTAAAATCATAGATCCACCCAGTTGGCTTGCACGACGTGGATTTTATAAAGCATTATAAATTTAATTTTTGTCCCCTTTTTTATCGTGTTGCATAATTTTAAAACCACATATTATATATATATATATATTAGAAAAGAATGTCAGAAATTGATGACAAAGTCAAAAGCCAAAAGTGTTTTGGCTGGGAATTGGAATCTTGCACGCGGAAAGAGAAGATTAGATTAGAAAAATACACTTTTATCATTCATTCTTCTACTTATTTATAAAAGTATCATTATTTCAATGTTTATGTTAATTTTAAACTGGAATTGACCGAAACTAGTCGGAACGGCCGGAATTCTATCCGATATGAAATATAGCATTCTAGCATTTCGGTCTTTGTATCAGAACGGCAAATTTTGACCATCTCGACTAGAACAAAATGATTTTTAAAACTTTGTTCAATATTTCTAATAGCAGAAACGTATGAGTGTTCTAGTTTTATGTTTTAAAGAATTTTGTTCATCTTTTGTTTTGGATCAAACTACTTGGAGTATTACTATCATGAATGCCATGATTTGTGTTTTAACGAGGAAGGTCTAAGGCTGCATTCAATTGCAAAGATTAGAAATTCCTTTGTGGATTTGGGGTCTAGGGATGCTTTAAAGCAAAAACTGAGCGTTTCAATCACAAAATCATTCACTTAATAAATAGCTGAATCCTAAACCAGCCAATGTTTAAACCCTTTAATGTATATATATTTGGTGGTTTGATGATAGTAAGCTAGTGTCTTACCTTCAAGTTTATCTCATCTTGCATAATTCTGTCACATGACAGCCTTCATTTTTAGTGGTGTCAAAATGCATAGATGAGTTTGCTAGGAACAAAAATCTCTAGATAGTTTATCTACAAGATATCATTTATCCATACATTTAGATGAATTTGTCCCAACTACAAGGGCGCCGAAACTTGAAACAAAGTTTCTCCAATATGTTTGGCGAGATTTTGGACTCTGAGCTGAATTGATTTCCTGGTTTATGTTGTGCTGTTGATTTGCTACCAATTGCCACCATATCTAACATATCCAAGGAAGTGTGAAATGTCAGCTCCTACTCAGCATCTAGTACCATTTATGTTTCTTGAAGATAGTGGTTTCAGCACAAGTAAAATGTTTGCACCCTTTCAGCTGCATGTGCAAGTTTCATGGATTGAGATGTTTTCTGGTATTAAACACATATGTTTTGTTTTTTCTTCCTTGCCATCGGATAAAAAGAAAAGGACTACAAGAACTAGACTGGAGTGTGAGAACTTTTGTACATGTGGGCTGGCTCTTAAACCATTATCATTTCCAGATGTAAAGTGCAAAAGAAAAGTTACCTTACTAAATACTAAATCACTATCCAAAAGCAAATGTGTGTGGTGGCCTGCACTTTTGAGGGTAAGAAAAAGGATGAATATGGTATAATTGTGACAAATCAGATTAGAGCTAGAACACTTGCAACAAAGAAGCATCCTTGTGGACAGCAAAAAACAGATTACAAAAAGCAATGAGGCCCATAATTGTGCTTTAAGTTTAATCAGATTTGTAAAAATCAAAACCATATTTGGATTTAACACGAGGGAGATATCTCCAATTCTACTACATTTATGTTCCTCATTTAGCCCATGACCATCTTAGATTCAACACAAATGATTGATTGCATTGATAGGCCACAAAACCAGACCTACTATTTTACCACTTCTGGTTATAATCATGGTCGTACCTCAAAAGCATAATACCAGATCCCAAAGAAGTTAACAAATCTGCCTCAAAATCCAAGATATTTGCTGTTGTGATGGAAGATGAAGGCATTGAAGGTTCAGTCAAGGCAGTTGGGAGTTCATGAACAGTTTCTGTGGGAGGCACAGATAGTGGCTAAGACGTAGCAAATGTACCAGCTTTAATAAATTGATCAGCAGCTGCGGGGAGTGGCTGGAGATTGAGCCACTCATGAAAAGTGGATACATCAGAAATAGAAGATAGTGAGTAGAGATTGGTAGGATTTTTGAAGGGAAAAATCTGCTCATTAAAGACAACATACCTTGAGATGTAAAACTTGTGAGTGAGAAGATGGAGACAATAATAGCCCTTATGATGTGTATCCTATAAAAACACATGGGATAGACTTTGGATCAAATTTGTTTTGCTTGGCATCCCAAATGTAAGGAAAACATTTTGAACCAAACACTTTAAAAGATGAATAATCAGGCTGTCGACCATAGAGCTTAAAGTATGGAGACGCATTATCCAAGGAGACCGAAGACAATCTATTAATTAGAAAAGTTGCTGTAGCAAAAGCATGAACCCAAAATCGTTTAGGAACTCCATTGTGATATATCATGGTGAGTCCTAACTTGCGTATGGTTCGATGTCTATGCTCTACAACTCTATTTTGCTGAGGAGTGTGAGGACAATTGAGTTGGTGTATAATACCAGTTTGCTGAAGATGTTGTTTAAATTCAGCACTAGTAAACTCACATCCTCCATCCGATTGGAATATTTTAATTTTCTTTTTCTGTCGATATATTTCTCAAAACGAACAAAATGAGAGAAGAAATCTGATTTATTTCTTAGTGGAATAAGCCACATAAAGCGACTACAATTATCAACGAGACATGCATAATATTTAAATTTATCAACTGAAATGGTGGGAGCTGGACCCCACAAATCACAGAGTATCTTATCAAAAAGATCATATGATCTATTAGAAGAAGAACAAAATGGAAGATGGCTTTGTTTCCCAAGTTGAAAACTCTCACACAGAGAATAATATTTACTTTTATTAAAGACTTATATCAATCCTTGGATTTTTAACTGAGAAACAGTGGCCTCCTGTGGGTGTTCAAGTTTTTAGTGCCAAATGCTAAAAGGAACAGCCTTATGCCGAACTAAGAAATGTGCTGTAGGGGCTGTTGGTAACACGTACAGATTACCCCGTTTTCTCCCTTGTATCAGTACCTGCCTTGTCGTCATGTTGAGAATATTGAAACCAATATGATCAAATTCACAATTTACAGGGTGAGTAGATGTGAGTTGGCCAACTGATAATAAATTGTGTTCTAACTCAGGAACAAAGTAGAACATTATCTAAATGTATTTTGGAGGAACCAAGTTGTATAGACGTATCACCCATGTGGGTGATAGGCAAAGTATCTCTATTACCAACAAGAACATGATCCTTACCAATATATGGATGCAAGTTACCAAAAATACCTACATCAGATGTCATATGAGCACTAGCACCCGAATCTGTTGTCCATTCTGCATCAAAAACACCATTTTCTATAGTCATGGCAGCAAGAGCTCTAGGAAGATCATTGGCTTGATAAGAATGATTGAAGCGATTCCAACAATGGAGGGCATCATGGCCACGTTTGCTGCAAATCTGACAGTAAACATCTTTATTTCATTCTTTAGAACCATTAGAGTGGAAAGTTTGACCAAAGGAAGAAGATATATGAGGTGTTCTATTTGATTGGCAGAAACCTTTGCCTTTAAAGGTGAACTGGCCATTATTGTTATGCCCATTTTTAGAACTGTGAAAAGACAAATTTTTGGGATTGTTATGGCAAAAAAATGCAACATAATTATTAGAGTCATAGGCATGTAGAGTAATGCGAGTCTCATAACTCTGTATAAAGGCATGATCTCTCCATATGAGGGCATTGGAGGTTTTAACATAAAAGTGGTGAAGGGTTCATATTTTCCACCAAGACTATTCAACAGAGAAAACACTTTAGTCTTGTCACTTACTGGACTTCCAATGGCAGCTAGGCTATCACAAACATTTTTAAATTGTCTGAGATAGTCATTGAGAGATGTGGAAGCATCCTTACGCATGTAAGTTAATTGTTGTGTAAGTTGAAACTCACGCTCTTGAGAAGCTTGAGCATATGCCTCCTTGAAAGCAGTCCAAACTTGAATTGAGGTATCTAAACCAATCACCAGTCCAAGTGCCTCTTCGGATAGAGTTCCTATGATCCATCCACGAATAAGTTGATCAGCTTTCTTTCCATTTTTGATATTCAGGATTTACGTCATGTTTACCATCACTGGAGCCTACTGGAACCGGTAATAAAAGAGAAGAAATTGAAAGTTCCCCTGTTAGATATCCAATAAGGTCTTGACTTTCTACTAAGCCAAGAACTTGCTCTCTCCACAATGGATAGTTATCGGGCTTGAGTTTTAATGTAACAAAATTTCCAAGATTCAAGGAAGTAGAAGCCATGAGAGAGTAAACAAAAGAGAGCTCACTCTTCACAGTGGCTCTAATACCAAATAGAAAAATGATAGCTTTGCACAAGTTTCTCGTGAATCACTTTCACTTTTTTTAGAGTTAGTCTCTTGTCTTATTTATAAGGTTGTGTATAAATTTACATATAAGTACATCACAATTAGTGGGATTTGACACAATTACAATTAAAGTCACATAGTCAACAATTGCGGGTTAAGATGTGTAGAGTCAGCTGCAGGAGGGCTAAGATGTGTAAAGTCAGCTATTTCAATAGCTTGTAGAGTAGAGTCAGTTGCTTCAATAGCTTCAATAGGACTCTGAGTTGAATTGTTTTTCTGGTTTTTGCTGTGTTGTTCATTTGCTACCAATTGCCACCATATCTAACATATCCAAGGAAGTGGGAAATGTCAGCTACTATTCAACATCTAGTACCATTTATGTTTCTTGAAGATAGTGGTTTCAGCACTAGTATAATGTTTGCACCCTTTGAGCTGCATGTGCAAGTTTCATGGATTGAGATGTTTTCTGATATTAAACACATATGTTCTATTTTTCCTTCATTGCCAGCGGGGAAAAAGAAAAGGACTGCAAGAACCAGATTGAAGTGTGAGAACTTTTGTACATGTGGGCGGGTACTTAAACCATTATCATTTTCAGATGTAAAGTGCAAAGGAAGTGTTACTTACATTACTAAATCTGTGTGTGGTGGCCTGCACTTTTGAGGGTAAGAAAAAGTATGAATATGGTATAACTATGACAAATCATATTAAAGCTAGAACACTGGCAACAAAGAAGCATCCTTGTGGACAACAAAAAACATATTACAAAAAGTAATGAGGCCCATAATCGTGCTTTTAAGTTTAATCAGATTTACAAAAATCAAAACCATATTTAGATTTGACACGAGAGAAATATCTCCAATTCTCCTGCATTTATGTTCCTCATTTAGCCCATGACCATCTTAGATTCAACACAAATGATTGATTGCATTGATAGGGCCCAAAATCAGACTTACTGTTTTACCACTTCTGGTTATAATCGTGGCCGTACCTCAAAAGCATAATACCAGATCCCAAAGAACCTCTTTTGCTTTATGAATTAAGTAAGCAGTAAAAGTCAGATATTCCATGTGCAGTAAAAGGCTTGTGAAATTCGGCACCTTTTTTATTTTTTTTTTACTCTCCGAGATCATGTAAAAGGAAAACGAAAGCTCTAGGAAGATATTCTTCAACCATTATAAAGGGAGAGAATTATTTTATTTTATTTTTCCTTGGTGGGGTTAATGAGTCAGGACAAAGTGGCATTATCTTGTTTATGAATGGGGTATATTTCCAGGTGGGTGGGGCTAACAGAGAGCTCTCTAGCTTGGCATCAAGCAACCATTCTTTGTCTGTAAGAAGGTAGAAGATTGTTTCATTTGCAGACACACTCACCTGTGAACACATGGGCTGCAGTGTTAGTTCCCTAATCCGGCAGTAAGAAAGAAAATGAGAGCCTTTAAAAACAAAATCCAAAGAACAGACTCTGTGAGATTCCTTGAAAAGGGCAAGGTAAAATATATATATATATATATATATATATATATATATGATTAATTTTATTAATCTGAAAAGGGTGTTAGCAGTTTTATTAGTTTAAAGCTGATGCCACCGACGCCAAGTCATAAAGACTAAAATGTAACCATCCAGCATATACCTCAGTCCTCAAAAGGAGATATCCTATTTCTCGGAAAATAATACAAAAAAGGGATATTTTGTTGACGAATACTTTCACCGGATTACATAAAATTAAATTTATAAATTATCGTAATTTATTATTGTAAGTTAAATTGTAAAATTATTTTTTTATTAATTTATAAATTTATTTATATTTGTAATAATTCTTTATTTTATTTCAAACGAGACAAAAAAGATCAAAAATAGATAATTAAAAAGAATCTAAGCGTCCTACATTGTACATTAAAAATGCATGAACCACACCAAAAAAGTTGTATAAATTGACGTGTCACTTATCAAAAGTTAAATTAAAAGATAATTTTGTTTTAATATTTTCCACGTCATTCTAAATTTTTATCTTTAACCCATGTTTATTTCTTCGGTGAAGTATGTGAATTTGAACTCGCAACTACCAAATTGACTAAATTTGGGGATTTTTTTTGAATGATGAAGTGAAAACAACATGCAATCCAAACAACATTATTCTTCTAATCTTGTTTGTTTCTATCTTTTGATAGATAGGTCAAAGCACACTGCTAAGAAGGTTGAAAGTTTTGAAAGGGGTTTGGTAAATGCTTTGACAAGAAGGACAATGAAAGCAAGCTTGTCCAAAAATGGACACAACCAACCAACCATCCTCAGACAAAAATGCTAATCCAATTCTATCTAGATAGAACTATTCAACCAGACAAGTTTGGTGTGAGGCATGATGGCTTTGTCACCTCGACAATGCAAAGGAAATTGTCTTTCCTTACCGGCCTATCTTTCTTAGGAAGGGGAAGAAAAAAATGCCATCCCCCCCCAATGTTTGGCTGACGTTGAAATCCCAGCACTCTTTGTTGGACATATATGGATTATCAGAGGGTCGATTAACAGTACAGTAACCTATTATATATGTTTTTATTTATAGTCCAATCTTAGGACAAATATAGATTGTGACTCAAGTTTCACCTTCTATGTAACATGGACATGGTTAAAAACAAAAAAAAAAGAGTTAAATTGAGCTGTTTAAGGTTCATTTGGTTACACAAATGAGATAACAGTTAAAAATTGAATAAAATATTATTATAATATAATTTTTTAATATAATTTTTGTTTAAAATTTTGAAAAAGTTGAATTATTTATTATATTTTACGTTAGAGTTTGAAAAAATTATAATTATTATATGAGAAATACCTCTTCTTTCCCACCAAACCAAAACAAATCAGGCCTAAATATATACATATGTGTTTGCACGCATGTGGAAGGATTAATGTAGTAAAGTGTTAAGAATTTAATACAAATAATTAAATTAAATTTTTCTTATGAGTTTTTGGGATAAACAGTGATTTCACGTAATATCAAAATAAAGATTCTGAATTTAAATCTTAACTCCACACTCTATTCAATATAAATAAATATTCTACGTGTAATATTGGTTATACTATTGGTTTGAGATTGAGTGAAGAATGATTAGAGGAATATGTCTTAGCTCCAATTATGAACACATATTTATGCTAATGCCCTTGACTGTCAAAGATATTCATCACGCAACCAATGTGCATTGCTAATTAGAAGTTAATAACACTTGCCCGAATCTCTTTTAATTACGTGTTCAAATTAAAATAATTTGATTTTAAAAACAAATAAATATAACGTATAGATTTCTTGACATTTAATGATATTTGTTCGAGAGTTCTAAAAAACGTGAATCTAACTTCAACACTTTTACGACAACACAGCTGATGATAGCAAATCTCTCTAATTTATCTCCAAATTGAACGTATAAATCTCACTACATTTAATACTATCCGTTCAAAAGTCGTAAAAAATGTGAAGTACATAAACACTTTAATATTGGTTTCTCACTAATTAATAAATGATTCCAACCTCTTCACGTTAAGTTTTATTTATCTTTTCAATTTATATAATTTACGAGTTTTGTTAAGTACAGATATTTTTACGTATTTTATACATATTTTATTGATATGATTGATTAAAATAGTTATTTTATATTAAAAGAAGTAATGCAGTCAATCATATTAGTGAAGTACGTAAAGAAATATATAAAAGTAATTACATATTAAATTTTTAATAATTTATATATATAGTTTATACATATGAATAATGTTAAATATAATTTTTGATTGTGCAAATTCTATGTATTCCCATTCAAAGACTTTTAAAAGTAAGGTTTTTTTATATTATTTATTTATGTGAATAACATGTTTGTATATATATATATTTTTAAAAAGCGTGAGACTTACACATCTTTTATATATATATATATATTTATGTTTGAGTAGGAAGGCAAGCTTAGTATATATGACTAATTAATTAGGGAACCTGAAAAATCTGAACTATCCTTTTAGTCGAAATATTTAAATAGCAAATGGAAATCAACAATATATGAAATATTCTTATTCATAAGCTTTTTGTTGGATGAGAAATAAATAAACATAAAAAAAAAAAGCACTTTAATAAATTCTTGATAGCTACTCAAATTTTGTCATAATTAAAGATATTGAGCCAATAATAATTAATTTTACTGAAGATGTTAAATAAATGAGATTGGTTATTTAAAAATATTAATTAATATGATATTTAACATCTTTATTAATTAATTAATTAAAATAAAACACATACTTTATTAATTGAACTATTGCTAAAGTATTTTTCTAAATAAAGGATCTATCAGATGATTGATTCTCCACCGAGAGAACGGGGGTGTGTGAAGTCAACGACGGCGGGACCCACGTAGTGTCAGTCACGGAACAATGAGCAATGTACCCCCGGTACAAGATAGCGGTTTGGAGGATTCCAAATAGGGGCCGGGCAGTCAATCAGCACCTAGCAGAGTACGTGTCAGTCTGTAGCGAGGTATTTTAAACGTGGCAACTTTTCATTCGTTGCTCTTTTCAACGGCTATATAAGAAAGAGTCATGCTCTCTCGGGGACAGTTATGGGTCCCACTTTTGGCGGACATTTTGACAAGGGAAGCGATAGGATTAACACTCTCATTATTTATTTATTTTTATTTTTATTTTTTAATTTTACTTAATAATTAATAGAATGATTATTAATAAAATTATATATTTTTTAAATTTTTTAATGATTAAAAATATTAAAAAAATACGCTAAAAATAAAAAATTTCAAATTTTTTATAAATAATAAATGGATAGTATAGAATAGTAATAGGTACCCTTTTGATAAAGCCGCATAGGTTCACAGGGAAAACAATTTTTAAAAAAACACTTCAAAGGAAAGTAAACTTGAAAATAAAAATAATATTAAGAGAAATGATATTTGTAGTAATAAATATAAAAGTAGAGTATAATTATTTAAAAAAAAAAGAAATATGATATTTATATAAAAAAAATTAATTTTTTAATAATAGATTTAACTATTTTAAAACGATTGTACGACGCTTACATATTTCAAATAAGTATGTAAAATTATTATTCTAAGCAGATAATATATTTAGTACAAGTACTGATATAATTTGATTTTAAAAAAAATGTTAAAATGTTAAGTGATATATATGTGTACTTTACACACTAATTTAATAAAATAATTATTTTTTATTTAAGTAAAAATAATTTTATAATGTTGTTAATTACATGAGTTATAGTTTAATAGTCAGAAAGGCGATTGTTAATAAATTATATCAATGTCGAGACACATTGCCAGGACCAAAAGAAAAGCAAGCATCTTGGTTTTGAGAATCTGATACCAATCGATCTAAAATAATTTCTCAAAATTTGTAATATTAATAGATATTTTTTTGTTTGTCAAGCATTGTTTTTTTTACTCATTAATGCTGTTGTTGCTGTTTTTTTTTTTTTTTAGTAATGAGATAATGACATTCAAGTCTCAATATAAATGATTTTTGCAGTCTTGGTTGTACAAGCAGCGTGCAGTCGTTTTGAAAAAAATTAATTAATATGGGATCCACATGAATAAAAATATTTTTATAACGTTTATATCTCGTTTATATTTACCGACTACATTTAGCACTTCTGATATACCAACAAGACCAGAAGTGCAAGATGAAAGAGTGCAGTGGAAGAAATTGCAGAGAATATGAATCGTTTTTGGGCATAAAGACCAAGTGGAGGATTAGAACTACAGTGTTCACACAAGCCAAGTCCAACCCCCTATGCTACAAACAAACCTCAACAGCTTAATGACAGCAAAGACAAAAGCACATAGTTTTTTTAATCTTTCTGAAAGTAGTGAAACACAAGCTAAGAGACAAAGCAGTCTTGAATTAATTGAAGCTGAAAATGGGGGAGGAGAAAAAGAGTGACAGAGGTCTTTGTGTGGGACCCACCTTCAAATCTGTGACACAGACGGCAGTTTCATTTCTCTGCAGGGATTCCTTATTTAAATGCCAATCTTTCTCTCTCTACGTCCCCTCCCTCTCTTGAGTTCTTTGTGTTTTTCCTTCTTTCTCTAAAAAATATTGTAAAATATTGTTGAGGAGAAAGTGGAGGCCTTTGTATTCTTTTGGCGCTGTGAATTCTCAAGCGAAGCTAAAGTCTTTGCTCTTCTCCTTCACACCTTTCAATCTCAAAACCACCGAAGAAGAATCTAGGGTTTGGCTGCACTAAGTCCAACCAGGTCTGTCCTTTGGTGCTATTCCTACTTTTTCATTTTAGTTTTGATCATTTTCCTTCTGTGAAAATAGCTATATATGGTTTCATCTTCTATTTGGGGTTTTCTCTTTTTCAATCAATCTTCACTGACCCAGTTTTTAGTGTTCTCCTGGTCTTCTTTGTTTCGGAAAACTGAGCCTTTGCTATGGTGAAATTCCTGAATTTTCAATGAAAATCTCTAGCTTGGACGTTTTTTCAAGTTCGGTGAAAATGGGATTTTGACTTGGGTTTTTGTTTTGTCCGATATAGACGGCTGAGTATCTGTTGTTAGAGAGCGGTTATCTGATATCTCGGGGTCTTTTATGGTGTACGTTAGTTAGGTTTTTGGTGTTCGGGTCTTTAGGTCTTTTCTTTCTTTCTTTCTTCGTTCCTTTTTTTTTTCTTTGGTTGGGGCTTAGTATGGAGGAGGTTGAAGGAGCTAATAAAGCAGCCGTGGAGAGCTGCCATAGAGTTCTGAGCCTTTTGTCTCAGCCTCAAGATCAGGTTCAGTGTAGGAATTTAATGGTAGAAACTGGGGAGGCTGTGTTCAGGTTCAAGAAAGTCGTTTCTCTTCTAAATACAGGTTTGGGCCATGCAAGAGTGAGAAAGTTCAAGACACTCCAAATCTCTTTTCCCCAAAACATACTCTTAGAGAACCCCACTTGTAGAACAGATCAGCAGTCCAAAACTCTTCAATATCTTAAGTCTAGCTTTCCTGGAAGCCCAATTCAAGAAATTGGCTCAAACGTGAGTAGTCTGTGTTTGGGAACCCCATCTTTGGAATTGAGCTCAAATGGGAAAAGCCCTCTCCTACTTTCCCAAAAAACACCATCAACGCACTATCATATCCTTCAACAACAACACCAGCAGATGTTATTGCTTCAGCAGCGACAGGCGAAACACCAAGCCGAGATGATGTATGGCAGGAGCAATAGTGGCATAAACCTGAATTTTGATAGCTCTAGTTGTACTCCCACAATGTCATCCACTAGGTCTTTTGTTTCCTCCTTGAGTATAGATGGGAGTGTAGCTAACTTGGACGCGAGTGCTTTCCATTTAATTGGGGCACCTCACTCTTCAGATCAGAATTCACAGCAGCATAAGAGAAAGTGTTCTGCCCGGGGAGACGATGGGAGTTTGAAGTGTGGGAGTAGTGGTAGATGTCACTGCTCAAAGAAGAGGTTAGACTTTCTTTCCTCTCCATCTCTTCCATTTATTTTGGTCTTGGGTCTTATTCTGCAATTTTCCTCTTTCCTTTTTTATGTGAAAGGATTTGATCTTTTGTTGACAGATTTATCTTACTATGCTGGCAGGAAACATAGGGTGAAGCGATTGATCAAGGTACCTGCAATCAGTAATAAGCTTGCAGATATACCTCCTGATGATTACTCATGGAGAAAATATGGGCAGAAGCCAATCAAGGGTTCTCCTCATCCTAGGTATTTTGAATCTCTGCTTCACGTCAAGTTTTGTAAATCTGATATTGGCTTTAAAGTTTCATTTTAACTATAGCTGTTCTGCAATTTGATATGCATTTTTTAGGGCGTAATGCAAGTATAACTAAAGTGTTATTAGTTGTTCACGGAAATTAGAGTTAACTTTTTTCTGATGAGTAGATATTAGCGTTGTTGTTTCTTTCCAATCTTTATTTTGAGAAGTACTGCAGTGGAAAAAGATCTGCATCCTTTTTTCCTTATAAATGAGCAGAGGTGTTTGACCATATGATGGTTTTCTGTTATTTAACGTTCACTTAGCTGTGATTGACCATTGGATGGCATTCTGTGATTGTTCACTACTCTCCACTGGAATAGCAACAAACTTGGGCTACGTACCCAAGAAAAATACAATTAGCACTGACCAATGTATTCCAATGTATTTATAGTTTTGTGAAGCGCCACAATTTAGAGCACTCTCATTGGATTATGTAAATGCAAATTCAATGGAGGGTTTGGCTAATAGAGTCCCAAAATGTTTTGCATTGGATTATGCAAATGGAAAAAGTGATGACTTTTCGCTACAGTAAATTAGTTCTTTGAGTCATAATTGAAAGAAAAAAACTGAAGTCCAAGTCTAGGAACCAAGAGGTTTTCCTCATGCTTCTTCTGTTGCTGGGGATGAGAAATTAGTTTGCTTTGGCCTTGCTAGTTGCAGCATGAATACCTGCTGGAGATGGTTGTTTCATTCCAGTTCTATCTTATGAATCTATTTCATCAAGAAATTACAGGGTTAAAATCCGAACAATCGCAAAATCATCTTTTGTTCCCTGAAAAGAATAATAACTAAATTGAAATGTTTCCAAACTTTCAAAGCTGTTACATTTTATGCATGAAGGGGCCTAGTAAATTTGATGAAGCTGTTTGTGAACTTGTGCAGGGGATACTACAAATGTAGCAGCATGAGAGGTTGTCCTGCGAGGAAGCATGTTGAGAGGTGCTTAGAAGAGCCTTCCATGCTAATTGTTACCTATGAAGGCGAGCATAACCACCCCAGGTTGCCATCACAGTCTACAACCACATGAACTGCATGGAGATATTTACCTAGGCCAAGCCCTTCTATTTACTTTACGAAAATCTAATGTATTGGTTGGCTTGGGATGCTCCTGTACATATTTTGCATTGCTTGACCATGAATGAATATATTTACTCAGAGCAGTTTCTTGGCTCTGAAGGGTTGACTCGGAGCCTTTATCTGGCAAATGGGCATGAGGCCCCGCACTTAACTGAAGAATTATTTACTATTGGGGGTTTCAAATTGTAAGAACTCTTCAATCTTTTTGAGTTAGAGATGCTTTAAAAAGCCTAGGGGGCTCGGGTTCAGAATGAATGATAGATAGAAGATGGCATTGCATCTGCTATTTGACTAGAAGAGTAACAACTTGGCTCTTCCCTCCTTAACTTGGGGTTGGAGCTTTTTAGTTTTCCTTTTGGGTATTATGGTAATTTGTGTGTTACAAAGTGAGAGGGGACGCTTTTCAGATACATCAACTCGCCTCAGAATCACCAACGCATCTGATTTTTTACAATGGCTCTTCAGTCGTGACAAGTGTTTCATGTGGTGTTTGACTTGAATTTGAATCTTCACTCAAGGATTAGGTTGTCACCTCCCAAAAAGATATGACAACTGCAGGTAGTGAGCACTTGTGAGTGTGAAATGAGCTAATGAAACGGCAATTTAGGGCCAGAAATATCAGCTCCTCGGTTTGGTTAAAATAAAACTGAATTAGGCCGAGTAGGAAGGACCTGGATTTTGTGGACTTGAAACTGTCCTTTTCAAATTAAAATCTAGCTTTATTTTCACTTTTCTGTTCAACTCTATTCAATGTGTCCAGATTTGAGAAGTCAAGAACGAGGCATGTGAATTGCAAGGGGACCAAAATGGGTAGGCATGCTTCACAGTTTATAGTAATAATCTTCCCTCTGGCATCCATATTATATATTATTGGGACCATTTGCATCTGTCTCCAGATCATGGGAAGTGATTTTTCAAAAAAAAAAAAGATCATGGGAAGTGGTCACTGGCCTCCCTATCTCATGTACCGGTTTGCAGACAACCTATTGTTTGTTCTCTTTCTAGGAGAAAAGACGTATTTAATGGGGGAAAATAAATAAATTATTTAATTCCTTGAAATCTTTTTTGGTTCTAAAACACTGAACCAGAAAGCTAATTTAAGGTCGTGCTTGTCGAACTATGCCATGTTGTGCAAGGAAGATAACTTTGATAAGATAGTTTTGGTAAGTAGAAGTAAAGTCGCATACAAATCAGTATATTAATACTGATTTTTTTATATTCAAAATTTAAATTAGTACTATTTTTAATAAAATCTATTTTTTAACTAATCACATTAGATTGATGTACATATTAGTGCGCAGTTATGTTTGTAACTAGATTTTTTCTTGATAAAAACTTAGGGCTGGTTTGGTTACAAAACAAAACTATCTCATCTCATATGATCATTATAATTTTTTTAAGATTTTTACATAAAATATAATAAATAATTTAACTTTTTCAAAATTCGAAACAAAATTAATATTCAAAAATTATATCATAATAATATTTTATTCAACTTTAAATAAAATATCTTGTCTCATCTCATCTAAACTGTGTAACCAAACGAGAACTTAACTCTAATACAAGTTTAATTAAGAGAGGTTTGAATGATGCTACAATCGATTAAATTTCAAATCAACTAATAATGTGAGACACGACACTCTCCAATCCTCCAATTAATAAGCAAAAGTTGAGTGCTAAGGGGCTAATATTGATTAGATTTGGAACCTTCAATAAAGAAAAGGAATATGTGCAAATACATCATGATTCATCATGATTAAAAGAGCATATATTCTCAATAGGGACAGATTACCGACAACTGGGCTTAATTAATATTTTTGGTTTAATAATAGATATGGAGCGATATGGGCCCCAGCCCATCTGGTCAGTAGTTAAATTTGAGTACATGATGCACCCTGATTGGGGAGCCTATGGATAGCGTTACGAAAAATTCTATATAGAAGTTTTATACAATACATCTGAATCTAATCAAACATGATGCAATCCTATTAGTTATGTGTTAGTATAGAAATAACCTGTTTAACACTTTTTTTTAATACACCCAACACACTTCTAGAAGCTTTTCACACAATTATTCTAAAAAATATTGATATTTTATTTTATTTTTTAAGTTAAAATGTGTTTGACTATAAGTGATATATTAACACACCGATTTATATGTAATAAAAATCGTTAGTATAATAGAAATTCAAATTCATAATTTATTTTAAAAAATGATATTTATAATTTTAGAATGTACATATTTTGAAAAAAATAAAATAAATCTAAAATTTTTTAGTGTAGTGTAATGATACTGAATAGAATTTTAGAAAATGATAGGAATTTCGATAATGGGTTCTGATATATTTTTTTTTTCACCTTGATGATTAAAAAATATTTTTTAATAATATTGTATTTTTTAAAAAAAATGTTGAAAATAATTAAAATATATATAAAAAAGAAATACACGTCGAAAGAAATTAGTGGCTGCAAGCCTGCAACGCCTAGATTTTTTTTTGGTTAAAGAGGGAAAGCGTGCGGATGAAGTTAGAGGGAGAGAGAGAATGTCAGTTGGGGGGGGGGGGGGGGGGGGGGTGAGTCAATCAGGACAGAGAGAGGCTTGGGGTTAGGTAAGGAAGAAGGCAGAGCCAGAAGGAGAGGAGAAGAGGCTTTGGACGAGTCAAAGGCAATTATGATTCTAAAGACTACTTTTTGAGACTCGAGAGAGAAACCAAAACCCTCCAACAACCAAAAGGTCTGAACCAAATGCACCCCCCCTTTCTCCCCAGTTTTCAGCTTTCTACACTGCACGCGCTTAATCTTATGACTCCACCCGTTCTTAATCCCCGCACTTCCGATTTGGATGAAGAAAATTTTGTAAGTTACAATTCTCTTATTATTTATTTACTATATTTTTTATATTTAATTTTTTTCTTAATAATTAAAAATTTTAAAAAAATACTTAATAATTAAGTACTAACCCTACCACTACCTTAACAAAATTAATACACTCTGAGACATGCTTGAGAGTGAAATAAAATAAAATTTTATAAATGTTAATAAAATAATTTATAAATATTAATAAATTAATTAAATTAATATTTTATAAAATTTTAGGAAATAAAAAAATTAAATAAAAATTATTCTAAAATTAAAATATTATTAAAATATAATTTTTATTTAAAAATAATAATTTTTATTTAAAAATTATAATTTTTATTTAAAAATTAAAAAATTATATTATTTTTTATTTACAAATAAATCTTAAAATTATATTTGTCATTACTTTATACTAAATATATACGTGAGAAGAAAATGACATGTACTAAATTCAAGATGTTTAAAAGGATGTTGATCCTCCATACATTTGTAAATAGAGGTTGAGTCTTTTTTTTTTCTTTTTTTTTAATGAAATGTGAGGTTGAATCTCTGTTTAAATATAAAATATTATCTCTTAAACGTTTGTTTATAGACAATATTAATAATGGTAAAAATTAGACCAGTCATAAAAAAATAATAATATACTGGTGGAGCTCATAATATATTATTTTGATTTATGATTTCATGTTTGATATGAAAATATTCTATAATGTATTTTTTCATGAATGTATATTTTAAAGATAAATGATGATAATTTTATTTACAAAAATTAAAAAAAGGACGTTGATCCCCAATAACATAATATATATTGATTTATAAGAGAAATGTTATATATGCTGTGGTAATATATTTTCACACTAATCTACAAATATAATTTTCTTTATGACAAGGTCTTTAATGATGGTCTCTCTCTAAATTGTAACAATCATTTCAATTAAAGATTATTAAAGATCTCAATCGATTTTATCCTCCAAAGAGTTTGTGTTTGTTATAAACATTTCAGTTTATACATTTTTTTTTACGTGGTGTTTTTCTGTTTTTTTTTTTTTTTAATAATTAGTCCGAATTGGTTAATTAAAACAAAAAATTTCATTTCATTTCATCTCATCTAATCATTACAATATTTTCAAATCTCCATATAAAATATATTAAACAATTTGATTTTCTTAAATTTTAATATAAAATTATATTATAATAATATATTTTTTATTATTATTTAAAATATCTCATTTTATTTCGTGTAACCAAACGGACCTAAAACACTTCCCTTTCTACTAAGCCCCAACCTCCCCCATCTTAATTTTTGTGATACATTTTTCATTTTCCTTTTCATATTATCATCACATTCAAAATAAGATCTAGAAGCCTGTAAGCAAGTGCTTTGCTAATTAATTAAGCTTTACGTATGCTTGAACTCGAATTAAAAACTAATGACGAGGGTTAAAAAGGAACCCCAACGCCAAAAATGTAGATTACAAAACCGTACGAGTTATCCGCCGCCGGAAACCTCGATCTCGGGCTTTTCAGAACAGCGGCGCCGGGAGATTCAGATCGAACAGAAACGGCTGCTTCGTTTTATTCTTCTCCTCCTTATCCAGCTCGCTCACCACCATCACGTCAACGTTCTCCATCTTGTACCCTTGGTACTCCGACCTCACTGGAATCGGATTCCCAGCGCCGGAAAAGCATTCCGGTGTCGGCATCCAGCCCAAATAATTACACGCACCGGCGCCATCGGAAATCACCGGTGGCGTAATTACGAGGCCGCCGAGGCCGAAGTTGGTCCTGGCCTTGATCCCGCGGAGGCTGATTGCAGCCTCGTCGTAGGCCAAGGCAGCCTCCTCGGCAGTGTCGAAGGTGCCAAGCCACTTCCGGGTCTTCCTCCACGGATCTCGGATCTCAGCCGCGAACCGGCCCCAAGGCCTCTTGCGCACGCCCCTAAAATGCACCTCCCTGCGCTTCACCGTCGACTGAGACTGAGTACCGGAGACGGGGTGCGAGTCTCGAGGGGTGTGAAGCGCATCAATAGACATCGGATCAGTGTACGGACCAGGGTAAAAATACGATGCAGATAGATATGCAGAGAGAGAGAGAGAGAGAGAGCGCGTGAGAGTGAAGATGGGGTTTGGAGGGTATATATAGTGGAGGAGACAGTCTGGGTTAGTGCCGACAGGTTTGGTGTGTATGGGAGCGTGGAGTTTGTGTATTTTAATAAAAAGAAATGATATTTGAGCCAAGTGTTCTGTATGGCTTTTCTCTTTTTAAAAAAAAAAAAATATATATATATATATATATATATATTCTGTTTTGTATTATTTTTTAATAAAGTTATTATTCGTATTATTTAATGCTTTGTGTGAAACGGCGGAAATTCGGCTGTAGAATCAATAGAGAGACAGAGAAATGGGAAAAAAGACAGTTCGTTGTGAATGTAAGCCCGTAACGGCTTGAAATACTTTCCCAACATTATTTCGATTTTGCCTTTATTCTTATAGAAATTTTACACAACATCCTACGTCACATATTTTATATATTAAAATATTTATTTTTTAGTTTTATTATTTTTTATTTTATTTTATTCTTATTAAACTAATTGAATTATTCTATTTATTATTTATACACTACATATTTATTATAAAAAAATGAAAAAAAATTTAAAATAAATGTGATGTGTGAAGTGTGAGGATGATAAGAAGAATTTTCCTTATTCTTAATAAATCATATTTGCATATTTGAGTAATGCTATACATAATATCACTATTTTATTTACATCTTATTATATATAATATAGTATATTTATCACTATTTAATGATAAAAAAATATGTAATAAGTGATCATTCATAAGTGATAAATATATCACATCTTATTTAATGAGATATAAATGGGATGTTAGTATATATTATAGAATTTTCCTTTGCATTTATATTCTGTTTGGATATCAAAATCTTTTCAATTCATTTTATTTTATCTAATTATTTAAAATTTTTAAATAAAATATAATAAACAATTCAATTTTTTCAAATTTAAAACAAAAATAATATTAACAAATAATATTTTAACAATATTGAATCAAATTTTCAACTTTTATCTCAACTCATTATCCAGATCTTCCCTTAGATGTACAAATTTATGTAATTTTTTTAAAAAATAAATAAATTTAAGATTTATATGAAAAAATTATCAAATTTCATTTTTTTTTTCTAAAAGAGTGCGCGAAACTTACACACCATAAGAATGAATTTAACATTACTCCTACCATAAACATTATTTTGCTTTGTATAAATAGAAAATGGCTAGTATAGTGTTAGGAAGTTTTGTGTTTTTTTTTTTTTAAAAGAAGATAAATTTGATACTCATATAAAAAATTTATTTTTAATTGGAGTGTGCGAGACTTATAAATTTTAAAACTGTATATAAAATTTATATAAATAAAAGAGAAATATGAATGAGAATAAAAATTCAGATAAATAAATAAATAAATAACGTTGGAAGTAAAAGTTTTTAAGATGTAATCTAACTAGATATGTTTGATTATTATAAATATTGTAAGAAGTATTAAGGTCTCGTTTGGTTACACAGTTCAAATGAGATGTTATGTTTTGTTGAAAATTAAATAAAATTTTGTTATAATATAATTTTGTAATATTAATTTTGTTTTAAAATTTAAAAAAGTTGAATTGTTTATTATATTTTATATAGAAATTTTAAAAAATTATAATGATAAAATAAGATGAAATGAGATAGTTTAGTATTTAGTAACCAAACTAGGCCTAAGTTTTCAAAGGCTGCGATGACAATTTCTAGTAAAGGGTTAAATGTCGTGTTAAACTATGAATGTATATCGGTATAATTAAAACCCTAATCTTAATTAAAGTTTATTTATAACTTTGATTAAATACATCTCTTGACCTTGATAAAAATGTAAAAATGTTTAGAAAAAGAGAAAATACACTTAATATGAAATGAAGCGCAATTTCATCTTTTTAGACGTATGTACTTCAAAATTAATGTGATCCACTCCTATAAAGGGCGATTAACACCGAAACTTCAAATTACAGCCCAACTAATTCTGGATTAGAATTTAGGGAGTAACGGATGATAGGGAGATACATCGTCTAGAAAAAATTATAATGAATAATGTTTTAGTCATAAAAAGATAAATTTATAAAATAACGTGATTTCATATAATATTTTAAATTATAAAATTAATTTTATTATAAAATAAATATAATATATTATATAAAATCATATTAATTTATATATTTATTTTTAAGAGATTTTCCAGCAAGTTTAGCCATTATCGTACTTAAAGCCAAAAATAAAATATTATTGGAAGTCTCAAAAAAGTTTACGTAGAAAAGTAAGAGAAGTCAGAACGCCATACTTGATCCCATTATAAGAACTCGAGACCGGCGTCTTTTCTTCATAAAGTCACAAATTTATTTGAAAGTTTGACCAGCAAAAACAGAGGGAGTAGCAGTTTCAAGGCACGCGCAAAAGGCCTTCCCATTGTAGACTCCAATAATGCT
Source organism: Carya cathayensis (assembly GCA_011037825.1). Lineage (NCBI taxonomy): Eukaryota > Viridiplantae > Streptophyta > Magnoliopsida > Fagales > Juglandaceae > Carya > Carya cathayensis. Next base: position 284,378 of record QGSO01000497.1, on the reverse strand, counting down.
ACTTATCATTTCATGTTTCATGTACGATGTTGTAACTGGCTCTGGCTCTGGCTTCTCACTCCCGCCCGCAAAGCACTGAGTAATGAATAATGGGAAGAGATAACTTTTCACAAGATCAATCACATGCGCTTTAAAGTTAGGAGGTTGATTTCAGAATAATCAATGAATAATAGTAAATAAATAATAAATAATAATAAATTGTTCGTGAATAATAGTAAATAATAATAATAAATAATCTCACTTACCCAACATAACTTAAGACATATCCAACTAGCTAGTCTAGCTAATTGCAGTCCTATCTAACTCATATCTGCTATATCATTCACTCTACCCCTTCCCCTCAAGTCCCTACTAAATAATTCCATGTCTAATTTCAAAGTAAGATCTATTGAATATGGAGATTTATGATCTTTGCCAATTCCATTACTATGGTGCAATCAAAAGGCTCAGTAATGTCTCTACTTAGACACATTGCGATACTCCATCTGTTGCACGTGTTCACGCACCATATGCTCATAAAAAGAACCTAAAAATAATATTACTAAATCTTAAATCATAAAATAGCCGTGTCAACTTGGTTGCCATCTTAAAAGTAAAAAAATCACCAAGCATATCAATATAATTATTAACCTTGTATTATCAAACATAACAACACTAATCATAATCAAAGCATGAGGCTTGTATGTGGCGTGGCAAGTGAATGAGGGTAGAGACAAAGTTATCCTGGATTTTTTTCAAGAACTGTTTAAGATAGTTGACTATAGAGGCAATTTGGATTTCCTTGAGGGAACTGCAGGGAAGATTACCCCTGAAATGAATGAGTCGCTAGGCAAAGAATTTAATTCAAATGAGGTCATTGAGACATTGCAAAAGAATGATCCCGATAAGGTACTAGGTCTTGATGGCATGACCTCCATTTTTTTTTCCAAAAATACTGGGATGTTGTTGGGAAGGATGTGAGTGTAGCTATTTAAAAGGCTCTAAACAGTGGAGAACTACCTGGTAAGATTAACCACACATTATCACTCTAATTCCAAAGAAAAAGAATGTTGAAAGGGTTGCTGACTATAGACCCATTAGCCTCTACAATGTAGTGTACAAACTGATTTCTAAATGTCACGCTAATAGACTGAAAGCTATATTGCCAGAGGTGATGTCCCATTCTCAGAGTGCATTTGTTCTTGGTAGGTTCATAACTAACAATGTCCTTTTAGCTTATAAGCTGGTTCGTTTTCTAAGGCAAAGAAATTCTGATTTGTTTGGGTGTTGAAAATACCTCAACACTTCTTAATATGCTCCAATACTATTCATTACTATATTATTACTTTTTATCTACTTTTTTACTACTATTCATTACTTTTTACTACTATTCAATATTCTATTATTACTTTTCACTTACTTTTTCATTACTATTCATAACATAGCTCAACACTTCTCAACACCCAAACCCAGAAAAACTTTAAAATTTGATACGAGCAAAACCTATGATAGAGTAGAGTGAAGTTTCTTGGAAAAGGTGATGAGAATGATGGGTTTTAATGAAAAATGGGTGTAGTTGACCATGATGTGTGTGAAGATAGTCTCTTTTTTTTATCTTGATTAATGGTGATCCTAGAGGGCCCATATACCCAACTCGTGGCCTGAGACAAGGGGATCCCCTATTCCTACCGCCATAGTATAGAGTGTTAGTGTATATTATATATATATATATATATATATATATATATACATACTATATATTTGCCCCTCTCTCACGCCTTGCAGTAGACCCCATTTCATTTTCCTCCAATTGTCTATCTCAGGTTATGGATTTTTCCCCTCTTGCCTTTTGGTATGTGAAAAGTTTATTTTTCAAAGTATTTCATTTACTTCGTTACCTCTTTCATTGTTTCAATTCATTGTTGATTTGCTTAATTTCATTTAGGGTTTTTAAATTTACAGATTTAGGGTTTATTGTGTTTTAACAAATTTGATTTAGGGTTTATTGACGAATAGTTTTTATTGCATTTTAATAAATTTGATTTAGATATTTGGGGTTTATCTGGTTTGGAGTTTATCTGATTCGGGGTTTATTGTGTTTTAATAAATCTTATTTAGAGATTTAGGATTTATCTGGTTTAGGGTTGATCTAATTTAGGGCTTGTGTTTTAATAAATCTGATTTAGAGATTTAGCTTGTTTATTGTAACAACAATTTTTGGTTTAGTGTTCAGGCTTGTATTTTTAAGGTTTATGGTTCAGATTTTAGACTATAGATTTTAGGGTATAGATTTAGGGTTTATTTATACTCTATCAATTGGGTTATGTTGGAACAGATTTTAGGCTTCAGGTAATAATGATTTTGTATTTATTTCTTTTTGTCAATGGACCATGGGTTTTAGTTGGAATAGATTTTATGATTATTTTATGTCAATGGGCTTTAGTTGTTTCTAGTTTCTTCATTAATAAATATTGTTAATTTAGTTGTTTTGTTATTACCCGTTGATGTTCAACCTTCAATGGAAATAACATTGGAATTAACGGTGACTAATGATCAATTTTCACCAAAATTTAATATAAGTAAGACACCTACTGGAACTAGTAGAAAAAGATATGTAGTTTGAGAATATCTTAAAAGGTAATAATAAAATATTAGATAATAATAGATAGTAATAAAAATAATAATAAAATAATGAAGATAAGTGAATAGTACCCAAACTAGACTTTTAGTGAAGATAAGTCAAGGCCACCTACTCGACAGCAAGTAATTTTTGTGCGTCTAGTTATATTTGTGATCCTAATATAAATGGCCCAAGATCTATGTTATAGCACTTAGAAAAATAATGTAAGAAGTCTCTAATTAGGAAAGTGGATAAAAATGAATCTGTACTAGGTAATTTTTTTTTTGGCAGATGATTAAAACTGAAAAATAAGATCGAACCAGACCGGAACTGAAAGTATCAGTTTACAGGTGTAATCAGTGCAATATCGATTATTCAAATCTCAAAACCGATGTATACCAGTTCCGTTTTAAAATATGTTCAAATTCGGACCGAACCTCACTACTTACACCCCAACCCTCCATGACCTATTGTAATGATGCTTAGTTCTGTTGTTGAATCTCTTGTGCTTGTGTTGACCCTTGTTAGAGATACCGCAAGCTGAGAGAGTAACGAGTACCAACACTACCTTCAACCATGGTTTGACTTGGCTCCTCTAAGATACAACTGCTATGTGTAAATTAATTGAGTAATGTTATATATAGTCACTTTTGCGTATTTTTTGCACACTCCACTAATATGATTAGTTAGATTAATTTTTTTCAATACACAAACAATCACATCATTTGAATGCATTAAAGAGTACGCAAAAGTGACTGCATATAGAATTTTTGAAATTAATATGTAGTAGGAATTTGAACACTTGATTACTTCGAGGGAACCAAAAGCCTCCACTAACAATTTGCCAAATTCAACTTAACAATTTCCTAATTGCGGATTAAATACAACCGAAATCATAATTACCACCAAGACATAAAGAGCAGTAATACAACACACTTAACAATAACTTCTACCAATATAAATGAACATGACTCACTCTTGAACCATGATTTGCGTCATAAGACTCGGACAAAGTCAAATCACAAACCCACGTGATATTGAAATTTCAATATCATTTCATATTGAAAAATACAATATTCAGCCTTCAGTTTATATTTGCTATCAGGCGACCATTGAGGGAATCGAACTATAGAGGCAATGGGCCAGACCCAACACTATGTAATTAGCAAGAGTCTAATTAGATAAAAACATAAGTTCTCTTGTAAACAAATTAGGCCCTAAGGGACAACGTCCGGCCCACCAAAACTGACTCACTATCAAGCCCATCAAACCGACCCAAGTTAATTGGGCATGTTACACTGTCCCACTAACCGGTATACTCTCTCCCCCTTCCCATGTCTGTCTATTACTCTCTCAACTCGGGTGTTATAACTTATAGCACATGGTTCAGAACGTTGCCCGACCGCCGCCGGTAAGCCCACTCCGTGCCACCGTACGCCAATGGGTGTTACACCAAATGGTAATCAGGCCACGAAACAAAACCTGACAATATTGTCCAGATGGCTCTAGGTTTTAGAACCCCACCTTCTGCTGCTGCCGCTGCTTCTTCTTCTGCTGTTTTGGCATCATCGTCTTCTACGAGAGCAGCTCCGAGAGGTAAACTTTCTTCTTTGTTCAGATACGCACACGAACCCAATACTTCAAATACTGACTCTTCACAAAAAGAGCCATGCCCACATAAACCCATTTCAAGCCCCAAAATTGTACAAAGAAACCCACTTTCCGATGCTCATGTCCAAATCCCAGTTGAGAAATTCTTGAAAACCAACTCTAAGTCCAGCAACATCACTCTTAATGAATCGTTGCACCTCTTCGATCACTTGCTTCGGTTGCAACCAGCTCCACCGATTCCATCGTTCAATCGTTTGCTTAGTGCAGTTGTTGGGAATAAGCATTATTCTAGTGTGTTTTCACTTTTCAAAAGAATGCAGTCATCTGGGCTGCCTTCCAATTTTTTTACTCTGAACATTTTGCTTAATTGCTTTTGTAATGTAAATCGGGTTTGCGACGGTTTTGTTGTTATGGGGAGTATTCTGAGGAGGGGTTATAGTCCCGATACTGTGACTTATACATCTTTGATTAAGGGATTGTGTAAAGAGGGTAGGATGGTGAGGCAGTCGGGTTATTTCAGAAAATGGTCAAGTTGGGTTGTGGGCCTAATGTGATTACATGTGGGACTTTGATTAATGGGTTGTGTCGAACAGGAAATACACGTGTTGCACTTGAATTACCTGAAGAAATGGTCGGTGGTCAATTTGGTGTTGATTGTAAGCCTAATGTGGTTTCCTATGGTATGATTATTGATGGGCTTTGTAAGGATGGGACAGTAGACAAGGCAAAAGAACTTTTCTGGGAAATGAAGGGAAAGAGAATTTTTCCGGATGTGTTTGTTTATAACTCTCTAATACATGGTTTATGTTGCGAGGGTAAATGGGAAGAGGCTAAAAGTTTGTTTAAAGACATGGTGGATCAAGGCATCCCACCTAATGTTGTGACGTTTAATGTGTTGATTGATGCGCTTTGCAATGAGGGGAAGATGAAAGAAGCAAATGGGTTGTTTGAATTGATGATTCAAAGAGGTGAGGATCCTGACATATTTACTTACAACACATTGATGGATGGGTTCTGTTTGGTGGGCAGGCTTGGTGATGCAAGGAAGCTATTTGATTCAATGGCTAGAAAAGGACATAAACCTGATGTTGTAAGCTACAATGTACTGATCAATGGATATTGCAAGAATCGGAAGATGGAGGCAGCTATGAATTGCTATAGGAAAATGATTCACAATAAAGTTACACCAACACTTGTAACGTTTCGCATATTAAGTACTGGTCTATTTATGGCAGGTAAGGTTGAGGATGCACGGAAGCTATTAGGTGAGATACAAGTTCATGATCCGGTACCAGATTCACTTGCTTATAAAATAATCTTGGATTGGCTTTGCAAGAATGATCATTTTCCAAAGGCAATGGAATTATTTAATAGTTTAGAAGATTGCAAAGTTGAACCAAGCATTTTAACTTACAACAGCCTCATTAATTGGTTGTGTAAGGCAGGGAAGATTGAAGTTGCCTGGCAGATATTTCGTAGATTATCTGATAGAGGCTTGGTGCCAAATGCTGTTACGTATTCTATCATGATTTGTGGGTTCTGTAGGGTAAAGGATTTGGAAAAGGCAAATGATTTGCTTTTAGAAATGGAAGAAAAGGGTTGTGCTCCAAATGTGGTTGTATATAATGCACTTATGTGCGGTTTCTGCGAGAATAATGAGTTGCAAAAGGTGTTTGAACTTCTTCACAAAATGGTGGAGAGAGAATTGTCACCTGATGCCTCCACAGTCTCCATAGTACTAGACCTACTTTCTAAGGATGAAAAGTATCGTGAATATTTGGATCTGCTACCAACATTTCCTATCCAAGAGTCTGGAGGTTGTAATGATGGATTTTCACTATGATTTTTACTCACCAATTCTATCTTCAAGGTACCTAGGGGGGACAATTCTTACACTAACCTAAAGCTACAAAATGTGAAGGCTTGTCACTGCACTGTCCAAAGTCCCAATTCTGACTCTACTCAAGTAAAGGGGCTTTAAGGGTTTGGTCTAGTGAAGTTTGTGTGGGGCTAGTGAAATTGATGATCTGGAGGAGTGAAGTTACATTTGGTAATTGATTGGGATGTTTGGAGGACCACCCGGAAATAAGAAGCTTGCACTGAAAATGATTGTATTGAGCAGTTTGTTTGGGCTGATGAATTTAGTATCTTCATGCACTTCTGGTGGTAAACTGCAGCTGATAGATCCACCTCTAAACGTCTCGCTTCACAAAATTCATTTTAGCATTACTCTTGGTTGATTGATGGATGGACAGGATCTATAGTGACACCACCAACCGTTGGATCTCTTGTAGCTTTATGCCCCAGGGGACATCTGAGGTGTGAATTCTCTGATAATTGTATAATTGATTCGAGCTATGAAGTTCTTTATATTGTCTGCATTGGAAATTCCAAGCTTCTTGTGACATCTACATCTAGAGACATGTACAAGAATTGTATATTTAATGCACGAGAGTCTTTGCTAGAGTACCAATTATCATGTCTTTGCTAGACATGTTGCAGCAAAATACCTTTCCTATCCTTTTATCTTGATGTTTGTGGTTATCTGTATGTCTTTTGGTGATGATTATTATTTCTCTCCTGGCAACGTTGATGGGTTTTTTGACTGTCCCTTTGATGCAACATTCACACTTTTAGACAATTTTCCCTATACAGAAAAGGGTAATGTCGAATAGTCTGAGTACTTAGCCCAACTTTTATAGTAGTCCATAATGGCAAAATCTCTAAAAGAAAAAGTATCGTCCATGTTATGCTCATACTCCATGGTGGGTACAGTATGTAAAATAACCCGTATTTTCCATTGTTTGCCTTTTCCATGTTATATGTGCTCAAATTTTCGCTCAGTACTCCAATTAATTGCATTTCCTGGAGGAAGTATCTGAAGTATGTTCGTCTTCCTTGAGCAAGACGCACTCATGTTAATGTAATCAAGTGCACAAGTGTTGATGAACTCGTGGTGAAACTTTTAGACACCGAGGGTTGAGTTGCAACTATATATAAGTGATGTCCTGTAGGGTGTGGTAACAATATTTTCTTTTTTTTGATATCCTTGGGTGTTCGGGACAGCTTGCGCGCATCTCGACTAATCCCACGTGATGATAATATTTTGATGTCCTGAATTGCGAAGGTATAGCGTTAAGTACCACATAGGTTGTATACTAGGTGAAAACGAGTTTTATAAGCAATTTAAAGTTACTCCAATCGTAACTTTGACTGATTGTGTAGGATAATGTAAATAAGAACAAGAATTTTAGTACTGTCATGTGACATTAAGGTACTAGGAGTTTGTGATGCCCTGGATTGTGAAGGTGTTGTGTTAAGTTCTTATATTGGGTGGGGCTGAATTGTAGAAGCATTATATGAATGCAGAAACAAAGATCATATAAATATCACACTTTTTTATCCTAGTGCCTTGTCCGCAACAAAAGGTGTAACGTGGATACTTGGACATTGCAGAAACAAACGTTCACAAAGATACAAGTAATCTGGAAGACAACATTCTCGCAAATCTGTAAGGACTTTGGCAACGGAAAGAGAGACTAGACAAAACCTATAAAGGCAATTTAAGCCTATTCTATCATACCCAACTACCTACAGCTACATGACTTTTATCTTCTCTGCATCTTTTGCAACACTCCCCTTTCCACTGAAATGTGGATTGAAAGCATTGCATAGACTTTTTCCTGACTTTTAGGATTTAAAGTTGTTCCAATATGACTAATCAAGGAAAAAAAAAAAAAGTTGTTCCAATGTGACTAGATATATAACGTGTGTCGATCAGGGACAGAGACAATCCATCTTGGACCCACATCTGGCAAATCACTTGGGACTGTCCACCTTCCAATGCCCAACCTAAGCTTGTGTTTCTGTGCTGATTTTATTTGGTAACAAAGCATATAGGGGTGTTTGGCTGGAAGTTGACTGTTTTGAACACTGATTACAAGACTTAAATGCAGTATAATCCCTGTTATTCATACAAAAGTCAATTTAAAAGTCTCAAATGGGGGGTGTGATTTAATTTGATTTATCATTTGGACTCGACAGTTCTGTCCTCGATTACTATTTGCCGACCTACTTATATGTCGAAAAGAAAACCAAGGAATAGAAAAGGAAAGCAAAGAAAAATCACCATTTACCACAATCTTAAGATGTGTCAAATCCCTCCACTAAGATGACAATATGATCCTCTCTTTTTCTCTGCTATGGCACATGGTATCATGCATAAAGGACATAGGAGGTACTAATCAAACCTAAATGATTGGATTAATAACAGTTCCCTAACCAATCAATCAGATTATTTAGTTATATATATATTTTGGTTTTGTTTTTTTTTTTTTGGGGGTGGGGGAGTTGTGGTGGGAGGGGAGGCTCTGGAGTCTAGCTTTATGGCTAGGACTTGTGATTGTGATTGCCAAAATGAAAATCTGTCTTTGAATGAACTTTCATGTTTTCTGATGAATACTTTTCTAAGTATCATTGGTGGGTAAGTCAAAAAAGTAACAAATTATTATGATAATCCATTTATCACTTTACCATGCAACTGAACGCGACTTTCTGATGGAAGTCGATTTTACTTTTGGAATCTCCTTTTAATGCTGACTCATGATTTTGAGAGAGAAAGAGAGAGAGAGAGTTCTGTAGCAGCTAAATAAAATTTGGTGTTGATTTTGGGGTCCATTAATTGAGAAGGAAACGTGAAAACTTGAATGAGTGAGGAGCTTAGGCATGTTACCAGGAATGCATAAACATGATCCTTTCAGAAATGGCTAATGGCCTTTGTCTTCGTTGATTTCTCAGTAACAAGTAAAAGTGGATAAACCAGAGACTGCAGCTGATCGTACGCTTTCATTGATCCCTAATTATTTATGATTAGTTTTTGTCAATGTTTTCTTCCTCAATTTCTCAACAGACCTCAAGTTTGAGACATCATCACAAAAACATAAGTGTCGAAAGGACACAACTTATACATCTCTTGGGTAATTATACAAGTAATCATGATTTCATAAAGTAGCAAATCATATTTTACCCTCTTCGATGACCTATAAGAGCACAATATCTATCACTATAAAATGGATTCAGATCTTGTGACAAACAAGTGATGATCTGAGTGTAGCTACATCCACAGAAATACAGGGAAACCCACTATTATTGATTATACAGTAACTGAAATGTAAGGACGCTTACATATTATTTCGTGGATTGGATTCCAGAAACTAATATGTTGATGCATGGACAAGTAATTCCATAACATGGGTAATGCACAAGTACTAGACAAGACCCTGTTGGTTGGAACCCTACCTGTGTTTTTCTTTCTAATCTTTCGCCCGCAATATCTCCCACCCTCCCAGTCTTATCAAAGTCCTTAAAGAAGTACTTCGATTTAAAATTTTGCAACCTTATTTTCAACATGAGTCAGAGTCATAATCCCATAATTTCATCAACAGATATGGAAGTCCTATGTCTGCACAATGCCAATTGCACAGGCTCCCTCCAGCTCATGGATATTACTATGCTTCTTTCTCTACTTAATTACACTCTTACTTTTGTGTATGTGTTGGAGTTACAGTTCCCCTAACATATATATGACAACGGCCTCCAGAAACCCTGACCCACCTGAAATTATGAGCTTCACATGTAGATCTGATCATGAATATATATATATATGGTCGTTTTAGTTTCTCAAGTAGAAGTTGACCCACAGGAGTTAATTTCTGACCCACCTTGCGGGAACAATTTGGCATGGATATATGTTGTGTTATGATGATTTGGAAGGAATCAAAGCGTCTCTCTCTCTCTCTCTCACGCACAAGCACACGCTTTGAAAGCCAGTACACCTATTCCACCTTATATTCTTTTGCTCTCTTAGAAAGCGAAGCCCAAAGCAAAATCAACTGCCCAATTCCCTATATATGCCATAAACAAACCAGAAGATCAGAGGAAGACTAAAATCTAACAGTCAGATGTTCACACCAATACTTCCTTTTTCTTTTGTCAACACACTAGGCAAAACGCGTACCCGAAAGAAATAGACCAATAAATATATATATATATATATATTTATATCTGTGTGTGTATCAATTAAATGTTACTCACCTGGTGCTCGATCTCTTCTGATGATACATGGCCCCGCCGATTTCAAGTTTCCGGCTGGCTAGTAGTACTTGTTCCTTAATTTGCTTACTGTGAGTTCGTTCGTTGTCACTTGTTTTTGACACAGACTAAGAATTGGAAAGGGTTCTGTACTCGGAGGTGGATATATGGTTGATGAAGATAAGAATGCTAGATGCTAGTTGCAAAGAACATTAAATCCTCAGAGCATATGCTAAACGGTGATAGAAGTTATTCGTGTTGAGGGGAATGAAGCCTGGTCCGAAATCATTCGGATGATAGCTTGAGCTTTGCATGAATGGTCTCGAACCAGACAACATTCCCCTCAACTTTTCATAAATCAGAGAGAGAGAGAGAGAGAGAGAGAGAGAGAGAGAGAGAGAGAGAGAGAGAGAGATGGCAGAGAGTTCTCGACATGGCCATGCATTATTATTTTTTTCATGGGGTCCTTATATACGTGAGGACGAGAGAGAAATCTTTATTGGGTCACACATGACATACTGTCCAGTTTCCACACTATTATCCTGCTTTTCACACTGGGGACCCAATTTATTAGAAATTTCAGATTATAATCTCCACAAAAACATTCATGTTTTTGGGTATGATTAATTAAAACCTACTCTTCAAAATACTATATGGTTGTCATATAACGTTTGATATCCTTTTAGTAATATTAGGTTCAACCCAAATGCATCGCTACTATTACACACCATGCATTAACATAGATAAACAGGCTGCTAAAATATTGAACAGCTCTCTTATGTATATCAACACCAGCCGACCACTATATGCGTGTCATGTGTAGATGTCAAATATGCATGCATTTGATAAATCTGTGCCTTAGATTGATGGTTCTATCAATTCAGGAGTACTGATAATATATCTAAGAAAGAAATCTAGCTTATAGTTCTCTTAAATGGCAGTGGACGCAACCATAAGTACCAATACCAGATTTATATCCACTATTTCCTATGCTCAAATGATTTCATCTTCTAGTTTTTTCAGTATTGCAGTAATGCACCGTACCCATGAGATCATCCTTCATTAGTGGAGCTGATTAGTTTTTAGGGTCTGACTTCTTTACAGGGGGATCTTGACTTGTGTTTGTAATTCTCGGCTCTCATGTAAAGGATATTATGTCTTTTGCTTGCCACTAGGGTAAAGGGATGGTGGGAGCCTGGAGGGAGGAGAATCTTCTGTCAATGATGGCATATGGTGCTGTGATGCCAAGCTTAAATTCGAAGCTTGATTAACACATTGTTGGCCTGTTAAAGCTACAACAGGACCATCACATTTTGCAAAAGCAAAGTGAAATGTAAAGCTACTATAAATTTGTGATTGCTGATCATAACACTCTGATTATCTTCGATCTCTTGACTTCTTTCTTATGTTTAATTGCTCAATTTTCTGCCAGACTCCATAAATTTGTGCTTATATTCCATTAATGCTATAATATAAAAGCTCATTTGGGGGACAAATTTCCTTTTGGCGTTTGGGTGGATGGATTTGAGAGAAGATTTGGAATTGGGTATTTAAAATTCAAATTTCTTGTTTGGATCATATATTAAAATTTGGATTTGGATTTGCACTAAAGCAAAACAAGATTTTAAGCTTTTTAAAACTTCCAATATAATTGAAATCCAAAATCTAAATGCAAATATAATCCAAATGAATTTATAATATCTGTAAAAATAACTGTAGTATAACCTTTCATAACGTCAACTGTTTAGCCAAACCTGTGAAGGCAGATTAGGCTAAAATGGTTGAATTCTGCTATTGCGTCATCTAAAGTTTACCGCTTAGATGGCTCTGGCACCACATGCACGCGATTTATTATGAAAAAAAAAAAGAACGTATTAAAACCAACAATCCGAAAACACAAGAGAGAATACCAAAATCCTAGATTTCCTCTACTCTTTTTGTGTTTGTCTTTTTTTTTTTTTTATGTGTTTGTCTTTTAGTTTTTAATAAACCACGAGGTGCCACGTCAAGAGGGTCATCTGAGCAGTAAGCTTCAGATATCCCGAAAGCATTATTCAAAATGGTTTTGGTACAGGTTGAAGATGCATTCGAATCGTGTTTTAGAATGGTCAATCAAAATAATTAACCATTATATTTTGAGAGAAATGTTTTGAGACAATTATTCACAGTCATCAAAATAATTGATATTGGTTGGCATGTTAAAAAATGATAAAAGGATAATGATTAGCATTTTTTTTTTTTGCAATGTGTACCACTAGTCAAGATATGACCGTCAAGATTGTCAGTACTTCATCTATTTTAACAACCATAATTATCCGTGGAAGAGTGCAAAGTGTATTTATTTTCCTCATTTTACAAACCAATGAAGCCATAGAAATTTCACAGACATAGTACTCATGATGCGCCAAAATGCTTTTTAATCTGCCTGCAGAAGGCTGGTGTAGATTAGATAAGACTTGACAATGATGAATTGAGATCCAGCTAAGGAAAATCTGTACCAACACATTTCAGTGGACACAAGTCATCGTGGGTTTCCACCATCAAAGGGAATATCAACAACAGAAGAAATATCAGCAACACAGTTCAAAATACTGCCAAACCATTCTTGGCCCAGAAATCTAGATAATCCAATCGAAATCGTTCTCAATAATACATTTACTAGCTACCATGATTATGATCAGTTGGATCACTAAAGTTTTAATATTAATTGCATGTTGGATAAGGAAGTTGAGATCGATGGAAACCCGCCTAGATCAAAAGCATGAGATCAAATCTCCCCAACACATGCAGAAAGAATAGAAGTTTTGAGGGGAAAGAGAGTACTGCTTTGTGTTGTCTAAACCATGGATCCAATCCACTTCGTATAAACCAAACAGAAAATGCCAAGAAAAAAAGAACAAACAGAAAAAAAGCTTTGATTGGGGAAAATTTCTAGTCAAAATGAGAGCATTTTGGGCCCTATTCAGTTTGGAAATGCAGGCAGAATAAAGTTCTTATGTATTACTTCCAACAACAATAGATAAATCCATCGCCAATCAAACCATACACAAAAAGCAAATGAATCATGACTTGTGTGCAAAATTAAAGATATTGGTGCTATACAATTAGCCTAAAAGTCAAAGCACCTTTTCGAATCGCATTCTGTTTCCACATTTCAAGCATGTTCTCCTCAAAAGTGTTCCTTTTCTTTTTTCTTTTGTTTTTTTTTTGGTTGGTTTGGTAGAGTTGTATATTGAAACCACTTTTTATGAAGGAATGGTACCGTCACTAAAAATAAAAAATAAAAAATCCACACAAATAGAGTGCATCTTGATGGTGAGGTCCCTGTGCCTATAGAGGTTTAGTCATCAGCCATATGATTTCAAGATGAAGGTAAAGCTAAACATCAACTCTCTATAGACAACAACCGATTGGTTCAAATACACTATAATTGAGAGTTGATAGTTTCAGAGAAGAAATAAACCTTGGAACAAGAGCATGACAGAGGATCTGAGATGGGATGCTTCAAAATTGATTGAGCCCTAGATCTAATTAATACCAAAGTATTTTGCATTCTTTTTAGAGTGTATTTTGAGAAAGACAAGAAATTATCTCCCCCAAAAAGCAGCTACCCATATTAGAAAAACAAAGCCCTTAGTTGAAGTGCATTTATAAGTTATTATATATTCCATGTCTAAGCATCACATGACATAATTGATATTCGGTGGACAAAGAATTTTACCAAAAGTTTTGATAAAGTAAGAATGCTTGGTAAAAATAACCAGTTAGAGCACCTAACCTTTCCTGAAAACCCATATGCTCATTTATTATTATTCTAAACAACAACCTGATCAGGAAAATGACACATATATGCGAGAGAGTGTACATATGATACATCACCATTGTTGTCATAGACATTTGCTCTCATCGTTTGGTCACATCTTGGGTTTACAAGGCGAAACTAAGGTTCCAACTTCCAAACTTTGATATCATTCGGCCATTTTTATTGCAGAGTTGGTATTACTTCCTCTGCAGCAAGAAACTTTGCCTAATTACTGTGCTTCTTCTTGGCCTTTTGGGAAGTTCGAGATATTAATTTTCCATCCACTTTGTTTGGAAAAACTTTAAAACCTGCATCTGCATGCATCAGATGTGAAAAATTTATGAGCTTAAAAAAGGCTCAGTTCCATTTTTTTTCCTTGATATTAGAGCCCGAGGGATCTAAAACTAGATTTTGGTTGCACTTTCACATTCCACAAGAAATGAGTACCCTTTTGGAGTTATCGTATCAAAACATGACCAAGTTCGTACAAAGCAGGCTAAGCAGCTGCTTCAGTATCACAACTCATCTCTATAGTTAGATTATTTTCTGAGGCTTTGTTCGTTAGTCTGCAATTTAATAAGATAGATTCTAATAATTCTAGGTACTGTATTCTTCAATATTACCAGTGTCTTACCCTTCTGCTTCATTGCTTATCTCAGACTTTTGAAAAAAAGTTCTTAAGAATGACGACAGATTGTTTTGAAAGGATTTACAGTTGCTACCCAAGCTAAAAGCAAAGAAAGGCGCCGCCCCCCAAAAGTGAAAGATCACTTTGCTGCAGTGTCTGCTGACTTTTACCAACAGACATATTGCTGAGATATTTGACTTGTTGCATACATATCAACTTGTTGATCTCCGAGCTGTTTTTTTAACTTTTTTACGTTTCAATTTCCCATGAAATTCTACCTCGTGCAGAGAATCATATCGCTTTGTGGATTCCCACCTCTTCCAGATCCAAGAAAAAGAAGCTGAAGAAGAATTTCAGTTTCCATGTTCTAGCTGTGTACGAACTTTGTGATACATTGATAAGGCGTACGCGTTATGATGCTTATAAACTAGCGAAGATTATTGTCTATCGATGGACCAGAAATATTTAGGAGGACAGGTTGCAATGATTTGGGCAAATTATTGGAAACTTCATCATAATCGAGAGAGCCTGCAACCTCGACAAAGTTGACATACCTTTTAGCATGGTCTTCGACCCATGTTTAAGGTTGCGACATGTTCTTCACACACATCATGATAAATTCATAATGGGGATTCAAAGATAAAGAATCAAGTTCGAAACTACTGTATATATTTGCTTGGGAATTGTTTGATACACAAGATGTTTTATAGGATGATCTGCAATTCCGTGTGAGTATCATTACTTGGGATATGATGGTAAATATGTCTTGCTAATACTTTTCCACGCAAACCAGTTGGGCATGAACGGACAAGCCCATTGAAGAAGCTGTAATATTATTCAAATTGTTAGAAACCAAGTTCAAATTGTATTGTATGACCACATTTAGCCATCAATGGTAATCTTAGGTACACCTACCCCCCAATAGTGATTTTAGGTACACCTAACCTCCTTTGTACTCTTTACCATTGGATTGATGACAAGTGTAACAATCCTAACCATCCTTTGTACCAAGAAATCCCTATAAATAGAGGGAGTCCTCATTTGTGTAAGACCCCAAGAAATAAGAGAAAACAAAGTTCTCTAAACATCTCTCTCTCTTTTGCTCTCTATCTTTTCATTAGTTTCATAACACGTTATCAGCACGAAGTCTCTGACGGTTTTGAAGCTAGTAGTCTTCTACTTCAAGTAAGTTTTTCAATATATTATTTGTAATTCTCAATATGAATATGAAATGTTATATTACTTGATGAAACTCTATGTTTATTCTCATAATTTTGTAAATGTATTTCTTAATATAAACATACTTATGTTCCTGATTTATATATGTAGAAAATGTCAAATCTTACGAAATTGGAATTCGTTGCTCTTGACATTTCTGGGAAAAATTATTTATCTTGGATCCTTGATGCTGAGATCCATCTAGATGCGATGAACCTGGGAGATACAATTAAAGAAGGAAATCAAGGGTCCCGGCAGGACCGTGCTAAGGCAATGATTTTCCTTAGGCACCATCTCCATGAAGAATTAAAAACTGAGTATCTCACGGTGAAAAATCCCCTTATTTTGTGGAATGATTTAAGGGAGAGATATGAGCACCAGAAAACTGTGATCCTCCCAAAAGCTCGTCATGATTGGATGCACCTGAGGTTGCAAGATTTCAAGAGTGTTAGTGAGTATAACTCTGCACTCTTTAAAATTAGCTCAGTATTAAAATTATGTGGTGAAAAAGTCACTGATGATGACTTGTTAGAGAAGACATATACCACTTTTCATGCCTCGAATGTGCTCCTGCAGCAGCAGTATCGAGAGCGAAAGTTCAAAAAATATTCTGAACTTATATCTTGTCTTCTTGTAGCTGAGCAAAATAATGAGCTTTTATTAAGAAATCATCAGTCACGTCCTACTGGTTCTATATCATTCCCTGAAGTGAATGATACTAGATTTACACCATTTCCAGAAGCAAATGGTGCATATTTTCAAAGAAACCGAGGACGAGGACGTGGTAGAAAAGATTACAGAAGTGGAGGTCCTAGAAGAGACCACACTAAAAGGGATAATAGAAGATATACACCGTACCACCAGAAGTGGTTCAACTCAGAGAAGGGCAAAGGTCCTCAAAATAAATCTTTAAAGAAAGATGAAGATGGATGCCATAGATGTGGTATGACTGGACATTGGGCTCGTACCTGTCGTACAGCTAAGCATTTGGTTGACTTATATCAAACTTCTATAAAAGAAAAAACAAAAAAGTTTGAAACAAATTTTGCTGAATCATCAGATGCTTTAGATAGAGAAGATATTACAAATCTTGATGTTTCTGATTTCTTTGAAAATTCTAGTGATAGAATAGATCACTTGATTGGTGATGGAAGTGTTCCTTTTTGATTAATGTATTTTCTTTATTTATATTTTGCAATGTTTTAATGAAAGTTTTATATATTTTGTAGAATCATGAGTATTACTGATGAACTTGAGATGAATAATAGAGATGTATGTCTGGCTGACAGTGCTACAACTCACACAATTCTTAAAGACAAAAAATATTTTCAAAATATAACATTGAGTAGAGCCTACGTTCATACCATATCTGGTTCATCGAATCTAATTGAAGGCTCCGGAAGAGCTTATATTGTGTTGCCTAATGGCACCAAATTTTGCATCGATGATGCTCTATTTTCTTCACGATCAAGAAGAAATTTATTGAGTTTTAAGGATATACGTCGTAATGGTTGTCATATTGAAACCACCGACGAAGACAATAAAGAGCATCTTCTCATTACTAAAATAATTTCGAGCCAGAAGCTCGTATTAGAAAAACTGCCTGCCCTCTCATCTGGATTGTATTATACAGAAATGAAAACAATCGAATCACATGTGGTAATGCACCAGAAGTGCATTGACCCCAAAGTCTTTATGACTTGGCATGATCGCCTTGGACATCCGGGAGCAATAATGATGAGACGAATACTTGATAATTCGTATGGGCATCCCCTAAAGAATCAGAGGATTATCTTACCCAATGAATATCCATGCTCTGCATGTTCTCAGGGTAAATTGATTATCAAACCATCTATCTCAAAAATTGTTTTTGAATCTCCGTCTTTTTTACAAAGAATTCATGGGGATATATGTGGGCCTATTCAACCATCAAGTGGACCGTTCAGATACTTTATGGTTTTAATTGATGCATCAAGTCGATGGTCACATGTTTGTCTTCTTTCCACTAGAAATATTGCATTTGCTAAACTTCTTGCCCAAATAATTAAACTTAGAGCACAATTTCCTGATTATCCAATTAAAACTATTCGATTGGATAATGCAGGTGAATTTACATCTCAAGCTTTTGATAACTATTGCATGTCAATAGGCATAGATGTTGAACATCCAGTTGCCCACACACACACTCAAAATGGTTTAGCTGAATCATTAATTAAAAGGCTTCAGTTAATCGCTAGACCTTTACTTATGAAATCAAAACTTCCTATTTCTGCCTGGGGACATGCTATACTTCATGCAGCATCATTGATTCGTGTTAGGCCATCAGCATATCACAAATATTCTCCATTACAGCTTGCATTTGGTCAACAACCAAATATTACTCATCTTCGTATTTTTGGATGTGCGGTATATGTTCCAATTGCACCTCCACAACGTACAAAGATGGGTCCTCAACGTAGACTTGGAATATATATTGGGTTTGATTCTCCATCTATTATTAGATACCTTGAGCCTCTTACAGGGGATATGTTTAAGGCACGTTTTGAGGATTGTCATTTTGACGAATCCATTTTCCCAACATTGGGTAATGAGAAGTCGGTGCCTGAAGCACGACAGGAAATTACTTGGAAAAATAAAGCTCTTTCCCAATTTGATCCTCGTACAAATGAATGTCAACTAGAGGTTCAAAAGATTATTCATTTGCAAAGTGTTGCAAATCAATTACCGGATGCATTTACTGACACTAAAGGTGTGGTAAAATCATATATTCCTGCTGTTAATATTCCAGCAAGGATTGCAGTCCCTGAAGGACAAATTGCCAAAACAGCAACAGGTGAGTCCAAGATACGCCTGAAGCGTGGACGGCCTATTGGTGCAAAGGATAAAATTCCTCGGAAGAGAAAAATACAAAATGAATTTGGTACTCCTGAAGAGTCCATACCCACAACACAGGCCATAAGAGTAATTGATACTCCTGAAGAGAATAAATCTCCTGAAAAAGAACCTCCTGAAGAGGTATTTAATGAAATGTCTTCCCTTGAAGAGGGACAGGTACCTGAAAATAACGAGATCTCGATACATTTCATGAATACTGGAGAAATTCTGGATAGAAATAAAACCGTTGTGGACAACATATTTTCATATAAAATGGCCCTTGACATTACCAGAAGTAATGAAGAAATTGAGCCAAGAACTGTCGAAGAATGTCGACGTAGAAATGACTGGCCAAAATGGAAATCAGCTATTGAAGCTGAATTAAACTCGCTAGCAAAGCGAGAGGTCTTTGGACCAATTGTACAAACACCAAAGGGTGTAATGCCTGTTGGATATAAATGGGTATTTATGCGTAAGCGTAATGAGAAAAATGAAATTGTGCGATATAAAGCACGACTTGTTGCACAAGGTTTCCTGCAGAAACCAGGGATTAATTATGAGGAAACATACTCTCCTGTTATGGATGCAATCACATTCAGATTTTTGATTGGTTTGGTAGTTACAAAAGGATTAGATATGCAGTTAATGGATGTGGTTACTGCATACTTATATGGATCATTGGATCATGACATATATATGAAAATCCCTGAAGGATATAGAATGCCTGAAGCTTCTAATTTGAGTACATCTAAAAGTATGTACTCTATTAAACTTCAAAGATCCTTATATGGATTAAAACAATCCGGACGCATGTGGTATAAACGCCTTAGCGAATATTTATTGAAAGAAGGATTTGAGAATAATCCAATATGCCCATGTGTTTTCATTAAAAAATCAGACTCTGGATTTGTTATTATTGCGGTTTATGTTGATGATCTAAATCTTGTTGGAACTCCTGAAGAGATAAGAAGAACCGCTACATATTTAAAGAATGAATTTGAAATGAAAGACCTTGGCAAAACGAAATTTTGTCTCGGCCTGCAGCTCGAGCATTTACAAAATGGAATTCTCATTCATCAGTCAACTTATACAGAGAAAGTCTTGAAGCACTTTTACATGGACAATGCTCATCCTCTGAGTACTCCAATGGTTGTTCGATCACTTGATGTGCAAAAAGATCCATTTCGTCCTTGTGAAGATGATGAAGAAATTCTTGGTCCTGAAGTACCTTATCTCAGTGCAATTGGAGCCCTGATGTATCTTGCAAATTGCACTCGGCCTGATATTGCATTTTCAGTTAATTTACTTGCAAGATATAGTTCCGCACCAACTCGAAGACATTGGAATGGCATTAAACATGTCCTTCGATATCTCCGAGGTACAGTTGATATGGGATTATTTTATCAACATGGATCAAGTCCACAATTAGTTGGATATGCGGATGCAGGTTATCTTTCAGATCCACACAGAGGTAGATCTCAAACTGGATATGTATTTACTTATGGAAATTCTGCTATATCATGGAGATCTGTCAAGCAAACAATATCTGCTACCTCTTCAAATCACTCAGAGATAATTGCAATTCATGAGGCAAGTCGAGAATGTGTTTGGCTAAGATCAGTGATTCAACATATTCAAGAAAAGTGTGGTCTTCCAGTGATTAATGATAGTCCAACAATTTTATACGAAGATAATGCTGCTTGTATTACTCAAATTAGAGGAGGATATATCAAAGGTGATAGAACCAAACACATTTCACCTAAATTCTTTTATACTCATGAACTTCAGGAGAAAGGTGAAATTAATGTCAAGCAGATACGGTCAAGTGATAATCTGGCAGATTTATTCACTAAAGCATTACCAACTGCAACATTTAAGAAACTTGTGCAGAAGATTGGAATGCGAAGACTTGAAGACCTATTATCATGCACTTTTCAGGGGGAGTAAATGTCTTGAAGATTTGTGCTGATTGTACTCTTTTCCCTTCGCTAAGGTTTTATCCCACTGGGTTTTCCTTTGCAAGGTTTTAATGAGGCAATCTTAAAGCACTTGACGATATACAGAATATTGTACTCTTTTTCCTTCGTCATTGGTTTTTTCCCACTGGGTTTTTCCTTGACAAGGTTTTAACGAGGCATATTCTTTATATGTGGTCATCCAAAGGGGGAGTGTTAGAAACCAAGTTCAAATTGTATTGTATGACCACATTTAGCCATCAATGGTAATCTTAGGTACACCTACCCCCCAATAGTGATTTTAGGTACACCTAACCTCCTTTGTACTCTTTACCATTGGATTGATGACAAGTGTAACAATCCTAACCATCCTTTGTACCAAGAAATCCCTATAAATAGAGGGAGTCCTCATTTGTGTAAGACCCCAAGAAATAAGAGAAAACAAAGTTCTCTAAACATCTCTCTCTCTTTTGCTCTCTATCTTTTCATTAGTTTCATAACACAAATGTCCATTTTTGTTTTTCTCAAACTTTCTAATGACCAAACATCTCGATCGTTACCGCTAATTCCATTGGACTTTTGAATAATACATGCAGCTGCATTATACATTAGAAACTTGGTCACGTCTCCGGGTAATCAGCTAGATGTTACTGTAGATAGTCTTATAGTATTTATTATTATTTTAAGTGTCTCTTAGCCAAACAATACATATAAAATGTATGAAATGGGAATCCTTCTGATTTTTCAGTTGAATTTTAAGACCTAGAATGAATGAGAGATACACGTTACACACCAAATAACTCATACAATATTTATTGATGATCCTTTGAGTCTATAAAAACAATAAGTAATTATTCAACAAATATTCTATGGATCATTTCATCTGTTTTTAACTTTTTATGTCTCTCTTTCTAGACCTTCGATTTCTAATGAACATATTGTGTTTGTCTCACAGCTTGAAACTTAAAATCTTGGAAAAAAAACCATGCTTTGGACCCTTAAACGATTAAGAATTTTGCATATTACACCCTCAAACTATAAAGATACCAACACTTTAAACCATAATTCTGGTAATTAAAATAAATAAAAAATATGTAACCAATCTTAAAGATTAGATCTAAAGCCCTATTTAGATGTTAAGCTGAGTTCAGATGAATTGCATTTTTTATGAATAATAGTGAATTAAGAATTAAGATGGTGGAGTGAGTTTTGTGGGATCCACCTAAGATGAGTTAAGATGTATTTAGATGTTAATATGAGCTTAAATGTACTTATAAAAAATTGAAAAATGTTGTGAGTTCTGCAACATCCAAAAATGGAACTATGTTGGATGTTGGATGTTAATAGTTATTATCCAACTATTAAAAATGGAACTATGCTGTCTCATTTTATTTTAACAGCTAAAATAGATAAAAGAAAATTGACCAATTAATTTTTCGGGAAAATGCATAATGCCATTTTTAATAAAAAAATTAAAATAAATTCATAAACTGACATAATTTAATGGTATACGTAATATTTATTTTGTAATAAAAGAATTTTACAATCTAACTTAACAACACATATTTATCTTCGTAATATCCTCCTTGGAGGAAATATTTTTGTTATAGATTGAAGATTGCATTGTATTAAGTGTAAAATCATATTTATCGATGGCATTTTGCATGAGATCTTATTCCTGGATATCCACTCGATCAATCACACGTGATCAGAGTCTTGGATGCTCCCATTCAAAATTATTAAAGGTACCAAATTCCTTGACCATAAAATGTCCAATGACTTCATTTGTTTACACATATCATCTTACTTTATTTTATTATTTTTTTAAATTTTTATATAAAATATAATAAATAATTTAATATTATAAATTATATTCTAATAATATTTATTACCGTCTATCATTCTATCTAAAACGACGCCTTCAAATTTGAAAAAAAAAAAAAAAAAAAAAAAAAAACAAATAACCTTCCTACACACTCTCTCTCTCCCTCTGTCCCTCTTCTAACCTAGACGCTACGCTCTAATCGCTGTCTCCCTAGCTCTCTCTGAGCGGAAGATTTCAAAGACTGATCTCTCTGTAAGTAGTTGTCAATCTCTAATATACTACAGATAGCCTTCGTTTATTGTACGCTGTTTATTCTGTTCCTTTTTCCTCATTGAGTTTTCCCCCCTAGGGTTTCAAATAAATACGTTAATAGGAGTGCGTATGCGTATTTGTGTATCCAATATATCCAAATGGTTTAGTGTCTGGAACTCGCTGTGTAGCTTTGAGGTTTTGTGTGATGATTGAATTCGGTTAACTTTTGATTTACATGTTAAATATGGGAAAGGACGGCGAAATGCCATATTAAGACTGAGAAATTGCATATTTTTGGCTTTAAGATATAATCGGAATTGTAAAATTTTTAATACTTGGCAGTTGTTAAGTAGATATGGAAGATTAGTCAGAGTTGGGAAAGCTTGGATTTTCTGCATCAGTTTTTCATTCACAACTACATTTTTTTTTTCTTTTTGCAGTCATTTACATAAAAGATTAATTAACTTCATATACTCATAGTTTGATGAAATGTATATAAGGTGTAAACAGCCAGTCCTTTTTTTGTTTTTTTTTTTAATTTTTTTTTTTTTGGGGGGGGGGGGGGGGTTGTTCTTTAATATGTTCAATTATAGATATAGATGTACATATTAATTAGTTTCCATAGGTTGGTTTTTCCCAGGAAGCACTGAAATGGCTAATGAAGATGTAAATGAACACGAGTCAGCTGATGCACCCGAGAATATAGATCCTCCGCAGAAAGAAGGATCTGATATTGATTTAAAGGGAAGTGGAGAAAAAAAGTGGCCTGGATGGCCTGGAGAGAATGTATTCAGGATGTTGGTTCCTGTTCAGAAGGTTGGTGGCATTATTGGTCGCAAGGGAGAATTCATTAAGAAAATCATTGAGGAGACGAAGGCTCGGGTTAAAATCCTGGATGGTCCTCCTGGGACCTTTGAAAGAGCAGTGAGTTGCTTTTTCTATAGATTTATATTTATTGGGGGTTTATCCTTATGTTTTGGGCATTTTTGTATTTGTTTCATTTTCTCTGTTTAAATTATCAATCATTTGATGTTCCCATATATTTTTACCGTATAATGGTTTGACTGATTATCTAACCTGCTTTTGATTTGTGAAATGGGTTAGAGTTGTTGCTAATAGCATTCTTGTTCTCATGTTTCTTGTGATATAAATGTGTGGAGTACTGAACTCATTTAACATAGCCTTAATTTCAGTTTAGTTGGGGAAGCCTATGGATACTTTTTAACTAGTTGAGGTTGTTAACATGTATATTCTTCCTGTGATAATCATGTTCGCTAGATCTCCCTTGACTAAAATATTCTTTCTTAACATGAATTAAATAAAGTCACGTTTCATCATGTGTCATTAGTTGGTCTCCATGACACGTGATGAAACAATCTTAAACACATATCTCATCATTTTTTCTTAATAGGAGACACCTCTATCTTAAAAAGGATGACTGCATTCACCAACTAATCTTTCCTTGCAGTCCTACACATCTATCTTCAAATTTCTTATTTTGTGTACGTTTATTATTAGGCAAATTGTTGAGGAATAGATCCCATATTACCTGTGGACAAGGTCTTGACATATTTATAAGGTTGGAGCAAACCTCTCTCTTAAAACCGGTTTTATGAGATAAGTTAGGCCCATGAATTTTTTCATGGTATCAGAGCTAGCCACAGGACGAATGAGGGTTCACACTACTTACCCCATGACAAGGACTAGAAAAAATACTGGCCTGCATGTGAGGGAGGGTGTTGAGGAATAAATCCCACATTGCCTGTGGACAAGGTCTTGGCATATTTATAAAGTTGGAGCAAACCTCTCTCTTAGAACCGGTTTTATGAGATGAGTTAGGCCCATGAATTTCTTCATAAATAACCATGTAAATCATACATAAATTTGGATGGAAAATGCTTGACATGTGCAGCGTGCATTTGATCAATGTGAAATGAGGAAACTTCTTTGAAGAGAAATTGGGACCCAAATTCACCATTTATGACCCTATCTATTAGTGGGATGAAACAAATGAGTTTAGTTCCTAGTTTAATTAAGGAGGGTGGCTGGCGGCACTGGGTTTGTTTTTGTGTTGTTGTTTTTTTTGGGGGGGGGGGGGGGGGGGAAGGTTACCTTTTTCTTTTTGTGTTTCACACTTTTACATCGACAATTATTGCAAAAAAAGAAAATAGCAACTTGAACATGGAGCCCAAACGATCATTTCCCGAGCACCAACGTAACAAAATGGAAGAGAACCCTATAGCAAAAGTTGAGCGATTACTAGAATTTTCAGGAAGCTCTTATGGACCCAAGATCTAACCTGGTTGCGAGATGTTGCCATCTTAGCCCAAGGGACAGAGCCCTTCCAGGAGGGGTAAGGATTCTCTCTATTTCACTTGAAAGAGAGAGTATACCCTACATGCTACCTGTGTGCTAGGGCCTTGCCTTTTGTGTCTTTTAATAAAATCTTCGATTACTTATTAAAAAGAATATCCATTTAGTGTAAGATATGAGGTGTTTTGGTCATTCATCTGTCCATGTAAATTTTTTGGAAGCCAAATTGCCAAAACACCTTATATTTTGCACTAAAGGGATTTTATTCATTTAAGATGAATTGGAAAAGATCCTATTATTTCTGGGGGATCAGCATGAAACTTGGCTGTCGCGGACATGCTTTTTGCAGCGGTGAAGTGTGCAGCTTCCATAACTTGCAGCAATATTCTATATTGTAAAGAGCTTCTGTACTCTATTTGCATATCTCTTATTGGATAGACACCGAAAAAGAGAGTTTGATATTGCAGAAACAATGAGTTCTTATAGGAGAACTCTTTTTGGGGTTTTCAAAAGGGGAAAAGAGACAATACAAAAACAATTGTAAAGGAGCAAAGAAGTAGAGGCACGGAAAAGTAGTTCTGTCTCATACATTTTCTTGTCTTCTTAAATCAGTTCAATACCCATCTGTTTTGTCCCACCCCATAATACCACATCGATTTCCTTTTAAAAACTGCCTCTTTACGAAAGAAGACCGAGAGATCTTTGGATTGTGAAACAGTGAATGGATGGATAAGAGCATTCTGCACGTGATATATATGGTTCATTGGTTTTTCTTTCCTTTCTCCACATTGTCTGTATAAGTTGGTCATTTTCTATTTCAGAGGTTCTTTGATTATTTTACATATCAAAAGTGCACACGCTGCATGCATGAAACACTCTGAAATTTTAAATTAGGAGATCGGTTGCAGTAATTTTAAGTTTGGTGGTGTGTTTGAAAATAGGGGGTATTTGTTAAATGAAGATGTTGATATGTGACATCTCAATTAACAGGTGCAGTCTTGTAGGTTTTTTTCTTTAACCTAATTGATGTGTGCAGTGCTATATACTCTAGAATTGTTATTGGTTTGGTATTGCTTGTTGGAAGTCCATGAAATCGATGCATGAAGCTTCTTGTTTGTAATGAAATCACTATCAGATGTTTGGAACAACCACTGCTATCAAATGTTCACAGAAGGACTAACTGTTTATTTTGGTCTGAACGCAGTAACTAGCAACAGATGAACGCTGTCATTTATAATAAAATATGTTCACTCAAATATTTAAAATAGCTGCCAAGAAAATTGGGTTACTTAATTTTTTTTTAAATTGTAAAAGATAATAAGACTGAAGTTGAAAGGTGAAATGAAATTAACACAGGCTAAATCTAAAACAGACGAAAAAGTGTCTTTTGTCACAATAACCAAAATGAATGTGTGCAGGTTCTTCGCATATCTAAGGCAACAAATCAGTGAACAAAGTGGCTTCAAACTAGAAGAGCCAAAGATCAAGTTTGCAGGGATCTGTTCTGAGCATTACAATTGCTGAAAAGTTCTTTTTGTCTTAACAATCAGGATTACATTGTGCAGAATTTGGTATCGTGAAGCTTTCACTTTATCTGGTAACTACAGAACTTGGTCGCTGGTGTCTTGCTGGACACTGTTAAACTTTGTACTAGGAAACTCTTAAATTGTCATCACTATGATCTAGTATTACTAACAAGCCTCACAAACTTGTTCCACATAATATTGAATTAGCCCAAACTAAGTGAAAGGAAAGTAATATAGCTTGTCAAAGCATTGACTAAATCTAGAATGTGAAGTATGTCTCAATCCACTTTACCACTAGAGTGGCATAAGTAAATAGCTTATTAGTAGTCCTAAGAAAAGTCATTTAAACAAATAAGTTTTAACACAAATAGACAAAGGGTAAAATGCATACACAAAAGATGCGAAATATTAAAATGCTTGTGTTCGAGATTTTATTCTTGTCTTAATATGTATGCATTACTCTGGTTTTGGGGTCTTGGTTTTTCACCACCACCATGTCAAAAACCTTTAAATTGATAACAGAGTGGTTTCTTGCTAGGAAAGGTTGGAACACAAGTGTTGTATGGTTTTTGGTGATTGTTGTGTCAAAGCTTCTCCTGCCCCTCCCTCCTCTCTCGCAAACCCCCAAATTTCCTTGTCCTTGTGGACTACGTTAATCAATTTTAGTCATGTGTTCCTCAAGTCTCCTGTATGTGGCACCTTAATGACAGTTTCACAGTCTTAGCACTGTGGCGGTTTTTCATCTATGTATTGTGAAATATTTTTAGTTTGATGTATTGTATGGATGATTAGACAGATCAGGACTGGATGGAACACTTCTTTCCAGGTATTATAACATTGATTGTTAATTGTGTTGTTGTAAGAAGCTAATTTTGTGTTTCAATGGATTAAAAGGTTGAATAAAGTTTTGGTTTTTCTTTTTCTGTTTTCTATGAACTTCATGAGCCACAGCTGGATGTTTTCTTTCGTACGAATCATGGTTTGCTAATGTTGCTATCTTCACTGTTTGATTCTCTTGCCTTTTGTAAGGTGATGGTTTCTGCTAAAGAAGAGCCGGATCTCCATATTTCTCCTGCCATGGATGCTTTATTAAGAGTTCATAAGCAACTTGTCGACTTAGACACTGACCCTGCTCATGCTGTAACTGGTGCCATGGGCACTATTACTACAAGGATCCTAGTGGCAGATATTCAGGCAGGAAGCCTAATTGGGAAGCATGGCTCCACTATAAAGTCTATTCAAGATGCTTCTAATTGTACCATCCGTGTTCTTGGTGCAGGTAATCTTGCAAAATATTATTTCCGAAGAATGTTACATGTTTTTTCTTCATTGAAGATTTTGAGACGATGTAGTTGCATTCTTTGGGTTGAGAATTGCATTTGTTGGTTTTTCTGTGTTGCCAAAGATGAGGGACTCAATTTAGTCCATCATAATGTTGATAATTTGACTGTTAAATGTATATCACAGAAAGGCTGCTTCAATGTCCTGAATTTTGTCATAATTTACTGCAGAAAACCTGCCAACTTTTTCTCTGCGAGATGATAGTTTAGTTGAGATACAAGGGGAATCCACTGGTGTGCAGAAAGCAGTTGAACTGATTTTGAATCATCTCAGGAAGTTCTTGGTTGACCGCAGTATTGTTGGGGTATTTGAAACTCAAGTAAGTTTCTTCTTTGAGTAATATAGGATTAGAATTCATGTGGGACCTGGTAAGAAGTTATGTAAATGTGCTTTAATCAAATGTTTTTGCTTCTAGAAAACATTGCTTCTAGTCACCCACCTATTTTGACATGTATAATTGTTTCTATTGGTCAGATGCAAATGCCAAATGTCCGAGCAAATCAGAATGTTCCTCCACACCAATCCTGGGGCCCGCCTACTCAAGGTTTTCCAATTAGTGATGGTGCTGGACCTGGTTTTGCTCCTAGCACTCAATATATGCAACAGCCTCCACATCATAATGAAAATTATTACCATCCTGCTGAAATACCTCCTTTGGACAGTAAGCATCGTCAGGGGCCTCCTATGTATGGAAGGGATGCTTCTGTGGGGCTTCGTTCATCAATTGGGCAGCCACAACAACCAGTGGATACGAAGGTTCTTTCTGCTTGCTATGATCTTGACTACTTTTAAGAATCTGATGTGGGTAATCACTATGATATTGTTACCTTTTGAGTTGAAATCCAAAATCTTTGATAATAGAGCAAATGTTAAGAAATGACAGATTTTTGGATTTTATCTCACTTTTGATCTTTTTGTTTTGAGGAGTCGGCCTCTGTAAAATTTATACCTATCAAGTGTTTTTGTTTGAAGGGTAGAACTTGTTATGCATGCATGCATGTCCTTTGGCTTCGACTATCATAAATAAGGGATTGGGCTGATGGTATTGACGCTAGAGGTCCGGACCATAATTCTTTAAAGCATCATTGGGCCAGAACTCTCCTTTTGTGGCCCACATAATTTGTGTCTTTTCCTTTTTGCTGAGGAAAACTGCTTTATTCGTATTGCTGCTCTGAAAATGAACGTTTGGTGTGATGTCAATTATTCAATCTGCTTTATAACTAGCACGTTAGTGTAATGTTAAATAATATATGACAACATTCCAAATTAGGGGGTTTGTTCAGTAACCTTAATCACACAAAAATTACAAGTTGCAACTGATTTTTTTTATTTGTATTTTTCTCCTCCTAAAAACCCAGAAAGAGTGGCAGCAGGGAGGGAGGGGGTTGGCTTCTTCGATCAGAAGAATATTTATATATTATGCTGTTTAATTCTGTTGTGTAGGTTATGCAACACATGCAAATTCCTCTATTATATGCAGATGCTGTAATTGGTAAATCTGGTGCGAATATAAGCTACATACGTCGT
Organism: Carya cathayensis; assembly: GCA_011037825.1. Taxonomy (NCBI): domain Eukaryota; kingdom Viridiplantae; phylum Streptophyta; class Magnoliopsida; order Fagales; family Juglandaceae; genus Carya; species Carya cathayensis. Next base: position 254,817 of record QGSO01000497.1, on the reverse strand, counting down.
GCAAGTGGGGCAAGTATTGCAATACAGGAAACAAGGGGTGTGCCTGGGGAGATGACTGTTGAAATAAATGGATCGGTTACACAAATACAAACAGCTCAACAGTTAATTCAGGTATACGTTACTTTTCTTGTGGTTCGTGCATGTGCAATGCTCGCCTTTATTCTCTTGTTTCTTTCAGTTTAATTAGTATGATTTTGTTTGCTTATTTTGCCAGTCTTATTTCTATTTTATGATGGTTATTTTCTTGTCTCTTTTTAGTACTTTGAATTTTTTCCTTGATTTGGCACTGGCATGAAATCTGAAGTGGTATTTGCGTTCTGTTTTTCAGTTGTATGTTTTACTTGTTTTGTTGAAATAGATAATAGGTAATTAGAGTATGAATGGATATGATTTTTCAAGATGTAGTTTAGCCGTAGTGTTAAAGTTTGTCTGTTTTATGGTGAGTTTTCATGCGCTTTCATGCTATGTGTTCTAGCTTTTACTTATGAGACTCAGATGTATTTATGAAATATGAAAACATAACTATCTTTTTATTTCCTGAACAACAGAGAGCCTCCCCATCTGCGTGGTGGGAGATGGGGGAGGATAGACCCTTTTTTTCATAAAACTCTTGTTTTGAACGATATTCTGAGGAGTCTTTTTTTTTCTTCTGAACAAAAAATAGCCGGTTTTGAAATCTATATTTGATGTCAACTGCCGATACGTCAATGTTGTTTGAGTATAGGTTTCTGGTTACCATCATGTGATGCATGTCTGTCTCTCGCTGGTGCTTTTCCTTCAGCTGAAAACCCCTTACTCCTATATGCAATGATGCAGAATTTCATGGCTGAAGCTGCAACCTCTACACAGAACCCAACCGGGAGATCAACCAACCAGGGTTATAATGCTTATCCAGGGCATGCTGCATATGCGTCTCCACAGTCCAACACTGGTGGACACACAGGCCATGCTGCACCTGGCCCTGACTTCGGTTTGGCTTATGGCAATAGTTATGGTTACTGAGAAGCCGGCGCGGTTTTTGTTGGTGTGTGTTCAGCGTTGGACACATCAATATGTTCCTGAATCTGATGACATTTTGTCTTCCATTTCTTAATACATGAACCAATGTGTTTGGCCTTTTTAGCTTCGGTCTCAATATCCTCCTGTTTTTATTGCTACTTTGGTCCTTCAATGAGGTCTACTTTATTTTTTCGTTGACAGCAAAAGAACTCGCAAAATCCGCACAGAAGGCTCCTCATTCTTTCTTGAAAAATTCTAAGCAGAAGTCCATACACCACACACAATCTATTTTTTTTTTTAATTTTTTTCTTTTATTAAATGTTTGGTATATGAATAATAAATAGAAAAACTGAATTAGTTTAAAAAGAATAAATCTAAAAAAATTTTAAAAAATAAAAAAAGTGAGGTGTGTGGTGTATGAGACTTATGAGTAGCAATGCTCGAAGATGTTCAAACAACTCGGAAAAAGCAGTTTCACTTTATTGATTACTGATTTCATCTAAACCACCTACTCACTTTATTTGCACTCTTAACTGTTGACAAAATAAGAGAACATTAGAAGCTTGCTCGGTAAGTAAGGAAGACAATGCCATTCTTTGTCCATAATTTGTCTTCTCCTAATGCGGCACAGTTTACGTAGATTTTTATGTCAACTATTTAATTAAATACAAGTTATTAAATCACGAAAAGTGCACATTATTGCTTAATTTTCAAAATGAATAGTTATGAAATGAATGGTTCGGAGGTCACAGTGCGAGAGGGTGATTTTAGTGTAACCTACCCGATCTACATTTTAGTAACCTACTCGATATATTTTGGAAATAAAAATTTTATGTGCTTGTAGATTCTTTGCACACTCAATTAATGTGATTACCTGTATTACTTTTTTTTAATGAAGTGAATAAAGAGTATAAAAAAATAATTATATGCAGGAGAACTCATTTATAAATTTTTTTTTGAATTCATAAAATGTTTAGAAAAAAATGAAATAAAAATAAAAGTGCGATTTGCACTGTCGATACTGTGCAAAGATCACCTTTCTCGATGGTTCTAGCATTGTCCTACTTCTATTTTATTGTCTGTGTTGGCACATTTTGGTGGTGATTACGTTGTCATAATACAGATTATCTAGAAATAATATCATCAAGAGTGTCACAAGTTCAAATATGCAAGTAAATATTTACAAATCTCAAATCCTCCGCAAATGCCATTAAACTAGATCAAGTCTGACTTGTGACATGGGTGAAAAATAAGGAAAGCATTATAACGTAAATAAAAGCAAAAGATGGGAGTTGAGCTCTATAGAAACAATGCAATGGACAATATTTAAAACCATAAACAATGGAGTGCACATGTGAACTGTCACCTATCTAAGCTGAATATTTCTATAGAGAATCCTATGAAATAATAGAGGAAAAAAATTCTGAAAACTAAGGCAGCTAAAAACTATAGCTAGACAAATCTCTCTCTATATAGGTGCTGCGCATGTTGTTCGAAAATGGCCGGTCTGATTGCAGCGGCTGCAATGCACAACACGTTTCACACGACCACCATCCTCTGAACGAACTCGCCGTTTCCTTGGTCGTCCAGGTGGCCGGAGTGATTTTGGCGGGTTTATGACCACCTCAACATCTTTATACCCGTCATTCTGAAATATCTCTGATGTCTTCCACATTGTTTTATCTGGAATTGGGTGTATCGTTTGTGAATATGCCTTGCGATAATTTGCCACTGTGAAACAACTTTCGGTAAATCGATAAACATTCTGCCTGCAAGAGAGAAGAGCTGCCACAGCATGAGCACAAGGCAGCCCACAAAGTTGCCATCCACGACATGAACAGCAACGGGTTCGGATGTCCACTATATGTGAGCCTTCATGTGATATGACTTCAAATTCAGCTTCATTTGCTCGGAGCACTTGATAGTTATGTGCACACTCAATAGCATCTGACACACGCCGTTCGGCAGAAGGAACAAGTATAGTTGTCCACTGCATGCTTGCTTCACGACGCTCATTGAACCAAGTCATCAGCTGCCGACGAATGTACTCCATCATTTGAATGATTGGAAGCCCAGAAGCTTCAACTATCCAAGTAGTCATATATTCAGCTATATTAGCCGTCAGATGGCCAAATCTTGTTCCCTCAAAATACGCAGTGGCCCACAAGCGAGGTGGGATTCGTCGAATCCAATAGGCAGCATCCTGTGAGATCTCTTCAATCTCAAGGATTTTGGCTTCAAACTCAATGATAGTGAGAGCGTGAGCAGCCTCCCAAAGAAGATTGATGAGAATGGCACTGTTGAACTCCTTTTGGAAACTGTCAGTAAGATGGCGCATGCAAAACCCATGGAAAGCAGTTGGGAAGTTTGCTTCTACTCCATCCACGATTGCCTTCTTCCTATCAGACAAAAGTGTAAGCCTTGGCATGTTCTCTGCATTAATTTCAAGCAGGTTATGCAGCTCAGAAAGGAACCACATCCAGTTATCATCATTTTCCTCATCAACCACCCCAAATGCCAAAGGAAACAAAGCACCATCTCCATCAAAACCAGAGGCAAAAAGTAACGTCCCAAGGTATTTGCTTTTCAAAGGAGTCCTATCAAGTCCAATAAAAGGCCGGCATGCATTTAAAAACCCATAAATTGATGCTTGAAAGGAAATAAATAGGCGTTGGAAACAGTTATCATCAACAGGATTCCCATGAACGAACGACATACTTCCTGGATTTTTCATTCTTATCTGGTCGCAATACTGCGGAAGCAGACGATAATCTTCCTCGAATGATCCACGAACTGAGGCCATGATTCGCTCCCTCCCCCTCCATGCTTGCTTGTATGATAATGCGATCCCATGGACCCGGTGTATCTCTTCTAATATCTCCTTTGGTCTGTAATTTGGATTTTCCCTCAGGCGCTGTTCAACAGACTCTGCAACCCACTGCACTGAGGCTTGTTGATGACCGAGATGGGTAATTCCACCACAGGTATGTGGCTTATGGATGGTTCTAATTGTGAAGGTAGGAACACCTGGAAGTTTTGCAGCATGAATTCGCCAAGGGCATCCCTCACTTGCACATTTGGCAGTAAAACGAGTTTTGTCAGACTTGATTGTCTGCATCTCAAAGCGAAGAGCAATGGCTGCATCCCTCAGTGCCCTTCGGCAGCTATGGACATCAGAAAACTCTTGTCCAACAGTCAGTTTGTCATCAGAATCCAAAACTAGGGCTCTGGACTGGAGGACAGGAGTACCAACTAGCTGAGGTGCCATATCTGAGACAGGTATGATACCCATCTCATGATTCTGGTCCACAGCTAGATCTAAGCTCTCCTGAAGATCATGGTTTTCTACAACAACCAACTCATGAGTATCACGTAAAACAAGGGCATGATCCTGAGCCGTATGAGCCAATTCATCATTATGGTTTTCAGCATCAGTATGTTCTTGATCAGCTTCAGAATCTTTATTTCTGTCCAATTCTAAACCATCTTCTTCACAATTTGCAACATCTGCATGTTGAGGAGCCATTCCGTGTTCATATGTCGACCCAAGAGCTAGTCCGTGGGTATGTCCTAAACCCAAGCCATGGTCATGGCCGTCACCTAAGTCCATATCGATATCATGGGTCTGTTCAAACCCTGAATTATGACCATGGCCCATGATGAGATTGTTATTATGCTCTAGTGCCAAATGATGATCCAGCATCAACTACAAAATACCAATTTTTCCTGAGAATCAAGTCATGGTTAGCATAACAAATGTAACAGTTAACAATTAACGCAACCCCATTAACGAAATCAAAAGCTCAACTTATAGCCAAAAGAAATTTGTTCTTTAATATGTGTTTTTCCAATTAGACCTGTCCAGAAAACAAATATTTATGAATCTTTTCTGTTTCCTCCCACACAGGGCATTAGCATTACAAAAAAAAAAAGAGGCATAAACAAGGTCATAATTATTGTATCGAAAGAGATTTACCTAAAACTACATTCGCAACATGCGTTTTTTGCTATCTACCCGCGTTTTGCTCCAGCAGAGAGATCTTGTACGAATTAAGCTGAACAAACTGATAAATAGAGAGATAATATCGGTAAACACAAAGTTCATGAAGAGAAATCGAATTTGCAAAGAAGCCACCTTAATGTTAGAAACAAATTCATAACATTCAATAATATCTTAATGTTTGTTATTATTTAGGACTAGACACTAGTTGTGTTTCTTTTTCTTCGAGAAATCAAAACATATATAGAATCAAAGTTTCCATGACGCTGCGAAGCCTAATGAAATTACGCAACCGTTCGATTTACATTGGATTTCCGTTTCTTTTCAGTGGGTACATGTAACTAGTAACTGGGTTGAGTTAAAAGTTCTATTCACTGTGAAGCCAAAAGCAATAAAATTTTATTTCCTTTTCGCTAAATTTCTCGGGACCCAGACAGAAAAAACTTCCGCTCAGATAGAGAAAAAAGAGCACAATGAAGAACTCACGTTTAGCATAACCTTCCCGGAAACAAGCTTCAAGAGAACCCTGCAAAAAATTAAAAAAAAAAAATAAAAGAAAAATAAAATCATTAATTATGAAAGATTCGATTTAGAAAAATTAAGTGAAAATGAAGGAAAAGGCGTTAATATCAATTAAGAAAAAGTGCGGAAAAAAAATGTGAGAGAAAAAGAGAGAGGAGGGGGGGGGGGAGGGGAGGGGTGGTGGGGTTTTTTAGTGTTAAAGAGGGGAAAACCTGAAAGATGAAGGGCAGAGAAGGTGAAGATACAGAAATTTGGAGGGGCAAAAGGTTTGGGTTCGCCTACTCAGATTCGAGGGTATTTACGTCATCCTGTCGTCCCCTTCGTACCAATTTTTTTTTATAATAAAACTAAAATTCACACGTTAATCAACCCACATACATACAATACAGAGTCCATCCCAAATCAGAAGAATCATAAAAACATTTACAACAAAGCATAATCTAGTATCACCCTCCAAGATATAAAATCCTTACTGTAACACCAAGTTCAGCTCCAAACCCAAGCCAAGCACGAGTTTTATGAAATTCTTAGATTAATATGTATGGGAAGTCCAATTGGGAATATAAGTTTTTATTTATTGGACTTGATAATAAATAAAAACCCACATTCTAGCTTTATATATTTATACACATTCTTAATACACAAACCCACTCTCTGCAGACCCCATATATGGACGGCTGCACCCTTCATGTTTTGAGCATCAACAACCCAAGCCCCTCCCCACGTATAGCATATTTTGTCAACTGCCTAAGTCCCTCCCCATGTATAGTATATTTTGTTCAACTACCCATCACCCGACACCCACCTGACGGTTGCTCATCTCGTAACTTTATCTCCACATTTTAAATTTTTGTCCTCAACCAACGTAGACATCTCTATTTTTCTGTGAGTTTAGCCGCCTCCCGACACCCCTAGCACAGCCACACACGGTTGCTTCATGGAGACATGATCTCTACACTTGCAACCACGTGTTGTCCAAAACCACACGACTGGAAACCAAGTGCACCGCAGAGGACCCACGACTAGCTGAGAACCACTAGAGTAGCCCAACCATTGCACCGCATCCCTCCCTCCACTGTATACCACCACCACCCTTCGTTGGAAGCCAAAACCATAGAAAACCACCCCTCCTTAGCCCATGGTTAAACCACCTTAACCCAAGTGCACCACGGAGGACCATGACTAGCTGAGAACCACTAGAGTAGCCTAACCATTGCACTACAGTCTGCAGCCCTCCCTCCACCGTATTCCACCACCACCCTTTGTTTGAAGCCAAAAACCATAGAAAACCACCCTCCTTAGCCCATGGTTAAACCACCTTAGAGCATTGGCAATGGACTCTCCATTGCTCAATGCAAGTCTAAAATTTTGAAGTTAAACCTTATTTTCCTCAGCATTGGACTAGCTATACATGAAATATTTAAGATTTTAGCTACAGTAAATTTAAACTCCTAGCCATACATAGCGAGTTCCTGTACAAAGATCAAAGTCATATTTTATTATTTTATCTTTAAGTCCCACACGTGAATCCACACTTCCCTCCTGTACAAAGACCACAAAGACCAAAACTACATAAAAAAGTTTCCTTCCCTCGTTTACGTGCAGGGATATTTTTATTTTTATTTTCTTACAATTTTCTAATATAGTAGGAATATATTTATTGTAAAAATATTTACTATTTTTTACAATTTTTTAATATAGTAGGGATATATTTATTGTGAAAACTTGGATATTCTATAAAAAAATATTTCCAAAATAATAATTTTATTTTTTAATAAAGTTATTAATTAATATATGAAGTGTATTTGTAAAATATTAGAAAAAAATTATCAATTATTATTAAAATATATAATATTATATTATTATTTATAATTTAAGATAACTAGTCCAATGTGGACTAATCTAACTAAAAATTCATATTATAGCCAAAAGACCATATTAGAGCTTTATTTTAGACTTGGTAATGGCTAGCCCATTGCCAATGCTCTTAGCCACTGCATCTCCTTACGCCACCACCTAACCCCACAAAATAACCACCTAGCTGCAAGCCACCAAGCACGTTCACGCAGCCAAACCGTACATCATCCAAGTCGGAAGCCACCTCAAAACAAATCTCCCCCTCCCACGGATACCGTCAACCAGTCAGCCTCCACGCACGCCAGCAGACCACCATACCTCCTCCACAGGCGAGCAACTGATGGCAAGCCTCAACATCACTGCACCTTAAACCCACGAAACACCTCTGTTTTCTACACCCGAAACAGAGTAGCAAGCATGGACCATGTGATACTCTGTGGTGAAACAATCACAGTTATTTGTTCTGCGTTATTCATGAAATCTGTATAAAATAGAAAAGTATTTTTGTCATGATGAAATCTGTATAAAATAGAAAAGTATTTTTGTCATGATTGATGTAGGCATGAGCTTATTTTAACATTATATTTTTGAACTGTAAAAAGGGCCAATATGAGATCCAAAAAGTTTTGCTTTGATTAAATGAAGATACTTTGTTTTTGTTTTGTTGAATATGTGAAATGATCTAAAACTACTCAATATTCTATTTTGATATGATGTGTCATCTGAAAACTTTAGCATAAAATTTTGATTTTGTATCTGAATATGATCTAGTTCCGATGATGTTTCTGTTCTGTTTTCGTTAAGGCCCCGCCATAGGTATAATAGCGGTATACGGCCCCGCCATAGGTATAATAGTGGCATATGGCTCCACCATGGGTATAATGGTGGTTTATAACCCTATCACAAGGGTTAAACATGGTATATGGCCTAGCCACGTGTATAATGATGGTTTATAACTCTATCACGGAGATTAACATGGTATACGGCCCAACTACGGGTATAATAGTGGTTTATAACCCTACCACGGGGGTTAAACATGGTATTTGTGTCACAGCCCCCAGGAGATTTGCCCGGGACCACACCTCGACACGACTCATGGAGGGTCAGGACAGTCACATGGCTAGCCTGCTTGCATGCCTTGGCTCAAACCATGACACGCAGCGGGCAACCGTGGAGGCTACTGACCGCACGCAGACCATGTGTGCAGGCTTGCGCGTGCCCTTGAGCGTGCATCTGTGCGCATCCATGCGTGCCCCTACACCACCTAGTGAGGCCAGTGGCGTGCCCCCACAGGCACGCCATCCAGCGCATGGCTCCAGCCCTTGCCTTGCAGAACAGGTTAGTGGCATGCCTCGCGGCCTGCCATCCAGCGCATGGCTCCAGCCCATGCCTTGCGAAGCAAGTTAGTGGCATGCCATCCAGCGCATGGCTCCAGCCCATGCCTTGCAGACTCAGCGCCTAGGCCACCAGCCTGGGCCATGTCGTGCACCATCATGGCTTACCTTCAGCAAGCTATGCCCATCATGCCGTGCACCATCATGGCTCACCTTTAGCAAGCCATGCCCATCATGCCGTGCACCACCATGGCTCACCATCAGCTAGCCATGCCGCACCACCCCTGTCTCACCATCAGCCAACCATGCCACGCACCACCATGGTTCACCACCCAGCAAGTCATGACCGTACCACCTGACCATGGACCAACCTGACCACCGTGCACCACCTAGCCCACCATGGGCCATGCATGCCACGGCTAGCCTTGGTCTATGGCCATTATCTTGTTATTTATTTTATTTATTTAATTTTCTTTATTTATTTATTTTCTAGGGACCTATTGGGGGTTTCCAATTTGTTTTACTTATAAATAGGACCTCCTTCATTTGCTTTAGAATCTTTTGGCAAACTCCTAGAGGGAAGACTATTGTTTGAGAGATCATAAACTGGTGCATTTGCACTTAGGCTTTTTGGGTGCAATTCGTGAATCCCAAAGAGAGAATCACACTTTGCAATTCTTTGAATAAGTGTGATTCATCTATTTTGTTCTTGCAACTTGGTGCAATTCGTGAATCCAAGTTGTGTTTATCAATATATGAGGTTTATTCATTACTTGTGCGATCTATGAATCAAGTATTGATTTATCCTTGTTTATGTTTTTAGTTCATTCAAGTTCATTAGTATTTTGCTATTGTTCTTGAGTGTTCTTCGTTGTGTTCATGCATTTTGTTCATGCGTGTTCATCATTGTTCTTGAGTGTTCATCATTGTTCTTGAGGTGTCCATAGTGGTTTTGGCTCATTCAATCTGTTCACCCCTCAAAATTGCCCACCACATGTGTTAGTCCACTTTCCTTATTTGTTTGCTTCATCCATTTTACCCTAGCCGACCACCCTATCTTCCAATTAAGATTCCTATCATTTAGGAATCCTAATTGATCCCTAAAATCACTCCTATAACCAGCCATACTCATCTCCATCAAATTCCAAGATTTTAGGAAAGTCATATCCAAGATTCTAGGAAGTTTGACTTCCAAGATTTTAGGAAACTTCCTAAAATCTCTCCATCACCAAAAATTCGGCCAAGCCTAGCTTGCGCACACCTCATCACTCATCTTCAATCCTAGCCATCCATCTCTCATTTTTCAAACCCTAAACACATCTTCCAAACCCCAAACCTATCTTCCAAATGGCGCCCCACCTTAGCACTCACTAGTGCCGTGCGCCCATCACTCTTGAACCACACCATCCCTTTTCATTTTTCTTCACTCCATATACCCATCTTAACCTAAACACTTAACCCCACCATCCCCAAGTGGTCATATTGACCACCTTTGCACGTGAACCAAGTAAGAGAGGAATCAAGGTTCGGTCATCACAAGGCCACCATTAGCGTGGAGGACTTGGTGTTTTGGGTCTAGACCAATGATCCCAACAATTTGTCCCTATACGATGTTTCGATATAATATGAAGACAATGTCTCAGTTTATGATATGCCAAAAGATTTTTAAATAAGAAAGTATTCTAAAAGTTTCGCTTTAATATTTTGATAACATGTTTTGATTCTACATTTTGAAAGTAAATGTTTTGTTCTGTACTCTAAACTCTGTAAATACTCATGTTTACATACTAGTATATGTGTTTTGCTTGCTGAGTTGTTGATAACTCATCCCTTGTCTCCACAATATTTTTTAGATGTTTTGAATGTTTTAACTAAAGTTCAAGAATATGAAGCATGAGTAAGGCTATGTGAGTATATTAGATTAAATACAAAGAGAGTGCTTTGGTGATTTGAGAACTTTATTAAGTAGTTTCGTTTTGCTTAGTTGATTGGGTATTTTGGAAGGTCAACTTTTATTTTGAGACTTTTAGGTTTTTTTAGTTAATTATTTTGGGAATAGTTGGTTTAAAATAATGAGATCTATGTATTATCGAGAAATCGGAGTCCATAAATATATTGTTGAAATGTGAGATTAAGTAACAGAGAGTAACTCTCCGATCCATCTAGGACCGAGCACTAGTCATACCATTCCTTTTATTTATTTTTTACCCACATTATTATCATTGTTATTTTTTGGGTAGTATAGCCCCATTTATAATAATAATTAAAATGAATTTTCATAATTTACGCTTACAAGGATTCTCTTAAATTTATAGAAGTTATTTTATATATTTAATGAAGTAATCTAAATTTGCCATGGTTCTTGTCATACTATAATAAAAGAAGATTGAAGAATTCAAACCTCCAAGGAACCTTATGAACGGAAAAATTCCAATCCAAAGTTACCAAGTTCTTATTTAAGAAATAATTTTAAACGAATTCCTACCAACTTTAAGGGGATTGTTTGGTCACAGAAGTCTGATACATGCAATTTCAGAAGTATGATCCCTTCTTCAAAAAAAAAAAGTATGATCCCTTCTTCTAAAAAATAAAAAAAAAGTATGATCCCTTCCTTTATGATATTGACGTGGGAAAAAATAGCATTACATACCGACATTACATAAGGAAATTCTGGAATCTACTTTGGAAGCATTCATGCTGCAATGGTGCCAAAAAAAGAAAAAAAGAAAAGAAAAAAAAGATCTTTACAAGGCATGAAAAAAGCTGCTTGCAGAACCCCGGGTCAGATGTAAAGCTCTCGGTGCTATAATGGTAAAGCAACACGATCACCAAAATCCTTGCTGAAAGAAAACATCAGGGCTCTGCAACGATGTTTACTCCTTGAGCCATGCTTTGCTTTAGCCATAAAGTACCTCATTTGTTTTGGTCGATATGAGTCCAATCTGTGTTTAGTGTCCCACTCGTGGCATTAGAATTTTGAATGCAACCAAACCGAACACAACTGATAGGATTGAAATAGTTCCTAAAAAATCATGTCCATTGCTGAAAAGCTACTGTGCATCCTAATCTCTCAAGATAGCACTTTTCCATCAGCGCTTAAAGAATTAAGCTTCGGCAGCAATTCGGAGACCACCTTCTGTAGCGCAATGTGTTTCAGCTGGTTGTTTGTTCCATTTACGACAAATTTTGAGAGGAATGTAATTTCTTGAGAGTCCAAATTTTCAGGAAGCATTTCTTTCCAAAATTTATCATCCTCATTGAGGTCAGCCACCTTCATTAGTTCTATTACTTTCTCCAAGGTTGCTACATTCCTACCTGCACCACAACCCATTGCGGTTGCAGCACCAACTGCATTTGCGATTGCTAATGAACTAACCATGGGCATATTGTGTATGAAGCCAAATGCAATAGCAGCCACAAAACTATCTCCACACCCAACAGTGTCAATGACGTTCACCTGATTACATTGCAGCTGATATTAGGTAAGAAAGGGAGATGGAAAAGAGATTCAGACGGATCAGAATCATAGACCCACTTCATATTTTTGGAGGAAAAACTATTTTGTACTATTTAGTTAACATCATAGGTTGAAACAAAATAATTTCAGACAATTGTGTTCACTGCATGTCCAATTCCAACTCTTGGGGTTTTATATTATTATTTTAACAATCTAACATGATTTGTCACAAAAGCCTTCCACTATGGTGCGACAGCAAGAAAAAGGAAAAATATTTACTTTCATATTGATCCTGAAGAAAAAAAAACTGAGTGCCATTATTAACCCCAAACGAGAGGCTGTTCTAGGGAGTACAAACACAACGTTCAACAACAGTCATTAACATAGTGGCATCAAATAAGTACAAAAGAAACTTATGAAACATCACAAGAGAGTGTGTTTGGATTGTAAATAATACCTTGAATGCAGGAGCACAAGATATACTTGACATGGTTATTAAAATTGAACCCCTTGATCCCATCTTAACAATCACCCATTTTGTGCGCACCCCTTTCTTGAGCAACTCCTGTCCTGCTATTATTGGATTTTTTATGCCAGTCAACGCTTCAGCCTGGTAAATCATTAACATAAGGGGACTGGATTAGGAAACAATTATCTAGTTTACTAGAAAAAAACACAATTTTGCATGTTAATTCAGAGATCAAAATCAGAAGGTTCGCTACAACGACGAGAGGCACTCCAAAGAGGTAGCAACTAAAGAAAAAGTTCCTTGTGCTAAGTCATAACTTATTCCACACCAACATGATTCAATATTTCCATTAAGGCGAGTGGGACTCCTAGTTTTCAGGGGTGGGCGTCTTATCATTTTCAGGGGACTCCTAGTTTTATCCTTGCGGGCAAATTGAAAGCTTTAAAAAGAGATTTGAAGCTTTGGAATACACATTCTTTCAGTGATGTAAGGGAAAACAAAGAAGGAAAGCTGATGGAGATCCAGGAAATTGAGCAGATTCAAGAGGTTAGAACCCTTACCCAAGTAGAAGTTGAGCGGAGGACATTATTGGGTGAGGAGTTGGAGAGAATTATTCTGATGGAAGAGATTTCGTGGCGGCAAAAATCAAGAGTCTTGTGGCTTAGGGAATGAGATCGTTGCACCAAGTTTTTCCATCGGGTCGCAAATTCTCATAGGAGAAACAATAATATTGAGATGCTGAAAATTGATGGTACGGAATGTAGGGAAGAACAGGTTATTAAGGACCATGTAGTCGGCTTCTATGAACAGCTTCTTAATGAACCAGTGAGTTGGAGGCCATTCCCTGATGGCTTGGTCTTTGACTCCATTGGGGAGAGTGATTGTTTTCGAATGGAGCGGGCTTTTGAGGAAGAGGAAGTGGCGGAGGTTGTGCGAAAATTGGCAAAGGATAAGGCTCCGGGACCGGATGGGTTCTCTATGGGTTTTTTCCAGGAATGCTGGGATGTGGTTAAGGAAGACGTTATGAAGGTTTTTCAAGAACTCCAGGTAGCTGGAAAATTCGAAAAAAGCCTAAATACAACTTTCATAGCATTAATTCCGAAGACGGTGGGGGCTAATGAGGTAAATGCATATCGTCCCATCAGTTTAGTCAGTGGTGTTTACAAGATCATCTCTAAAGTGTTAGCAAATCGGTTGAGCGAGGTGATAGGGAAGCTTATCTCTAAGCCTCAAAATGCCTTTGTTAAAGGTAGACAAATCCTTGATGCGGCCCTTATTGCAAATGAGTGTGTGGATAGTAGAATGAAGAGTGGTGGTAATGGAATCATTTGCAAGCTGGATATGGAGAAGGCCTATGATCATGTAAACTGGGATTTTTTACTATATATCCTTGGGAGATGTGGTTTTGGGGAGAAGTGGAGATCATGGATCCGATGGTGTGTGTCAACAGCTAAGTTCTCTGTGCTGTTAAATGGTAGTCCAGTTGGCTTCTTTCATAGTTCACGAGGCCTGAGGCAGGGGGATCCGCTGTCACCATTATTGTTTGTTATTGTGATGGAGGGTCTAGGCAGGATGATGTCAGCTTTAAGTCGAAATGGCATGGTGGGCGGTTTTTCGGTTGGAACATAGGAGAGGGGCATCACTAACATATCTCATATACTCTTTGCAGATGATACCCTTATCCTTTGCGATGCAGATCAGAGTCAGGTGCGGTCTTTGAAGGCGATGCTTCTGTGTTTTGAAGCAGTGTCTGGTTTGAAAGTGAATTTTGACAAATCCGAGATGGTACCAATTGGTGTGGTGCCAAATTTACGACAACTGGCTCGATCGTTAGGATGTAAAGTAGCTTCGCTCCCGATGACTTATCTGGGTCTTCCTTTGGGGATAGGGGCAAGATCGCCCCTACTATGGGAACCAGTGATTGAGAAAATAGAGAGAAGGTTGGCGAGCTGGAAAAGAATGTACTTATCAAAAGGAGGAAGGCTCACTCTGATTAAGAGTACTCTCTCTAATTTGCCTACTTACTTCTTATTCCTTTTTCCTATTCCAGCTAGAGTAGCAAGCCGTATTGAGAAATTACAGCGAGACTTTCTGTGGGGCGGTTTGGGGGAAGAATTCAAGTACCATCTGGTCAAGTGGGGAACGGTGTGTCGTCCTTTTTCCAAGGGTGGTCTGGGTATAAAAAATGTGAAGATTTTCAATCGGGCTCTTTTGGGTAAATGGTTATGAAGATATAGTCGAGAACCGGATGCTTTGTGGCGAGGGGTGATTGGGTGCAAATATGGAAATATATGGGGGGGATGGTGTACGAAAGAAGCTAGAGGAGTGGATGGAGTGGGATTGTGGAAACATATCAGAAAAGGATGGACGGTATTCCTTCGGCACACTCGTATTCAGATGGGGAATGGTATCAGGATCAAATTTTGGGAAGATAATTGGTGTGGTGATGAGACGCTTCATGAGTTGTTTCCATCTCTTTATCAAATTGCTAGCATCAAAGAGGCGTTAGTGGCGGAGGTCATTAGTTTGTCGGGAGGACATCTTCATTGGAACATAAATTTTAGCCGGGCGGCACAAGATTGGGAGGTGAATCTCTTTGTGGATTTTTATAATCTCCTGTACTCTGTGAAGCCGAGTATTCAACAAGAGGATTGGTTGTGGTGGGTCCCGCACAAGAAAGGTAAGTTCTCAGTTCGCTCTTTCTATGTTGCTCTAGCACAAAATCCCAACTGTCAGATCCCTTGGAGAAGGATATGGAAGCATAAGGCGCCTATTAAGGCGGCCTTTTTTGTGTGGACTGCTGCTTTGGAAAAGATCCTCACAACTGATAATTTGAGGAAAAGGAGGGTCATTGTGGTAGATTGGTGCTGTATGTGTAAGGAAGGGGGTGAGTCTGTAGATCATCTTTTACTACATTGCAAGATTGCAAGGGTTTTGTGGGACGAGGTGCTAAGTAGAGTGGAGTTGGGATGGGCAATGCCAGGGACAGTGGCGGTAACTTTGGCTTGCTGGCCCAACATAGGAGGCCAGCCTCAGATTTCAGCGGTTTGGAGGATGATACCTCTTTGTATCATGTGGTCTTTATGGCAGGAGAGGAATGCAAGGACTTTTGAAGACATGGAACGAACAATAGAGGTGCTGCTGGCTTTATTTTTTAGTACGCTATGTAAATGGACCATTGCTATTGATTTCAATGGAATGGTCCTCCATGATTTTCTTCTCTCCCTTGCTCCCTCTTAAAGGGGCATTCTCTTGTACATACTGGGCTAGGCCTTTTATTTGATTTATACAATTTTGATTACTTATCAAAAAAAAAAAAGGCGAGTGGGACTTTACAATCCTAATAAATCAACAGTACAATGTAATCTTTTGGTATTCATTGCAAGGACGACTCATTAAAATACAATTATTCCATCTATGCAATTAAAAGTCAATCAATTGTGAGCTTCTCAGAAATATCAAAATGCCATGGATATTACCACTACTGTCCCAAATACTTGGAAAAAAAATTAGGATCATATGGACACTAGCTCAGTATATTCTGAACAACTGATGAAATAGAGCCAACCCCCCACTACCCATCAAAATGAGCCAACTCTTTCAATCCCACTTACATCAAAATTTGGTTCCAATATAATCACCAAAAGCTTGTGCAGACTAATTTCTATAATTTAATGACTCACATTAACTTGATAGCCACTGCAATTAAATCACCTTAAAAAACACAGGTAGAAGTACTAAGAAAGATATGTTCGAAATGACAGAAAGGCTAGAAAAGATAGAATGGCAAAAAAGGAATACATGAGGGTGACCCTGATTAATCAATGAGGTTCCTGACCAATTGGGATAGGTACGTCTAGACACCTGAGTGTTGACTGATTGATATAGACCAATCAAACAGAACGGAAACTACAGTATAATGATCAAGCCATCCACTGATATATGAAATGCGATCAACATTTACCATGCCCACAGATTGCCTAGCCTAACAAAAATGTTTAGCATAATAAGTGACAAACTGACAGAAAGAGGGTTACGGCATTTTGGACATGCATAAAGAAAACTAATGCCTACAACACAAGGTTCAATGCATTTCAAATTGGAGGGGCTCCAAGGGCGTGAGAACAACCAAAAAGGACTGAAGATCAAGGAATAGATGACAATAGCAATGATTAATGGATTTAAGCAGAAACAGAAATGATCTTGAGAGAAGAGTAGCAGACTAACATTATATTTTTTGCTTTTTTAAGAAGTACAATATTTACCACAAAACATTGGAAGTCAAAAGGTACATGGCAACAGAAACTGAAACATGAAAGAACACACATACAGACAAATAACCCAACAAACAACAACAATAACAACAGCAATTTTTTTTTTTTATAAATACAAAATATTTACCACAATAACATACAGTTTCTGTTGTTGTTGTTCATGTTGAACAACAACAACAACAAAATTAAAAGATCATCTCATAACATCAAGCAAAGTTATCAGTCAAACCTCATCAGATGTCAGAAGGAGAACATCACTCATTCTCAAAAACTGGCCAAGTGCCTTCTGTTCTTCAGGTGTTCCATTGCAAAGGCTTTTTCCACGTGGTCCTGGATCGAAGAAAATTGATGTGCCAACCTCAACAGCAAACTCTAGAGCTGAGGTAATCAGCTTGGGAGAAAGCTCGTCAAAACCGTAACCATTACAGAAGAGGATCTTTGACTTCTTGACAGCCATCTTTACATCCTCAGATAGTCTGCTCAGCCAACTGAATGCAGGCTCCTTGCTAAAATCAGCTCGACTGATAAATATAATAGGTTCATTCAGATACAACTCGTTGACAAGGGACATGTTCAGGAAGCATCTCAAAAGCATAGAAAGTTTATATATAAATATAGGTTCAATATTTTTACCTGCAAAATCCATGTCTTTGCAAATGGTCCACTAGAACCCAGCAAAGAAGTGTTTCATAAGAGGCACTGGGATCATCAACAAGATCAGTATATTCACTCATCCCAACGATACTAATTCCCTCATCGCAAAGCACATCTAGGAGGAAATTCCCGTAAATTTCATTACCCACATGACCAATTGAGACACAACGAAGTCCCAGTCTTGCTGCTGCTATTGCCATATTGCAATTACCACCAGCTTCCCAATATTTCTGTATACCCAAATACCATATATTCAATGTCCAAAGCATTAGCAGCTGAGGTAAGTGATCAGTTTATACAAACAAAATAAATAAATAAAACAACAAACAAAAAAAGGGTAGCAAATCAACACCTAAAATATTATCTCCAAGAAACATTCATAATTTCGATACAAATTAAAAAAACAATAAGATTTTTAAATTTATTTGTGAATCGTGATTCATCGCATACAACTTCAAACATCGTAGTCACATCTGTTTCAACAATTTTAACAAAACAAGCTGAAGATTTAATCAAATCCAGACAAAATTAAGATTAAACACAACAGTTAAAACCACTTCGATTTTATTTTACAGAAAAAAATATAAGTAAAAATCATATGCTCTGAGACACAAAAAATAAATCGATCAAATTAGAATTTTGAACACATTTTACATTCACAAGTTTAGTACATAACTCCCTAAATATTTCAATTTTATGAGTACAAATACTCCAAGAATAGAAAGTTAAGAGAATTTGACAACAGAGAACCGAAACCCGAACCTTATCGGGCGGTGAAGCCGATAACCGGTCCATATAAGCCTTGCGGTCATGGAGGTTTTTCGGGGGCAACTCGGGAACGCTGAGCACAATATCTACGCAGAGATTTCCCAAGGTCGCAACGTCTATATCTTTGACTCCGACGCCCCTCAGTTTCCAATCCTGCTGCACGACACCGTCCTTAGAACCGGAGCCGTGCTCCGGGGTAGAGACTTGGATTCCGACGCCTCTGCAACTGGGGACGGATCGCGGGGTTGGCGGGATAATGGGGTGGGCCAACCTAGGGCTCTGAGGGGAAATTGGGAGTAGTGAGGGTCCATGGTAAGGGACTGGGGTTTTGAGAGTTAGCAGGTGGAGAGGCATTCCACTCTTAAGAATAACAATTTAAGGAAGAAGAAAGAAACAGTGTGTGAGAACCACTGAAGAGGCCTTAAATAACTTGCAAAAAGAAACAAAAATAAAAAATAAAAAAACTAAAATATTATTGGAATTTTCTTTATGGGTTTTAGATTTGAAAGGTTTTTATCATATAAATGTAATAATAATGTGTGATGAAAATGGAATGGCTGTGAAGTCTTCTCTCCAAAGCAAGTGGAAATGTGGGGATGCTCATAAAAGAAAAAAGAAAAGTAGGGAGTGTGGGGGAATCTTTGTTAATTTATTTTGTAACCAAGTTTGATAATATTCGATAAATCCTTCTTTTTCTAAATATAAATGATACCTGCTAATTAACAACCCCCACAATATACAAAAAAAAAAAAAACACACACATGTACTTATAATTTTTCGCATAATATTACACCTATTGAATGAGATTCCTATTTTATCAATCTTTTTTTTTTAATTTAAAATTTAAAATTTTTATCATTTTTTATAATTGACATATCAACACATATGGTTATACAAGTAAAACTGTAAGTATATATAATATTTTCATTTATTAAATTTAAAATATTTTAAAAAGTTTATCCGCGATTGTAGGTCTAAATTCTGAACATAAAATGCATATTCTATAACCGACTTTCATTTCAACCGTGAATTTAAGAATATGTTCTTTATTTTATGATGATGGTGGCTGTGAATCTTGAGATGTAATAAGGAAAAGGCATCCAAGTTGTATACCAAATTGAAGGGGGTAAGCAAAAGCATATATCTTCTTTCTAGCAATCTCTCTACTCCATCACCCATTCTTTTGCACCTTCATATTCCCGTTTTTGGGATATACCCCCCACAAACTTCAATTCTCTTCCAAACATCTTAAATGGTGCCTTATTAATAAAACCCCCCACCCCACCTCTCTCATCAAAAGGTTTGTGCTTTCATACTTTGACCCAATTTTCCAACTTTTTTTTTAGCACTTTTCAATCCAGAATCATCTTTTTCTACCATTCTTTATCTAATTGTCTTCTTTTGTCTTTCATCACCAAACCTTTTTCGATTCAAAAGTTCAATCTGAACCCAAACTTGAATAGAAGACTTGTGCCAAAGTGTACCATTAAAACCGTAGCATGAGTAGTAAATCTTATATCAGATTTGCTTACTTCACAACAAAATATAGGATTTAGAAGCTCAACATAGATAGCAGCTCATGGTTGATACCTTAAATTGGTGTTTTTCAGTGTACTTTGGGGTGCCTGACTGCTCCTAAAATTTTCTAGTACAGCAGCATGCATTAACAGGATTTAGAGGTTAGTACAGTAGCATGTTTGCATTTAAGCATCCAGCTTCTGGGTTTGAAGTTCTTCAAGTAACTTTCCCAATTCTAATAATAATTCAGTTATGTGCACATGATCTGTTGTGACTTGATGTGCATGTGCACCAAAACTGGCTTCCTGCCTTTTTTTTTTTTTTTTTCCTTTTTCTCTAAGCAAGCATATTATAGATATATATCACATTTACAAAATGCAAGAGTTACAGGGTGGGATGCCCCAACATTCATCCCAAATTTGCAAATACAACACAAGAAAGATAGAGGAAAAAAAAGGAGAGGATTTTGGAACCAATGATTCGACCCCCACCCATTTCCCACAAAGGAAAGCTGCTTGAAGCAGCTTTGATACAGTCCGATAAATAGACTGTAATACTATGATTGGAAACTGTAGTGAATTGTTGTGCTGCATTTTTTTTTTGTATGGATTAGCTGTAGGAAACTTCCACTACCTCTTTTCCACGATCTTTAGTTAGGAGAAGTGAAAACATAGGAAGATAGCAAATGAGAAATGTATTGAACCACCGACAGACGATTTATGCTTCTGTTTGTTTGTACACTTAGTATTCAAGAGGCATAGATTACAAATATTCATAGTATCTAGAATTCAAGAGGCAAATTACAAAAACATGACCATTCAAAAATGTTAACTGCTAGTAGACCATAAAGGAGCTAGTTTAGTAACTTACGACCGTCAACCACAGGATTTCACATGAAATCTCAAGAGGAGGTTTTCTACTGGAACCAGAGGGCCTTTGACCTCCAAACTTGATCAAAACATATTATAATGCATGAAAAAGGTTTCAAATTTCTACATAAAATACAATAAATAATTCAACTTTTTTAAATTTTAAAATAAAAATAATATTAAAGAATATAATTCTAAACAAGATTTTATTTAATTTTCAACTTTCATCTCATTTCATCTTGTAACCAAATGAGGAGAAGTGACCAAAAAGAAAAACACGATAAATACCTACAGCATTGGACTTGCCCATGATACCTTTGCCTGAAGCAACGACGATAGCATGCTTAATTCCTTCAACATGATGATCCATCTTGATGCTTGAATAACCCCCTGACACCTCTGCTGCCCCTATGCATGCCAATTAATTCCTTTCGACGGAAAAAACGACAAAGAGAAAAATGAAAACTATAAGGTAAATAACTTACAATGAAAGACCTTAAAAGCCCCTTCATAAATTCCTTGTAAGCCAAATGTACAGCCTTCAGAAGACTTTAAAAGAATGTACTTGCAGCTCTTAATTCTGAACTAAAAAATACCGAAGACTGGATCTTTATTGTCTCTAGATGTTTTATTCAGGGTTTTGATCGATTTCACTAAAATCATATGCATAAACATCTTAATTTAAACTATTTTATTATTATTTATAAATCATTTATATGTAATCAAACGAGCCCTAATTAAGCTAATTGCTTGCCAGTAACCGAAAAACAAAAGAAATAGTGCCTAATGAAATTTCTTATGTTATTTTATCATGGATATAAGTAATAACATAAGTATCTAAAGTGAATAAGAGATTTTTCTTTTTTCAATTTCAAGAAAACTCTTGTAATACGTACGACAAGCTAGATTGTTTTGTACCCTTGATATCTTGTTTACGTATTCATATATACATCCAACAAAAGAGCCTACGTATGAAATTCAAACAACGTTATAAAATGCTCCTCATTTTAAGTCTGATCAGACCCATATTTCTTGATGATCATACTATAAAAACTATTTACGTCTTTCAAGAACTTATGTGGTTCCTGTATATCATCCTTTAGACATGAAATCTTATTTTGATTTACATATTTGCAGCAAACTGATTTATCAGAGTACTATAAAACGGGTGATTTCTTTTTAGTTTAATGTTTTTCTTCCTCTTTCTTCTTCTTCTCAAGATTGCATGCAAGCTCGATCCCTTACATTGTTATTATATATATATATATATATATATATACAGATGATAATGATGTTTCTGTTTATAAAGATTATTATAGACCAAAGGCAATTCCAAATATTTTCGCATGCATGCAGAATAGAATTCGCACATGTGACATACTACCCACATCTTTCTACCTATCGTCTTCTACTATTCTCAATTCATTTTGATTGACAAAATACCTTGCTTCTGCATGCGCTCATATATGATATATCATTGATTCATTGAATCGATCTGTTTCCATATTTGGTTATGAATGGATGTGCCTGAACATGATGAAGTGTCTAAACTATTGGTGTTAAGACTAAGAGGAAGAATAGTTTTATTTCATATGTAATGTTTGATTTGTGCACATATTTACAAATTAATAGATTTACAAGAGACTATGTATAGAAACATGTACATATGGTAAGTGGACTAATTAGACTAATGCTTAGAATTAAGGTGATTGCTGATTTTTTGGAGGCAAATTATATGAAAAGATAGATAACTGTCAATACTCCCCCTCAAGTTGGCTCTAGAACCGTAATGCCCAACTTACTTGAAAAATGGTGAAAAATTTCCTAACCTAAGGCTTTGGGGAAGATGTCAGCAACTTGTTCATTTGAAAAAGTATGAACGACTTTGAGAAGACTAGAAGAAGTATGAATGGCTTTGAGAAGACCCGAGTGAATCTTATCACGAATAATGTGGCAATCAATCTCAATATGTTTAGTACGCTCATGAAACACAGGATTATGTGCAATGTTGAGGGCAAATTGATTGTCACAATATAAGGTGAATGGCTCGGGATGAGGAATGCCAAGGTCAGTGAGAAGCTGCTCCAACCGGGTGAGTTCATAGGTTGTGACGGCCATAGCTCGATATTCAGCTTCAATGGAAGAGCGAGCCATGGTAGTATGTTTCTTTGTACGCCATGAGATCGGGTTGGTACCTAACTAAATGAAGTATCTTGTGGTGAAGCGATGAGTGATGGGGCAGCTGGCCCAATTAGAATCAGTATATGCTGTGACATGTAAACTGTTAGAGAAAGAGAAGAAATTGCCTTGGCCTAGACTATCTTTGATGTAATGAAGAACACGAGTAGCTATAGTCATGTGAGGAATGCAAGGAGCATGCATGAATTGATTGAGAATATTTACTACATAAACAATCTCAAGTTGGGTGATGGTTAGATAGATGAGGCGGCTAACTAGACAACGATAAATGCAAAGATCAGGAAATAGGTCGTCATCTTGATTTCTCAGCTTCAATTGTTGTTTCATAGGAAAAGAGGTAGTCCGGGCACCAAGTTTTCCAATGTCCTTTTTTTTCTTTTTTCTTTTTTATATTTTAAGTTTTCCATTGTGAGAAAGGATGTTGAGAGCATATTGCACTGATTAAGGAACATATCTTTGTGAAAATGAGCAACTTTGAGTCCAAGAAAGTATTTCAGAGAACCAAGATCTTTTGTTTTGAAGTGAGTGAAGATAACTCTTTTGAAAACCTCGATAGGAGAAATGTCATTACCAGCAACCAAGAAATCATCAACATAAACAATAACAAGAGTAATAATGGTGTGGGTGACAAGAGTGAATAAAGAATAATCTGCCTGAGAATGATGAAAACCTAAATCAAGAAGCACAGTGGTTAGTTTGAAAAATCAGTTGCGGGAGACTTGTTTAAGAACATAGAGAGATTTCCTAAGCCGACAGACACGGGTCTCCCCCTTGATGCAATATCCGGGTGGTGGAGTCATGTAGACTTTTTCATCAAGGTCGCCATGCAAAAAAGAGTTGTTGACGTCAAGTTGATCAATGATCCAATGTTTAGTGGCAGCAACCGCCAACAAGTAGCGGATAGTGGTCGTTTTGGCAATCGGAGCAAATGTCTCATGATAGTCAATGCCTTCAATCTAAGTGTAGCAACTAGCTGAGCTTGTACCTCTCAATGAACTGTTGACCTTGAGCTTAGTTTTGAAAACCCATTTACACCCAATGAGTTTCGTACCTCTAAGGCACGAATTTTAGCAGACATTGCCTCACACAAATGAGAATGATGGATAACATCAGAGTAGCATGAGGGATCAATGCAAGTGGTGAGAGCAGTTAAACAAGTGAGGTGAGATGGAGAAAAATGGAAATATGAAAGAAAACCAGATAAAGGGTGAGCAATACCTCAGGCCTTTGTGGCAGGTGAGGATGCCGTGGGCTCCATGTGTAATGTTAGACAAACGTAGTCGTGAAGGTAGGTAGGCTGAGTAATGGTGCGAGGACGAGGAACGGGTGGAGATGGAGGTAGGGAGCAAGACGTGTTGGGAGAGTCATGGGATGGAGAAGGAGACACTATAGGTTCAGGAACAGGAAGATGAATGACGGGATGAGAAAGAGAGGAAGAATCAGAAATATCCTGGAAAGGAAATTGTTTTTCATGAAATGTAACATCACGAGAATAAAAAATGGATTGAGTGTCAAGATTGTAGAGTTTGTATGCTTTATAAGTACTTGGGTAGCCAAGAAAAACACATTTAGTAGCATGAATAGAAAATTTATTGCAATGAGCACGAAGAGTTTGAGCATAACAAAGGCAATCGAACACATGAAGGTGATAATAGCTAGGTGTTTTATCAAAGAGAGTTTCAAAAGGTGATTTATCTTGAAGAATGTGACTGAGAGTATGGTTGATGAGACATGCTGTAGTGAGAACATAACCACTCCAAAATTTTTAAGGTAAGTGTGCTTGAAAACGGAGACTGCGGGCAACATTCAGAAGGTGTTAGTGTTTACGCTCTGCAATACCATTTTGTTGAGAAGTTTCAACACAGGTACATTCATGAATGATGCTGTGGTTATGTAGGTATGTTTGAAATTGATGAGAAAGAAATTCTTGTCCATTATTAGTTCTAATTATTTTAATAGTGGTGTTAAATTGATTTTGGACTAGAGCAAAAAAATGCATTAAATGAGTATAAGTTTCAGATTTAAAATACATAAGATATATGCAAGTAATGCGTGAAAAATCATTAATGATTATGAGGAAATAATGAGCTTCACACAAAGAAGCTATATGATAGCCACCCCAAATATCACAAAAAATAAGATTAAAAGGGGAAACACTTTTATTAGCATGAGCAATAAAAGACAATCTTGTATGCTTAGAATGAGTACAAATGTCGCAATAAGAGAGAATACAAGAAGAATTAAAAAGACTAGGAATTGTAAAACTAGAAGGATGACCTAGACGTTGATGCCATAAGGTCTTATTAGCAGTGGGTTGTGCAGCTAATGTGAGAGGAGAGTTAGGTCGATACACGTAGAGCCCATTGCAGAGGTCACCTGCTCCAATCTGCCCCATCAATTTGGGGTCCTGAAATAAGCAAGTATGAAAAGAAAATAAAAGAACACAAAAGCTTTGAAGGGTAATTTGAGAAACTAATAAAAGGTTGAAGGAGAAAGTTGGAACAAAATAAACATTAGATAATGTGAGGGACGAAGAGAGAATACAAGTGCCCAATCCTTCGACTGGAACATCTTGTCCAGTGGGTAATCACATGCAATGGTCGAAGTCAAGACTCCTTAAATCGGTGAAGGATTCTTGTCGGTGACAAATATGGTGGTTGGCGCCGTTGTCCATCACCTAGTGGTGGTGTCGATAGAAGGAAAAAACAAAGGAGTGAGGTGAGAAGATGTTACTGACAAAATGAGCCAAAGAGGTTGAAGGAGTCAAAGAGGTTGAGGACGACGGCGTGAGCAAGAAAAGTAGTTTCTGGTACAACTCTGGCGACAGACCAGGGATGGGTGGATTGGAGATGTTGGCTATATGGTCAGAGGGTAGGGATCAATTAGGCTGATACCATGTTAAGACTAAAAGGAAGAATAGTTTTATTTCATATGTAATTTTTGATTTGTGTACATCTTTACAAATAAACAGATTTATAAGAGACTAAGTATAGAAACATGTACATATGGAAAAATAGACTGATGCCTATAATTAAGTTGATTGTTGATTTTTGGGAGGTTAAGTATATGGAAAAATAGATAATTGACAATAAATTGGAAGAACTGGCTCTGAGAATAATCCATCATTAGAAAAAATAGGATTTTTCCTGTTCTAAGTTAGGAATCCCAGCTCATGAAATTTAGAAATGTGATATATTTTGTGACTATTCTATATATTTATCATTTTTGAGACAATTCGCCTATTAATAATTGGGTTAAATTTATCTATCACAATTGTGGATATATTTTATGCCAATTTTTGGCTAGTTTTGACTTGGTCAAGGTTTCAATGTTATAACGGTGTTCTATGGTTCAAGAGATCTTTTAAAGCCCCTATAAAAACTATAAAGCTTTATGATTAGGTAATGAACTAATTTAGATCAAATCTTACTTCCCTTCCTCAATGACGAGCTAGAATTAATTAATATATAGCTCACCAACAAAATGGATCCAGGCCCATTTCAGCAGCTGCTTTACGAGTTCCTCCTTTGCCAAAGATGAATGAAGTTTCACTACAATGTCAATGTGGACACTTAAAGTAGCTCATTTTTTCTAAGAATCCCAAAATCTGTCAAAGAAATCCTAATTTTCATATCAATTATTCGGTTATTGGGCTTTGCTTCATCGTTTGCATGCTAATTTCATAATCATTAGAAAGTTAGATAATGCAGTTATGCCTCATGCCATTACTCGGTAACATATGTACTCAGAAATCTCTATGACAATTAACAATAATTGCAAGTCCTAGAAAAAAAGAATAACAATAGTTGCAACCATTGGCATTCCAAATCCCCAATGTTAGGTTTCAAACTGATAAAATTGGTTAGCATATTCAAAGCACATGAAGTTGAAATATTGGAACCAATAGCTCTTGACGTAGGGCCTTTGACCTCCAAACTCGATTGAAACATATTATAATGCATGAAAAAGGGAAAATGGGCAAGGTAGACCACAATCCAACATGTTAAAGGTTCAAGGGTCTCTGGTAGCTAGAAAGAGAAAGAGATAGAGACAGACGGATCAACAGAGTAAAATAGAGGAAGTAGAAAACAAGAGACCATCGTTCAGGAACAACTTGGACTTTAGAGAACATTTTAACTCCTCTATTAGCTTCCATTAATGCCACATCCTGAGGAATTGAAACAATCCATGCCCCTGCCTGCAAGTCAAACAAGGTTAAAAACAACCAAAGAACGATTTTTCACCAAAATATATCAACAAATGCATGTTGAGGAGAGGGAGGGTACTTCAGGGTATTTGCAAATCAACGCAATGATAATTTAAAAAAACTACCATTTAATGACAGTACAATAACATGATATCTATGCTAAAAGTAAATAAGAACTAATATCCATAATCAAGTGCTAAGCAAGACACAATGGAAAATACTATTTTTGTTTAAAAAAAAAAACAAAACTTGCTAGTATTGAGGGAACTAATCCAAATTTCCACATAAAATATAATAAACAATTTAATTTTTTTAAAATTTAAAATAAAATAATATTAAAAAATTATATTCAAACAATATTTTATTCAATTTTTAATTTTCATCTCATCTCATCTTATAACCAAATGAGGAGAAGTGACGCAAAAGAAAAACACAACAAATACCTACTGCAGTGGACCTGCCCACACTGCCTTTTGCCTAAAGCAACGAAGATAGCATGCTTAATTCCTTCAATATGATGATCCTTCTTGATGTCTGAATAACCCCTTACACCTCCAAGCCCGACAAAGAGAAAAATGAAAACTATGAGGCAAATAACTTACA
Organism: Carya cathayensis; assembly: GCA_011037825.1. Taxonomy (NCBI): domain Eukaryota; kingdom Viridiplantae; phylum Streptophyta; class Magnoliopsida; order Fagales; family Juglandaceae; genus Carya; species Carya cathayensis. Next base: position 227,087 of record QGSO01000497.1, on the reverse strand, counting down.
ATGAAAGATCTTAAAAACCTCTTCATAAATTCCAGCTTGTAAACAAAATGTAGAGCCTCCAGAAGAGTATAAAATTAGAATGTACTTGTAGCTCTTAATTTTGAACTAAAAAATACGGAAGATTGGGTCTTTATTGTCTATGGAGGTTTTATTCAGGGTTTACATCAAGTTCATTGAAGTCATATGCATAAACATTTTAATTCAAACTATTTTATTATTATTAATTATAAATTATTTTATTACTATTTATAATTTTTTACCTCATTTATATGTAACTAAACGAGCCCTAATTAAACTAATTGCTTGCCAGTATCCGAAATGTCTTATGTTATTTTATCATGGGTATAAGTGATAACATAAGTATCTAAAGTGACATGATCTGTCACCTCAATAAGATATTTTTCTTTTTTCAATTTCAAGATAACTCTTGCAATAACAAGTTAGATTGTTTTATACCCTTGATATCTTGTTTATGTATTCATAGATACATCCGACAAAAAAGCCTATGTATGAAATTCAAACAACGTTATAAAATACTCCTCATTTCAAGTCTGATCGGACCCATATTTCTTGATGATCATACTGTAAAAACTACTTACTTCTTTCAAGAACTTATGTGGTTCCTGTACATCATCATTTATACATGAAATCTTATTTTGATTTTCATATTTGTGGCAAACTGATTTATCAGAGTACTGTAAAAGCGGGTGATTTCTTTTCAATTTAACGTTCTTCTTCTTCTTTCTTCTTCTTCTCAAGACTGCATGCATGCAAGCTCAATCCCTATATATAGAAAAATTAACCAATACTTACATTGTTTTTATATATTATATATTATAAATATAATAATAACAATGTTTCTGCTTATAAAGATTATTATAGATCAAAGGCAATTCCAAATATTTTCCCATGCATGCAGAATAGAATTTGCACGTGTGACGTACTACCCACGTCTTTCTACCAACCGTCTTGATCTACCATTCTCAATTCATTTTGATTGACAAAATAACTTGCTTCTGCATGTGTTCATATATGATAATGATATATCATTGATTCCTTGAACCGATTTGCATGTTTTTATATTTGGGTATGAATGGACGTGCCTGAACATATATGATGAAGTTTCTGAAATGGGAAGAATATTCGTTCTGAGAATAATCTATCCTTCAAGAAAAAAGAGGATTTTTCCTGTTCTAAGTTGGGAATCCAGCTCATGAAATTTAGAAATGTGATATATATAATAATGACCTTTGAATTTTCTTGTGGGAGTGGTACCTACCAAAACTTGTTACCCATTAATCAATAATATTTCTCGAAATTGGATGTGATTCATGTGAAAATAGTTAAACTAGCTAGCGAGGCCACCTAAAACTGGGTACATGAGCAACAAATCCATCATTTTCTTTCTGAATTAGATCATCAAAAGGTACAAGACTTTCTTTCCGCAAGGATGGACCAAAATATATATACGAGACTTGGCGGCCGTCGACCCAATATTAGACTTTTTTTCTGGTTGGACCAAGTTAGGAATGGGCACGACAAATCACGATGATCATGTTGGACCAAAAGATTTTAAAAACAAAAAACATTGACCATTAATCTATATATTTTTGGGTCATACAAACGGTAAAAAGTTAGATGAGAATTTTGTAAACAGTGTTAAATTTGAAAATATTGTTTTTAAAAAAAAAATTTGAAAATTTTGTAATAATTAGATAATAATTAAATTAAAATATTAAAGATCTGAAATAAAAAATGTTTTAAATTTTAGTGATGTTGAAAAAAATATTAAAATTTTTTGAAATAACAACTTGTTTTATGTCCAAACAAATCCTTAATCGAACGTTCGTCTAAGCTTCGACTTCAAGAACGAAGAAGAGTCAGGACACTTTAATCTAATAGCACTCTGATTTGCTTGGCCTTCAACATCCTTAGACGAGGGAAAAAGAATGGATGGTTCCGAGTTCACACGAGGTGGAGGTTTCGCTGGCTTAAAGTCTAACCCCGTTTACTTCACTTTTGAAACATGCGAGTTATATTATTAAAAAATTAATTTTTTATATTTATATTTTATATTTATTTATTGTTTAAATATAATTACTACAAATATCATTTTTTTCTTATAAATGCCCAATCTTCAAACATATGCTGTGGTATCCAAAACGAAAAACACGGAAAGGGTAGCCGAAGAAAACTTTGCCAAAGATCGATCAGCCATGGAGTCGCTCCAATTCCTGGCCTTTGTTTCTCTGACTGTTCTTGTTCCCATGCTTTCATTCTTCTTCCTCACCAGAACATCAAAACCCCAAAAACAATCTCCACCTTCCCCCAGTACCATTACTACCCAGTTCCCAAAATCCTACCCTCTAATCGGTTCTTTATTTGCAGTGTATGCCAGCCGAGGACGACGTATGCAATGGATGACTGACATTCTGAAAAGCTCACCCTCCGCCACCTTCTTTCTCCACCGATCCTTCGCCAGCTACGAGGTCATCACGGCCAACCCTGCCGTCGTCCAGCATATCCTCAAGACCAAATTTCATAACTACGGCAAGGGAGACAATTTCCACCGCGTCCTTAAAGACTTGCTCGGCTTCGGCATCTTCAACGTGGACGGCGAGTCCTGGAAGTTTCAGAGACAAGTCTCCAGCCATGAGTTCAACACCAAGTCTCTACGCAAGTTCGTCGAGACCGTCATCGACACCGAACTCTCTGACCGTCTCATCCCCATCCTATCCTCGGCTGCCGCCAAAACCGGAACTGTCCTAGACTTCCAGGATATTCTTCAGCGGTTCACCTTCGACAATATATGCAAAATCGCTTTTGGGTTCGACCCTGCCTACTTGTTGCCCTCTCTTCCAAAAGCCAAGTTCGCGGAAGCTTTTGAGGAAGGCGTCAAGATCAGCACCGAGAGGTTCCTTGCGGTAATCCCCCTCTGGAAAATCAAGAAGCTGTTAAATATTGGGTCCGAGAAACGTCTGAGAATCGCAGTATCAGAAATTCGAGAATACGCCACAAAGATTATAAGAGAAAAGAAGCACGAGCTCGGCGAGAAGGCCTCGCTCGATTCCGCTGACCTCTTGTCAAGATTCTTGAGCTCCGGCCATTCGGACGAGAACTTCGTGACGGACATAGTGATAAGCTTCATACTTGCCGGGCGTGACACTACCTCGTCGGCTTTGACATGGTATTTCTGGCTACTTTCCAAGAACCCACGTGTTGAGGCTGAGGTTCTGAAGGAAATCAGAGCAAAATCCGAATCTCCTATTTTTGACGAAGTCAAAGACATGGTGTACACTCACGCTTCTTTGTGCGAAAGCATGCGGCTATACCCGCCCGTCGCTGTAGACATGAAGGAGGCCGCCATCGACGACATTTTGCCGGACGGGACGGTGGTGAAGAAAGGAATGACAGTGACGTACCACCAATACGCCATGGGAAGGATGGAGACCCTGTGGGGTTCGGATTGGGCAGAGTTTAAGCCGGAGCGATGGCTGGAGAAGAGCGAGGAGGAGGAGAAGCATTGGAGGTTCGTAGGAAGGGACGCATACACATACACAGTGTTCCAGGCGGGGCCGAGGATTTGTCTGGGGAAGGAGATGGCATTCCTGCAGATGAAGAGGTTGGTTGCGGGTATTCTAAGGAGGTTCAAGGTGGTGCCGGTAATGGAAAAAGGTTTTGAGCCGGAGCATGTACCGTACTTGACTTCCAAAATGAAAGGTGGGCTTCCGGTGATGATTGTTGAGAGGGATATTGATGCGAAAGAGTGACATGCATGCACCCAAACATGCCTTAATAATCTCATGTACTACAAATATTTTAGTGTGTTTTTTAATATCCCTATGTTTAATTCTTAGAATACTAATTTTGTTTGATGTAATTATAGAATCTTTCCATTTGAATCATAATTTTTCTACAGAAATCTTTCGAATGTATTATGATTAATTTAAAAACATAGTAATTATCAAAAAATGAGATGAGGTGTGGCAAACTTGTACGACGAACATTCCATGTGCTCTTTTTGGCCATTGCGCATGGTTTTCGATTCTGCAGCTGCTTTACTAGGTGACAAGTAAAAGACGCGCATGAACCGTGGGGGGGTGTTTGTAGAGTCTGAACCTTACAGCATTCGCATTATATTATGTAAAACTCTGAATACAGTCGGTTTGGGGAATGAACGGCGCACCAACCATCCACCTGGATGGTATATAAAACGATTCGTTTCATTTTATGATAGCGTTGGCTGAGTACGCGAGTGGGAAGGGTCATGGACCGGAGTTGCTGAATCTTTCTGATAATGCACTTCCGGGAAGATACCTCAAAATCTCACTCCTTTGCAGAATCTGACTATTGTTTCTTTGAGGAGTAATTACTTTTCTGGTAGTGTTACAAGTGGTTTAAACTCGGTTGAAGTTTTAGATTTGTCTTCAAATCTGCTTAATGGTTCTTTGCCTCTTGGTTTTGGTGGAGGTAATTTGCGCTACTTGAATCTCTCTTACAATAAGATATAATCCCACCAGAGTTTTCAGAACAAATACCGCAAAATTATACAATCAATCTCTCACTCAACATTCTCAAACCAAAAAATGCGGCATAACGAAGTATGAAGAAAGTATAAGCGAGCATCAAACACGACGCGGTTCACATAAACCCCATGGCTTGGTCCTGCCTAGGCGAAGAGACTTCAGAAGCAACCAACTTTAACCTATATGAAACCAAAGCGCTTCAATCAAATCAAACTCAAGATAAAAGAAATGAAAGCCAAAACCAATCAGAATCGGCACAAACCTAGGTACTCTTGCCGCACAGAATGCCAACAAAAGGAGGGAGAGTAATAAATCACGTAAGGAGTAAACTGCAATACACACAAGGTGCTTGAGGAAATGACGCAACTACAGAGGAAAATTTTCCTTTGTATTCTTGTATATTTCCAACCTACAGTTCATTACATCTGTGTGCTATTTATATCGGAAAACTATCCAAAGAATCAGTTCAGCTTTACACAAGGATTGGAAATGATATTCTAGACCTAGGACACTTGGAGCTCTTTCATTGGTTCTCTTGAAGATGCTTTTGGCAGAAGCTCTGTTGTAGCCGTTGGGCATGAGTTCTTTGTTTGCTTTTGGTTGTGGTCTGTGGTGTATGGTACAATAGTGTTGGTGTGTGCCTTGTTGAAAATTTCAACGTATCCTTGTAAAACTACGAAATTGTCTACCAATTTCCTTGAACAAATTGATTAGATCTCAAGAATTAATAAACGAATCAAAATACTCAAAGAGAATAAACAAATTTGTAAGACACAACGATTGGTTACGAAGGGAAACCCTTTAAAAAACTCTTTAAAGGTAAAACCCTACGGGGCAACCAAACCCATGAAAGTCAATCTTATTATTTGAAGAACAATTACAAGCAATCATCAATTACAAAACCTTTGCAATTCGACTATTTTACTTGCCAAGACAAACGACCCGTTTGTCTTCTACCGCAGTAGCAGCCAGAACCCCTGGCGATCTTTAAATGTTGCATTTTCTTCTAGAACTCTAGGGGCTGAATTCCAATCACCCGATCCTCCAATACCGGAGCACAATCACACTTAAAGAGAGATGAAAAACTCCATGAAAATTCTCAAGTGAATTTTCTCACACATATGCTCAGACTATCCTCTCTGAAATTCGTGGCTCAAAGTCCATAATAAGATACAAAACCGAATCCCTTTAAATAGAAAGTCTGGAAAGAGTTCCAGTTACAATAGGACTCTACTGACGGTTAGCAACAGTCGCGAAGATGTGTTCCGACGGACTACTAACATTTCGCAAATAACAATCTTCTGGATTGACTAATCTGTCCAGCTTTCTTCAGGATATACCAGGACTCGATTTTAACTTTAATGACTTAAATAAACAACACCTAAAACTTCTAGATAGACTCAACATTGTTTAGAGATAAATAAATAATTATTTTACATTCATCCAACAAATTCAAATATAATGATAAGATAATCCTTATCATTTAGTCAAATAATGATAAGATAAATCTTATCATTTAGTCATCTAATCCTAGCCAATTGTTGCCTTAACACTTGCCATGTGCACTACCATGTATCGTGGCTGCAGAGTGTGTCATTGCTTCAACAGAGAGCAAACGTAGAGATTTAGAGAAGGAAATGAAGGAGACAGTAAAATGGAAGTTCCAATTGTAGAAAAACTTGTAACCACCGAGACGAAGTGAGATCTTTGATAATGTGATAGAGACGTTTACAAGGCGTCAGCATATATGCTGGGAGCCAGCAGGGCGAGCATTTTTTACAAGGCGGTACTTGAGGATGGGACTGCGTTGGTAGTGAGAAAGATGGGAGAGAGCGGGGTTGAGAGGATGAGGGATTTTGGGGGAGAGTCTTTCTACAGATCAGCCACTGTAGTTATGTAAACGAAACACACCCAATGTGGCATTTTTTTTTTAATTATTAATCAAAACGTGCGTTTTGATTCAAATCAAAATATTGGTTTTAGAAATAATATGCTTTCAAATTTGTCCCACGAAATCCCATCCCCTCGACGGCAACCCCTTTCCGCAATCACTGCCTAGAGCCTCCCGGCAACGCCGTGTCTCCCATCAATGCCATCGAGGCCACGATCCTCTGTCTGCCCAGCCTCACCTATCCCCGCGAGGTCATTGACCAGTGCAAAGCATATCCCAAACCCGCAAAACCCAAACCCACCCACCTTCCATCCACGAACCCGCGTCGCGTACCTCTTCCCAGCGCTGCCGGGAGGGGAAGTCTCTCTGTATAGTGCCACACGCCCTTACATGTTTCTGTTGCCACCACTTCCTTCGAGGTGGTTGAACGGTGCAAACCAGCGACTCTCTTTCTAAACACCACACAAGTTTCACTGCTGCCCTTGCTCAACTTCATAGGTAAATATTATACCATTTTCTCCTTCCATACTATTATCTTTTTCATGTGTACTGAGAGATGTGATTTTTGTATTTTCTAAGATGAGTATTGTGGCTTAGGGCATGGAAAAAAACAATGTTCTTTGGTGACAGACAGAATTAGAAGGGCACGATCTTAAAATCCTTTATATCACAAGTAATGTATTAGAATCTAAAGTAGTCGTTTTTTTTTTTTTTTCCTGTTAATACAACCATGCTCTACGCAAGACATGATTGGAACTTGTTTGTTTTAGTTGGGATGAGTAAATAAATAAGTTAATGATAAAATTGATACTGCTAATGAACCATTTGTTTAGTTTTTTTTTATAGTATTGTTTACATGGGTCTCCATATCTATATATAGTTGCAAAGAAAGTTCTAGCATTTGCCATTAATGCATACTTGATATTCTCGGCACATCCTCTGTGCTTTGGTAACTAGGTTTGCCACCATAATTTTGCATTTGTATAATTTGTGTCTTTACAGAAAGGAAGATGACATATATGTGGATTGTCTAATTTAAAGTTCTTGAAGTTCTTGTCTAAGGTAAGAGGCAAGTTTGAAGTTCTTGAAGTTCCAACATCCAAAAAGAAATAAAAAAAAGGAAAAAAATCTACGAAAAATAAAAAGAAGCAATTACTTGATAGAAAGAAAGTCTCTGCTATTTGTTAAGAAGTGCATGACATAAAGTCGTATGCCATCCCTTTTTTAAACATTTAAGAAAAAAAGAACTAGGAGGCACATTTGGAGGGCATCCAAGTATTTTCCTAATTTTATCGCTTTTATCATGCATATTTTATATAATAAGAAAGCTTTCAATTAATATACACACTTGCTTTTTCCATTCCCAGGATATATGGTAAACCACAGGACTTTGGATAGCTATTAGTTTCCCCATCATCATAAAATTTATATACTTTCAGGAAAATACATTTTTGAACTAATTGATGGTAGTAATGCTTGGTGTATCATGCGTGATGATTTAAATTATGAATGCTTTCATTGTGATTATTATTTTTGCTTCAAGCAAATTTTTGGAGCGCTTTCTGATTAGAATTCATTAACAAGTTTCAAGGTTAGATGGGTACTTACACACTGCTGGTTGCGCAAGTTATTTGATGTCTTACTTACCTTAATAAGGGGAGGTGAGGGCCAGGGGACTGCATTCAGGGGGGAGAGAACATCATAAAATTACACTATTTTATGAGTACATATATGACACTATAAATTATTTAGAAAAAAAAAAGGATTAATATTTGAACTGATAACTGCATGGCCTTTCTGATTACAAGTCTCTTGCATAGCATTAACTAATATATAGAAGGGGAACTGATAACTGCATCACCTCAGTTTGACATCGAAAAAATCTGGAAAAAACTGCATCATCCATAGCATTCCGTGAATAACACGTGGCGGAAAGAGACACTGGTGACATCATGATGATTTCTTCAGCTTTAAAGTTTTACAAGTTTCTTATGACTTTTAGTGGCTGAAATAGTCTATTCTTCACTGTCATCTTCTTCTTATAGATTTTGACATATCTTACAATCCTGAATGATCGATTAGTTCCCTATGTTAGGTCTTTAATGAACTTTTTTGGTATACACAAAAACTAAAACTAGTGACCTTTAACTACATGGTTGTGAAGCTCATTGAATGTACTATATTATACCAAATGCCCAACTTCATGCTGGATTTTGTTCACTTGGGACTTTGCATGTTCGTGGAAGCACCTGGAAGAAGTTTTTGAATCCAAAACCATAATTGTGACTAATTTAAACAGGTAGAAATATGATAGATGCGTTTTATATACTATGAGTTGGGTTTCTTAGTTGTGCTTACAAAGCAATATTGTAGTTTACAATGCATTATAGTTTACAATGCTATTGGATGACGCATCTATCAATGCTTGTTTATGTGTTGGTGTTGTTATATACACCATTTCGGGGGTTTTTTTTTATCATGAATATTTGAGCAGATTTCTTATAAATCACATGTTATCTTGTTGTTTATGTGAATTAATCATGTTATAATTACTGTAATGGCTAAAGCCAGTTCAGAAATAGATTTCATTACTTTAACTACAACATTTGATTAAAACTGCAAAGGGTCATGAAGAATAAAGAAATAAGGCCTTAACCCTTGATGTTTCCTCACAGCATGCACACTCTTCACACCGTTTTATATCTAATCTTTTGTTTCATTTATGCCATTCCAGATTTGAAGTTTGCTTTTGGTTAACATTCCAGCAAATGAGGGAATGGAGATTGTGGTGCATATTTTCAGGATTGACTAACAATGACAAAATGGAACCTCATACAAGATGTTTATGATTTGCATTTGCAGCATATATTTAATTTAGTGAATGTAACTTTAGCACCCTATGTTGTTGCAAAGCATGCTTTCATTTCTGTATATATTGAGAGATAGAAGTTGTAGCTGAATGTATATGTTGTAGATGAATATTGTAATGATTCAACAGAAAGCATGATGATTTTCTACATGCTAATTATGCTGCAACTCATGTCTTTCAAATTAATTCAGGAGTATATTGCTTGGTGTATTTAGGACTACATGTGTAGAAATGAATTTTGGTTTCATCTTATGAACAATGACAGACTTCTCATGTTGGGTATTATGGTGTTCGAGTAGTCCATGTCTTTATCTGATATTTTCTGAGGTATTCTTGTCTCAATGGGTAACTGGCCAAATGTAAGAAATTTGTGGCATTCTATAATGGACATTTATACACTTTTATTTCCAGGTTAGGTGCATCAAATTGCAGTTCAAGAGCATGCACTGATTGTTTCGCATATGACCAAGATATATGGTGTTTTTGGGTAAAAATGAATTATAGGACTTTGAGAACCATGAATTGATGCTAGAAAATACCAAAACTTGACATAACAGTACCATGAAAGGAAAATTAAAGCACACCTTTATTTTCCATAACCTAAAAATTTCCCTTTTGTACGTCATAACGAAAACATAGGGAGTACAATTACATTAGAACTAGTTCAAAACGATGTACACCTTATATCGTTTAAACTTACATACAATTTATCCAAACCAAGCTAAAACTATGACAATTGTGAGAACCCAATACAAACACAATAATTTTCGCGAGCGCTGATGAAGAATTTTCTCTCTCTTTTATTGTATCTTCCCTTTTTCAAACTTTGCACTCTTGAAACAGTACGTCATCCCACATATTCTAAACTTTATTCTCCCTTGTACGAATGTTCTGATCTAGCATATGAAATATATCTATCCAAACAAAAAATTCACACCTGGCCCTCTCCCTGCAAACAGTAAGAATTTCCAATTAACATGATAAAATACACCCCATAAGCAGTAAAATGTAATGCAAATATGACAAATAAAGAATTGCACAAACCCTATCATACTTTGGGCAGACAAAAAATTTCCTTCCAGGATTAGACTTAGTGTGAGATGTCTTTACTTTTGTTTTCAAGCCACAAAAACAAGTTGGTGATTCCATCATTTCAGCATAAGAACAAGATGATGATTGGGATGATGTCATGCCTGATTCTGAAAAATGCAAAACAAGTTTAAAGGCGAGTATCTCATTTACAAAGTTAAATACATAGTAATAGAGCCTAGTCTTTGTATGAGCAACAAAGACTGAAAATATTTTAACTTAATCGAAATTAAATGAAGCAAAAAATTGTATAATCTAGTTTAATATTTCATACTTATTCCATGTATAACAAACATTAGTTTTGCATTATCTTCGAATAACTGGTGCTAATAAAATTCTCAACTGGAATAAAATAAAAAACTCGCATCATGGTTCACTTTCATACTTCAGAGGAAAATATAAATAGATAAAAGAGACATAGGAGATTATATAAGGACAACAACTATTAAGTGTTTAAAAACGAGAAAAATCTATTTAGAATCCTTCTTTTCAACACACTCTACATAGTTCTAGAAGTTTAAGCTTTTTACATCGGCCAATGTTAACAAAACATTGGTGTTTTTATTTTTTTTATAAAAATTATATTATACTCCACTTTAAGTGATATGGTAACACACCAGCTTCTGTTTAGCAAAACTAGTGAAATATGCTTACCTATGATGAACCGTGTATATTAACGTCTTTCCAACTTGCTTTTTTTTAATTTTTTTTAATTTTTAATTTTGTTTCAATAGGTTTGCAACTTGAAAAATGAGAAACTTGGTACTAACCTTAAACAGTAGCCATCGAGCATGTAGGTGTAATCCAAAATGGTTTCAATTTTAGAATCGTGCTTATAATCATGAACAAACAAGTTATGTGTATATCACCATATCCCTAGCCATTCCATTTATTTCAACTTTCATACCTTGGACTCTTTAGAGTTCAGTAATTCAATATGTACACCGTAAATTGAATGACTTGAAAATGGATGAAATATTTGGTCAATTTACATGCATGAATTTCATAGACTCGGTTACACCAAAGATTACTAAAGAAAGAAGTAAACAATATTACCATTACATAATCTTCATCAATATATTTTGGTTTTTGATAAGTTATAATCTTCATCAATCTTTTTTTGTATTTCTTTTTAATAAGAGTATAACATATATCAATACAAAATCTCAAAGGCTTAAAATTGAACTATTATAAGCTCCAAATAAGGGAATTTTAACGTGTAAATGTAATGACAGATCAGTCTTCTAGCAGTAATTGACCAACCAACTGAGATTCACTAACATGCTTTGTTTACAACGTTTTACCAAGTCTTGACAGAAAAGAAACCGAACCAATATTTGTGTAATTGATGAATCTCACAAAGTATACACTCAAACAGCAAAACCTGACCCTACTACACTGTTTCATCACCATATCCACACAGCACGCCATCCACTTATCAATTCTAGACTTAATACAATTGACCAACCAACTGAGATTCACTAACTGGAACCATGAGGGGTTTTTCTCCACAAAATGACCAAAGACTTAACCGGAACCATGAGATTCACTAACTGGACTTGATACAATTGACCAAAGTTTACTAAAGAAAGAAGTAAACAATATTACCATTACATAATCTTCATCAATATATTTTGGTTTTTCATAAGTTATAATCTTCATCAATCTTTTTTTGTATTTCTTGTTAATAAGAGTATAATCTATCAACATGAAGTTTTTCAACTTTCTTCTTCATATATAGACAAGTTTAGTTTGGGTCCTGCTGACTTCATCTAAGCCTAAGCGACAGCATGACAACTTAAGTTACCAAACTTAGGCTTATCATATCAAACAAACTTAGGCTTACCATAAACAAACTTAGGCTTACCATATCAAACATCATACCAACTTATGTTGTCATGCTGTCACTTAGGCTTAGATGTGATCCTCTAATTTAGGACTTGGACATAATTTAGGACTATGAGTACATGATGGAAACTTTAATAAAATGTTTTCTAATTGAACCATTTTAATATAGTTAAAGCTGAAAAATCCAAAACATGAGAAAAAAGTCATTATCTATCTACACACTGGTGGTAACATAGACAACTAGGACAGGACTAGGATGGGTAAAACAAGGGCAACTAGGAAGCTAAACATAGAAATGTGATTCTCTATCTCTAACAATGGTGATATAAGTGAAAGTATATCAACTTAAAGCAATTTCATGGAGATTTTGGTGAAAAAATACCTTCGCCTGTGGCACCAGATCTATCCAGCAGAATTAAATCTTTTCAAACAACTAAATCAGAGGATTTAAGTTGGAGGGTTTGCAACAGGGCAACTTAGATAGGAGGATGACCGACTTGGGGGATGGGGGAGAGAATCAACCACGTTGGGGATGGGGTTGATAATGGGCGACGTAGGGGTGGGTTTAGAGGATGGGCTGGGCGACGCACGGGCTGGGTGTGGGGGGGGGTGCGACATCGGGGGTGGGGGTGGGTGGGGAGGATACGACGCGGGAGGGGTTCGGGAAGAGAGGG